>JARFIW010001243.1:322500-922500 GCA_036346225.1 Platerodrilus igneus
CAAAAATTTATAAACAACAAAAGAGACATTTTATTGAATAAATATTTTAAAAGCTATATATGTGTGTGTGTATGTATGTATGTATGTATGTATGTGTTTGTGTGTGTGTGTGTAAATAAGGGCATCATATTTCGATTCAGTTTTTTCAGAGGATTCTAAATATGTATCGCATTAATTTTGGACCTATTTGAAATTTTGATAAAATTAATTCCCAGGGGGTCGGGTATCCGTGGTCAGATTTTGTGGAGGGTACCATATTTCGACTCAGCTATGTTAGGGGAGTCCAAATATGTATCGCACATTAATTTTGGACCTATTTGAAATTTTAATTTTCCCGACGGAATATCGCGGGGGCACGGCGTCCACGTGGCCCGATTTCAACTGACATCAAAACTTAAGCTCAGGACACCGAGCTGAATCGATTGATGTATCACATTGATGTCCGACCATTAGAAAGACCTCGGCGGACAGACGGACGACAAATCGATTTCATAAACGAACGGTTCGTTGAAAATGAAACGAATCGTCAGACTGCATGCACGATAATGGTAAAAGTCCGTCAGTTAGACCGCAAAAGACGCCGTGCGCTCAATGCTTTTGAACGCTGCGCTACACTATACAGGCCTGACTGACGAACTTTTAAGCATTATCATACAGTCTGACGGTTTTTTTCTTGTTATATTAATCATAAATAACAACCAGTAGCAATTTCAGATTCGATACTACTACTTTATTTGCAGAAATTTCCGACGACTACTTATACATAACTGACGACGATTTTATCAGCATATCGACGTCTGACGATTATTTTTCTTAAATTCACATCATAAATAGCTAATGTTATAATTTTTAGCGATGATACTGCTACAATTTTGACAAGTATTCCTGATAACTTCGTCAGCATCCTACACCATAACTAAGTGAGGTCGCGCGGTCTGACGGTCAGTTCCTTCATTAGCAGTACAAAAACTACCTATGGTAAGAAATTTATGCTCGATACTTTCACGAGCCAAAATTGTCGGTAGCTCCCGGACTATATTGTAGTAAATCTAATCCGGGGGTGGGGCATGTAAATAGAAACCCATCTTTGGTTCAGGAAAAATTTATTGACAACTAAATTAACAAATAATTACCACTACTATTAAGGTACGTATCCCATTGTTTCGTCAACCTATGTATACCCTGTCTAAAGAAATCTTGTGGCTGCTGCTCGAAGAATTCTTTCACGGCGTTTTGTATTTCTTCTTCCGACTGAAAACGGTTACCTTTTAACGCTTTTTTCAGTGGCCCAAAGATGTAAAAATCGCAAGGCAGATAAATCGGAACTATAGGGTGGATGCTCTAATATCTTCCATTTCTTTCGCTGTAGATTTTGTATCACTACGTTAGCAACATGAGGTCGAGCATTGTGGTGAAGCAGAATGACACCACGTGAAAGCTTCCCTGGACGTTTTTGTCTTACTGCTTGATGGAGTTTGTTCAAAGTTACATTATACAGGTTTGCGTTGATATGCACCCGAGGTTCTGTAAATTCTATCAACAAGTTCATGGTCGAAACAAAATGTCAACATGACCTTACCGGCAGAAGGTGCAACTTTAAACTTCTTTGGTGGCGGAGAATTTGCGTGTTTCCATTGCATCGATGACAGCTTACTGGATAGTTCAAAATAATGACACCAAGATTCGTCGCTAACAATTATTGACGAGAGAAAATCGTTACCATTTTGTCTGTATTCCGTGAGGTGTTGCAAAGATAATCCCATTCGCAAGCTTTTTTGCTTCTCTGACAAAAGACGAGAAACCCATTACTCCGATACTCACACGAGCATTTTCTGAAATTATTCTGATTGAAACTCGACGATTTTCTCTAATCAGGACTTCCACACATGCCATATTTCTGTCTGTTGACACAGTACACATTGCACCTGCTCGCGGCTTATCATTCGTCCCTTCGCGTCCATTCTTAAATTTTCGACACCATTACTTGACAGCTGGATACGCAAAACATGCATTATATATATATATATATATATATTGCTGTAGTATGTGTGTTAAGCCTTATACATCGAGCCCCAGCGTTGGGCCGTCATAAGGTTGCTGTGGTCGGGTACAGTCTAAGGGTTTGACATCGCCAGTGTCAACAATCGATTTTCAAAATTAAAAAATTTTAACAAAAATTTCTTACCGCTTATTTTCTGCTTCAAACTATCTCCAGCAGCTTCCCTGGCTAGTTCAGCTGTGCCTCTTCTCGGATACCTAAATTTACAATCATTCTTCCTTCTTTTTTTTTTGTTATTCGTGACAAATAAATTTTTTCATTCTTCATTAAATTAATAGTTTGAGAAAATTATAAAAGATAACGAACATTCAATGAGAGGCAGAATACGAGGCAACACATACGTTATCAATGGACCTGATCAAAAACGCTCGAGCAATTTCAATAAAGATTTACAAAACATTAATTTCAAAGATGTGTTGATCAAATTTTTATGTGATCATTGGAAGGAAAGTCATCTGGCTCCTTTCATCGCAGGGAAAACCATATATGTTAATTACGATAAATGCTTCAAATATGAAGTTGTTAACGACAATGTGATACAAACGGAGGAAATTGAGTTGTCATGCCCTAATCACGAAGAAGCAGACACTAAAATAGCGTTTCACGTTTTCAAGCTAGACTTTGACGCTTGCGTCACAATAAGATGTTCTGATACAGATGTTTTGGTAATTATGCTTGGAAACATGAGTAAATTCACACATAATCTTCAGATCTCAATGCTTATGGGAACAGGTAATGCACGCAGATATATTAACATCACCGAATTACATAAAAAATTAGGTAATGAGTTCTGTAGAGCATTACCAGGATTTCACGCTCTCACGGGTTGTGATTATAATCTTGCCTTTTTTAAGAAAGGAAAGAAAAAGCCTCTCGAGATACTGCAAAAATCGGAAAAATTCATTAGAACATTTATTGATATTTGTGATTGGTCTAATGAAGATTTAGATGAACTATTTAAAGTAATGGAGGAGTTTGTATGTCGAATATATGGTTATAACAATTTGAACTATATAAATTTAATACGAGTGGCGCAGTTCATGAAGACATACAGAATAAAAAGAAACGAAGATATTCTCCGAGTAGATAATAATTTCGATGGTTCTGCGCTTCCTCCGTGTAGATCAGAATTACGCCAACATTTATTAAGAACAACGTATATTGCTCGAATGTGGAGCCATGCTCACCATGACAATCCTGTCATTTCATCTCCGATTCTATATGGATGGAAAGAAGAAGATAACAAATATTACTTGAAATGGTTTGAAGGTGATCAATTACCTTCCATACAAACGATAACTTATGGCATAGATGAAGAAGAAAATATCATAGGTATTTAATTATGTTTATTCTAATAAGAATTATCGAAATATTATGCTCCTTATTTAACATTTATACATTTTTCAGAAAATTTGAACGAAACAGAAACACAGGACGATGAGGATGATTTAGAATACGGCGAGAGTGCACTGAATGATAGCAGCAGTGATACATCATCGGAAATTAGTGATTATGAGAATGATTATGATAAAGCATAAATTTTGATGAAATCATTATTAAAAATAGTTTTCAATTTTTATATATACCGAGAAAAATAAAGTCTTCCACAATACTGCTAGTATGAAAATTTATACTTTATTCTTTTTGATTTATAAATTAATTTTATGTAATCAAATTCTTTAATATAGTTTAAAATGTTATATTATATTGAAAAACTAAAAAGAGGTCAGTATAACAAATTTATTTTCTCTATTAAAGTAATAGTTTGTGTGTTAATTTCAGTTTGCATATTGCTGACTCAAAAAATATAATTATAATAGTAGTATCAAGTCTGAAATTGATTGTGGTTACTATTTATGATCACTATAAAACAAGTTGAAAATGCAAGGCATTGTCGCAACGAACTTCCAAATGTAGACTTACTTTAAAATAATTTAAAGAAATTAAAATTATTATGTTGTAATAATTATAAGTATTCAGATAAAATACAAAAATTTATAAACAACAAAAGAGACATTTTATTGAATAAATATTTTAAAAGCTATATATGTGTGTGTGTATGTATGTATGTATGTATGTATGTGTGTTTGTGTGCGTGTGTGTGTAAATAAGGGGGCATCATATTTCGATTCAGTTTTTTCAGAGGATTCTAAATATGTATCGCACATTAATTTTGGACCTATTTGAAATTTTGATAAAATTAATTCCCAGGGGGTCGGGTATCCGTGGTCAGATTTTGTGGAGGGTACCATATTTCGACTCAGCTATGTTAGGGGAGTCCAAATATGTATCGCACATTAATTTTGGACCTATTTGAAATTTTAATTTTCCCGACGGAATATCGCGGGGGCACGGCGTCCACGTGGCCCGATTTCAACTGACATCAAAACTTAAGCTCAGGACACCGAGCTGAATCGATTGATGTATCACACATTGATGTCCGACCATTAGAAAGACCTCGGGCGGACAGACGGACGACAAATCGATTTCATAAACGAACGAAGTTCGTTGAAAATGAAACGAATCGTCAGACTGCATGCACGATAATGGTAAAAAGTCCGTCAGTTAGACCGCAAAAGACGCCGTGCGCTCAATGCTTTTGAACGCTGCGCTACACTATACAGGCCTGACTGACGAACTTTTAAGCATTATCATACAGTCTGACGGTTTTTTTCTTGTTATATTAATCATAAATAACAACCAGTAGCAATTTCAGATTCGATACTACTACTTTATTTGCAGAAATTTCCGACGACTACTTATACATAACTGACGACGATTTTATCAGCATATCGACGTCTGACGATTATTTTTCTTAAATTCACATCATAAATAGCTAATGTTATAATTTTTAGCGATGATACTGCTACAATTTTGACAAGTATTCCTGATAACTTCGTCAGCATCCTACACCATAACTAAGTGAGGTCGCGGTCTGACGGTCAGTTCCTTCATTAGCAGTACAAAACTACCTATGGTAAGAAATTTATGCTCGATACTTTCACGAGCCAAAATTGTCGGTAGCTCCCGGACTATTGTAGTAAATCTAATCCGGGGTGGGGCATGTAAATAGAAACCCATCTTTGGTTCAGGAAAATTTATTGACAACTAAATTAACAAATAATTACCACTACTATTAAGGTACGTATCCCATTGTTTCGTCAACCTATGTATACCCTGTCTAAAGAAATCTTGTGGCTGCTGCTCGAAGAATTCTTTCACGGCGTTTTGTATTTCTTCTTCCGACTGAAAACGGTTACCTTTAACGCTTTTTCAGTGGCCCAAAGATGTAAAAATCGCAAGGCAGATAAATCGGAACTATAGGGTGGATGCTCTAATATCTTCCATTTCTTTCGCTGTAGATTTTGTATCACTACGTTAGCAACATGAGGTCGAGCATTGTGGTGAAGCAGAATGACACCACGTGAAAGCTTCCCTGGACGTTTTGTCTTACTGCTTGATGGAGTTTGTTCAAAGTTACATTATACAGGTTTGCGTTGATATGCACCGAGGTTCTGTAAATTCTATCAACAAGTTCATGGTCGAAACAAAATGTCAACATGACCTTACCGGCAGAAGGTGCAACTTTAAACTTCTTTGGTGGCGGAGAATTTGCGTGTTTCCATTGCATCGATGACAGCTTACTGGATAGTTCAAAATAATGACACCAAGATTCGTCGCTAACAATTATTGACGAGAGAAAATCGTTACCATTTTGTCTGTATTCCGTGAGGTGTTGCAAAGATAATCCCATTCTAAGCTTTTTGCTTCTCTGACAAAGACGAGAAACCCATTACTCCGATACTCACACGAGCATTTTCTGAAATTATTCTGATTGAAACTCGACGATTTTCTCTAATCAGGACTTCCACACATGCCATATTTCTGTCTGTTGACACAGTACACATTGCACCTGCTCGCGGCTTATCATTCGTCCCTTCGCGTCCATTCTTAAATTTTCGACACCATTACTTGACAGCTGGATACGCAAAACATGCATTATATATATATATATATATATATATTGCTGTAGTATGTGTGTTAAGCCTTATACATCGAGCCCCAGCGTTGGGCCGTCATAAGGTTGCTGTGGTCGGGTACAGTCTAAGGGTTTGACATCGCCAGTGTCAACAATCGATTTTCAAAATTAAAAAAATTTTAACAAAAAAAAATTTCTTACCCGCTTATTTTCTGCTTCAAACTATCTCCAGCAGCTTCCCTGGCTAGTTCAGCTGTGCCTCTTCTCGGATACCTAAATTTACAATCATTCTTCCTTCCCACTCGCACACCATTCAATAAAATCACCAAATAATGCAACAATCAAACAATCTTCTATTTACCGCTATTTTCAGGCAAATTATTCACAGATATAAACAGTTTGGTACACTAATTACAACTCTATAAGTGATATGTTTTAAAGTCCTTGTTTTAAATTATTATTTGCAAACACATTTAATTAAATATGAGTAGATGGGCCCCAAATAATACCCTAAATTTATTGTATACTGGAATATGGTGAGCTCATAATAACTCAGTTTATTAATGTATGCCTTTTACCTTGCATAAATTAAGACAAAATTAATAGACCCGTTTACCCTTAACAATCCAATTTATATTCATAATAAAATTTAGTAAGTTTTAAATACACCCTGTTTAAATATTTTAAATAACTCCAATAATTGTCCAATACACGTATCTTTTCCGATACGTTTATATAACCATAAATAACCCCAATATTCACTCACAAATCACCAAATAATACAAAAATTTATCAGATAACAGAAATTTCAAATAAGTTACCCGGAGAATGCTTCAGGCCTCCATCCCTTCTACGATGATTTCCAGAACCCCTTGGCTTTGTGACTATGCGCTCTAATACTCCACATATTCATAGATGATAACTTCAATAATTCTCCAAGCGGCTTGCTTCAAACTACCATTCCATAACAGCATACAAAGTTACGTATATTATACTTTTATTCATTGATTTACTAGCTTGGTATGGTAGTAATTGGACCTCTGTTAATTTGATTTTTACTACACTACTCGTATCTTACGTTAATAACTAAAAGACCACAACTACCAAGTTACAAGTGCTAGCAGTACATTTACGGTATAATGAATATATTTAATACTCACAAAAACTCTACTATAACGTCGGTCTATCGTTGTAAAGTAAAATAAATCGATGAGAATACAAAGAGAGCTCTACTAATTCTGCTAAAGTATTTATATTTTTCAAAATACTACCTCCCGGCCACACTTCACGCGAAAAATTTATTTTCAAATAACAATTCTGCAAATTTTAATATAACCGACTTGAAGATTCTTGAAATTCACTCCGTGAACGCGCCGTATCTATCCGAAATCGCTTCCACCTGTCGCATGTCCGTACGTTTGTAAAACTACTCGTACCCAACCAATGATTCCATTCTGTGTCGTTATAAAACCCCGCCTGTATTATTTTTATATCTGTCTTATGCATATTTGCTGTCGCGTTCCAAACTCCACTTGAGTTGTAGAAAATCGATATTGCTGACAGCTCATCTTCACTCCACGTGGATTAGTACGTGCGATTGCAATATTAACGCTTTTCTATCTGTCTCTGTCTGTAGCATATTACTGATCGTGCATCTCCCCTGCTCTTTAAGAATTTTGTTAGCTTGTTATTCGAACCAACTGACGGTTGAAAACTATTTTTTACAAAGTCTTGGTTTATTATGCTGATAATTTCGAAGAATATAACCTTTTAAAAATACAGGTGTTCTTAATTATAGACCGTTTAAAACTACAATTTTTGGAGTTTATATTTCACCGTATCGGATACAACCGACGTTCTTGTTTGTTACCAAGAAACCTTTTGCCTTGGGATTATTGATTTTCCGTACTCTAGCGGGTTTTTAATGCTTTTACACGTTGAATTAAAATAAATTATATTAATTATGCCTTTCTATTTGTTTTTAAAACAGTTTTTCTTTATATACTTTTAACCTTTCAATCATTAATTATAAAAATACGTCAATACTTGTCCGTTCTCCCTAAATGAATTAAATAAATTTTGCGCGTAAATAATTTGTTCGTTTCACTATACAGGGTGGTTGAAATTGCATTGCCTACCCCAAATTTAACCCTTTGAATCCATAACAATATATATATATATATATATATATTATGCTGTGAAATGTACATAAAGCCTCTCCATTAATCTTTAACTAAGGTTTTCAAATCGAGCCCCACAGATTGGGCGTCAAGAATGCTGTGAAACCTTCTAAATTAACTGGTCTGTTGACTTTCTTCTGTTAGTCGCCTCTTTACTTTTTTCCGCCTCGGCTGCTCACCTAGTTAACCCTTCATCCTCATTCATAAAAAAACAAACACATTCCTACCACAAACATCAACGTTAACTCTATTTACATCAATATTCACAATACATTAAAATTTTAAAATTAAAATTCAGCATAAATTTCAGTATCAGAAAATTTCAAGATTAAATTTGTTATCATTTTAATGCGCATCCAGAATTAAAGTCCTTGTAGGATGCCTACTAATTAATATAACAATATATGCAGACCTGAGTCTGAGTACAAAGGGAGCATCTCCCACCCCTTTACGTTAATTAACCAGGTTCGTCTAATTGAGCTCAAAGACATACCCAAATTTTCATCAAGAACATAAATACTAAATACTCCTTTCTACTTAAACAAGAAAATTTCGCCTTAAAATTAAAAATTTGTTGTTAGTATAAATTCACTACTGTCCATTTTAAGTAAATAAATTATAAAGTTATTCAACACACACTAAAACATCAAAAATCGAACAACAAAGTATAAGTTACCTAAAGGTTAATGCACTCGTGGCTCCAATGTACATCGTCCTCTGTTAATCACACCATTCCAACTGGGTTATGTTTAGGTCCTCGGATTACTGGTCGCCTTTAAAATTTTCTACACCACCATTCCTCTAAAGTTGTTTCAGTGCTTTTCCGGAACTCCTCTGTGTATATCTGTATCTTGTTTTGTGGATCCAGTCACGTTTACGAATCATTTAATTATTAACACCCCCGAAAAATAGCAAAGAAATTCATACTTCTTTCACGCTATACGCCAAAACTGCCTACTTTTGTGTATTCATTTATCGTTACAAATTTGAATAATTGGTACAGTACTCGCGATTATAACTAGACTTTATTACCTTGCATCTTCTTTTCTAAGTGCACTAAATTACTTTCATTGTAGCACATAAAGAACAAACTGTTTTAAAGTATTAAATAATCACCAAAATATACGAGCAAACTGTTTAAATTATTGCATCAAAATCGAAAAATTAAGAGAGCACTTTTTAAAGCATCGAATAATCAAAATCTAAGAGAGCGAAACTCATATTAACACGGGTATATATAATCGCTAGCCTATACGTCGCTTTTGTCCCCAAAACGTACAGTTTCTAGAATTTCTCATACTATGTTCCCATCTCGCCCGCCCGTGCGTCGGTTCTTATTAAATTTGCACTCGCACCAGTTAAATCTCAGAAATTTCCACACGGCACGCAACCACGTCCGAGAATAACTAATTAATTTTGTATCGAAATCGTTACGTTTACACCTCATATCTGCATCTTATTTTCAACCAATCGTGACCCTCGTGACGTTGCTCAAATCCCGCCTTTTACTATATGTATCTCTGTCTTGCGCATATTATCCGTCTCTATCTAACCTGTTCTTAGTGGTGCAAATTGATATTCTTTATTATCGATTATTTCAGTCCACGTGGACTGTTATCTGGGTTAAATAACCCCGCATCTAGCCTTCCCATGAATATTAAGCGACGGTTTCTCCAAGATTCTCTGTAACCATTTGTTATCTTTAAAATTTACGCAGAACGAGCCTTTTAAATATACGCAGGTGTTCAATCGCCCTACTTCTAACTAACACTTCTACGATTTGAATATCATTGGGTTTTTACAAGCTTTTATGCGTATTATATGTTCCTAACGGTTCAATTAACTCCAATTAAAATAATACTTTTTAATTTTTAGTGAATCCTAATTAAATATTCAATTATTATCTGTACATTTTGTTTAATACTTGTTACCCAAACTTGAATCAATTAATATAAATTTTGCACGTAATTTCCATTTGTTTCTTTACTCGGAATAATTAAATTACACGTTGAGCATTTTTAATACTGCTTCTTTTTATATAAAGCGTCTTGTAAATAATTTAAATCTCTTATTTTTAATGAAACGAATGAATTTTTATTCTCCACGGTTTTTTAATAAAGCGTATTATCTAATAAAATTCCTTATACACGGTGATTAAAAATTATTTGATGTAATTCCTTAATTTTCTACCCTGGTCTAAATATGAGTAATATATATATATATATATATATATATATATATATAATAATATAATGCTTGGTGACCTTGCAGGAATAATACTTTTTCTTTGTAGGGTTTTTTAGGTCTGCTGGATTTAAATGAATACTGTTTTTTATGGCCTAAATTTTCGCATATATTTTTTGTATGCTTGATCACAGGCTGCAACTGTTTTATGCCTTATAAAAGATGAATAAAGATAAGAAAAACTTACAGTGAGGATGGTTGAAATTGACATTAGTGTTTGGAATAAAATAATGTTTTTTATAGAATAAATATTAATGTAAATAGTGAAAGTAAAATGACAGTGTCATTTTCGATAGAAGTTTATTATTTGTTTTTAACGACAGTGTTGGTTTGTGAGTGTATGTGCATGTAGGTGTGTGTGTGTGCATGTGAGGGTAAATGTGTTTGTGTAATTTTGTATGTTTTTGTGTGTGTCTATCTGTGTGTGTGTGTGTGTGTGTCTGTGTGTGTGTGTCTGTGTGTGTGTGTGTGTTTGTGTGTGTTGTAATAGTGATTTAATTGGAATCTGTGTTATCAACAATTGAGTATATATAAATGTAAAATAAACAAGGGGAAAAAAATGAAAGAAAAAATAAAAGTGATTGAGGGTGAGAGTTTTGAGTATTATTGAAGGCATTTAATGTTTAAATTTTAATAAATATGAATATATGACGCTTAGGTTGTCAATGTCCGTTTTTTTGTTGAAGTTGTTTGGGCTTTTATAGATGTAGCACATCTTCAAGAAAGTCTTTTTGAAAAGATTTTCTTCCACTTTTATTAGTTTTGGATTTGAAAAGTCCATTTTGTGATTTTGGTTGAGGGTGTGAGTTGTTAATATATATATATATATATATATATATATATATATATTTGACGTGGAACCTAAAAAAATTCGGGAACGAAGCTGGGACAAAGCTTTAACATCGGTCCTTCACCTAGCTCATACGAGCTCCACAAATTGGGCGTCATAAAATTGCCGTGAAAATTATTATTTAAAATTCGTGTCCCACCAGGATCAACATATAATTTTCAAAAATTCACAAAATTTCAAAAAAAATTTCTTACCCTTTTATTTCGCCTTCAAATTCCTTCAGCTTCCGTGGCTAGCTCAGCTGTGTCTCTTCTCCAATACCTAAATTTACAAGCATACCTCGTTCACACTCGCACACCATTCAATAAAATCACCAAATAATACAACAATCATAAAATCTTTTATTTACAGCCATTAACAGATAAATTATATTCACATGTGTTAAAAACAGTTTGATACACTAATTATAAAACTCAGAATATGGTATGTTTTTAAAATCCTTGATTTTCCTAATTATTTTCAAACAAATTCAATGAGATATGAGTAGATGGGCCCCACATGTTACCCTAAATTGACTGCACACTAGAGTATGTTGAGCTCATAATAACCCAGTTTAGTTTGTATATGCCTTTTACACCTTGCATAAATTAAAACAAAATTTATAGACCCGTTTACCCTTTACAATTTAATTTTTATCCTGAATAAAATTTTGAACGTTTTAAATACAGCCCTTTTCAATATTTAACCTCAATAAATTGTCCAGTACATGTATCTTTTTCAATCAGTTTCTACAACCATCAATATTCCCCAAAAAGTCAAGCACACAGCACAAAATTTCACAAATACTTATCAAACTACAGAAATTTCAAATAAATTACCTGGAGAATTTTTCAGGCTTCCTTTCCTTCGAAGATGATTGTCAGAGCACCTCGGCTTCGTTTCCGTTCACCGTGCTACTCAGCGGATCTACAGAGCCTTCATCATCTGAACCTCTGCGAGCCAAGCGCCTAGTCTCACAGTACCATCCCATATATCATGCATACAAACTTGATTATTTGTGATGCTTACCCCACATATATCATGCTTCCATTTATTGATTTTCGTGCTTTGTGTTGTAGTAGCCGGACCTTTATTAATTTAATATGCACTACACGTACTTCGCGTCAATAATTAGATGTCCGCTACTACAGTGTTTTACACTTGCAAACTACTATATTTACGGTAATATCATCACATAAAATACTCACAAAAAAGCTTTACTGTTATGGTGGTCGGCATTCAGTACTTTATTGAAGTAAATTAAAATAGAAGCAAAGAGAAGAGAAGAGAAGATAACGTTAATAATTTAGGTTGAGTATTTATATGGTTTCAAAACCCCCTCGTGGACGCACTTCTAGCGAACAGTTTATTTTCAAATCTAATTCTAAAAATTTTGAATATAACCGTCTCAAAATTCCTGAAATTTATTCTGTGCTACGTGCCACATATCCAAATTTTGCTTTCAAACTTTGCGTGTGTCTACGTTTGGAACACTCTCTGTTTTTAACCAATGATAAAATTCTCTATCGTCACAAACCCCGCCTAAACTATATTCATCTCTGTCTTATGCATGTCTGCTGTCGCGTTCAAAACCCCACTTGAGTTACAGAAAATCGATATTGATGACAGCTTATCTCCACTCCACGTGTGTACGGTACGTGCATTTTCAATCCCAACGCTTTTATACCTGTGTCTATCTGTTGTATATAACCGATTGTGCATTTCCCTCGCTCTTTAAGTTGTTCGTTAGCCTTGTTGTTCAAACCAAACTGACGGTTGAAAATATTTCTATGAAATCCCATCGTAACATGTTCTCAACTTCGTCAAACGTAACCTTTTAAAACGCAGGTGTTTCTGTTAATTATCGACCATTTAACATAACAATTCCTAGACTTTATATTTCTCCGTATCTGATAAAATTGACGTTTGCTTTTACAACGACTACAATTACCTTGAGATTATTGATTTTCTTATACAGTGCGTTCCCTTATGCGTATACATGTTGGATTAAAATAAATTAAAATTAATTATGCGTATCCTTGAACTTCTATTTGCTATAAACCTGTTTTTCCTTTATGTAATTTTAACATTCCAATTATTAATTATTAAAATAGGTCAATACTTGTCCGTTTTCTCTAAATGACTTGAATTAATTTTGCGCGTAAATAATTTGTTCTTTTCTATATACAAAGTTGTTGAAATTTTATTGTTTCTCACTGATTTAACCCTTTGAATCTACAACAATATATATATATATATATATATATATATATATATATATATTGTAAGATAATGACCTTGCTGTAGATTTATTTATTAGGAGTTGTGGGTTTCAGGTCTGCTGGATTAAAGAGTACTCTTTTTTATCACCTAAATTTTCGGATATATTTCTATCCTTTTTCAAAGGTGCTACAATAAGAAAACGCTATTACAATATTAATAACTAAAGTACCTACTAAATTGAGGTTACTAATAAATTGGCGTTGTATAAATATAAAAGGCAAGCACAATTCTACAAACTAAAAACATAAGTATAACATAAAAAATTTCATATTTCTGTATACAGTGACAATTTTTTGAAAGTTTGATTTTGTATACAAAACTTTGTTTTCTAATTATGTGCGAAAGGTGTTGTTAGATTTTTCAAAGTAATAAGTATGTACGTGTATGTGAGTGTAACAATGTCGATTACATAATTTGGTTGGAGTAAGATGTAATAAATATATTTATCTTGGTGTTGTATTTGTATTTGAATTATTGTCAGACTGAAAATGTAATAAATATGTGTATATAGTACTCAAATTATATATATCTGTTCTTTTATTCATGGTGTTAGGGTATCTGTAAATGTAGCACATTTCTTGAAATTCTCTTTTTTGCTTATTGCTTACAATATTTAGAATTACTGGTTCTGAAAAGTTAATTCTATGAGAATTATTTAAATTTGCATGGATACTCAATGCACATGCATTAGGTTTAACGGATGTCACTTCTGTGTTGAGTTAATCTTTGTTTTAGATTTTGGGAAGTTTGCCCAATGTATTCTTCATTGCAGTCTAAACAGTTAATTTTGTAGATTACCTTTCTCTGATTTAATGCTGAAGTTTTGTCTTTAATTTTTGAAAATAAATTACTTAGTGTAAGTATATTCTTTCTTGCAATTTTTATGTTAAATCTCTTAAAAATATTATATAACTTTGGTGTCAGTTCTTTTATGTAAGGAAGAGAATGGTATTGTAAAGTGTCATTATTAGTAATGTTCGCTTCATTGTTTAAATTAATATTATTTGTATTATTAGTTGGATGGTTATATAACAGTCTATTTACTATTTTTAAAGGATAATTGTTATCTTTTAGAATTGTTCGTAATTTATTTAAATTTTTTTGATATAATGAAGGGTGACAAATTTTTTTGATTCTGTTTTTTAAACCTAATAAATTGGCGTTGTATAAATATAAAAGGCAAGCACAATTCTACAAACTAAAAACATAAAAAAACATAAGTATAACATAAAAAATTTCATATTTCTGTATACAGTGACAATTTTTTGAAAGTTTGATTTCGTATACAAAACTTTGTTTTCTAATTATGTGCGAAAGGTGTTGTTAGATTTTTCAAAGTAATAAGTATGTGATACCTGATGATATAAAAAATATTTTATCATTAGGACCTAAATTTAGCTTTCCTCCTTCAATTAATTATAGAGTTATGATTGAATTATTATCAGATTTAGAACATATTATGAGCAATATTAGTCAAGACGAAATTAATTTATACAAATCACGTGCTACTAACACAATCACGATTTATGTTCATAAGTACTCAAATTCTAAACAAAAAATTACTCAAGATTATTTAAAATGCAAGACATTTCTTAACGAAAACAAAGAACTATATATCGTCAAAGCTGATAAGGGTAATGTAACTGTAGCTAATTCTAAAGCAGATTACCAACAAAAAATATATGCACTTCTATCAGATAATTTAATATATAAAAAAATTAATTCAGACCTTACATCCAGAATTCAAAAAGGATGTTTAAATATTATTAATAAATTAAAAAATAATAAATATATTTGAATAAATCAAGCAAAATCTTTAAATAATTTTAGTAGTAGATAACGTGGTGAATGCTTAAACTTTTCTAGCAATAACTCACGTTTTATTTTGCATATGAACGCTAGCGTCTTACAGTTTGACCCGAGATGCAGAATGTTACCGTTATTTAATCTACCACTCGTATATGCATCGCAGTCTTCAAGATTTTATTTACGGTTCGGTAAAATGATTTAACACATAGGTTCTGCCGATAGAGACTTACAACAGAGATTACTTCAAAGTACCGAAGATTTTTACTACGATTAAGTTTCATATAGTATGATTTAAATTTTGATATCCAATATCTTGAAATTATTCTACGTTAAAAAAGGGTTTCCGTATTCACGAATAGCTTTTCTAAAGTTTACGTAGATGTGACAAAATTAGATAAGTTTTGGTAACTTTCTTAGGAGTTATTCCTTTTTCAAAAATTAGTTTTCATCTTGAAAAGAGAAGCATTTGTGACACTGAAATTGACTTTCTGTTGGAAACTAACGTCATTATGAAGATAGGAATCCGGTTCCAATTTTGAAAAAAAATAACTCGGTAACAGAAATTTAATATGCAGAAATGATTCCACCCACTTTGACCTCATTTGAAAGTAATTGCATTCAAAATGTGTAGCGATTAACCTTTTATAAAAATCCTATGCTGCTAGAACTCAACACAAGTTAAATCTAAACATTTTATAACTAAAAAAAGCTTTCAGAGCTTTAGGTCACTTTTGCAAACGGTTGAAGAGATATACCGCCTGACAAAAATATTTCTAAAATTAAATAGTTTTAAAAGTAGATGGGCTGTGTCTGTTTCGGCACAGGGTCGATCATTTTTACATGTATTTTGCCATTAATGGTTCTGAGGTCCGTTTTGCAGGTTTTTGTACCCTTCAGGATCGGTCATTCGATGATCACGTGGTGTCATCGTTGGCAGCCTTTTACTTTTCAAGCTCTAAGTTCAAACCTACACCATTTCCTTCCTATTCTCGTCTTAACCAATAGAACAGTTTAAAAAGCATTTGATAGAAAACTTTCGTTTTAAATTTCTTAGGGTGAAGGTCGTTGAATGGGTTTATCTATTGATAACCATGGTCATATGGGCCTGGTCTAGGAGAAGAAAAAAGTCGTTTTGTATAGAAAATAATCGTTGGCATGGGACTTAAAAGGTGTTGTTAATAAGGGAGATACTGATGGCTTGGTAGGCGACAGGCGGCACATTGTGATGGTGACGTTGAGGAAACTTGAATAAGCAGTCGGTTAAGAATGTCTCAGAAATTTAAAAAGAATATGTAATTTAGAAGTGGCATGCAACTAGTGTGAGGAATAATTTGGAGGTTAAATTAAATTTTGTTTCAAGAAGAAGAATTCAGTTTTATAATGGTATCAAATTTGGGTCCCTATAGTGGGGGATAAAGAATACTACTATTGTAAGCCTGCTTATCGTAAAAGACGATTAAAAGGCGCAGCAAGGGGCAGCAGCCTTGCTGGCTAAAAGATATTGGAGGAGGGTCGGTTGGTCTCGGGCGATCCTCAATAATTTACAAGCTTGTTGGGGGTTGGCCGTGACGGATACGGCTTTTTGCTAAAATCTTTAAAAACTGCGTTGTGGAAAGATATGGGAGCCTACCACAATATTTCCCAGGTGTGCGTGGCCTAAAACACGAAATATATATGATGGAGAGCTCACAAGTAAAAATCTTGTCCGGAGGTAAAATACTCCCTCATTCGGATCTCCGGGAGGGGGTACTTGGGGCTCGTCATCGTAAGAATATAAAGCAACAGTTTGATTTAGTGATAGGGACTTGGAATGTAAGGTCATTACTCAGAGTAGATAAGTTAACGAATTTATTAGTCGAAATGAGAAAGGAAAAGCTGGACATTTTAGGTATTAGTGAGGTGAGATGGCCAGATAGTAATAACTTTTGGAAAGATAATTATAGAATAATTACAACTTCTTCAACTAATGGACAGGCAGGCGTAGGAATAGTGTTAGGTAAAAGATTAGGGCATAAAGTTAAAGAGTACTTACAATTTAGTGATAGAATAATTATGGTTAGATTGAGTACAAAACCCACAGACACTGTTTTAGTACAGGTTTACATGCCAACAACTCAGTACGAGGATGAGGAAGTAGAAAAGGTATACGAGGATATAAATAGTATAGTGAGAAAAGTAAAAGGAGATGAGAATTTAATAGTTATGGGCGATTTTAATGCGTCAGTGGGAGAAGGTAGTGAGGGAAAAATGGTAGGAAAATTTGGGTATGGCAGACGAAATGATAGAGGAGAAAGATTAGTTGAGTTTTGCCAGGAACATAGATTAGTAACTGTAAACACCCTATTCGAACAACATGTTAGGAGAAGATATACCTGGAAAGCCCCAGGTGATAGGGCTAGGTACCAAATAGATTATATTTTAGTTAAACAAAGATTTAGAAACCAAGTTAAAACTGTCGTAGTTATCCAGGGGCTGACATAGATAGCGATCATAACTTAGTTAAAATGAAGTGTAAACTAAAATTCAAAAATTGAGAAAGGTTAAAAGAGAGGATGGGATCTAGGTAAGCTTAATGATAGTAGGGTAAAAGAGGAATATAAACAAGTATTAGATAATAAGAGCAAAGAGATAGCTGTAGGAGGAGCGTAGAAAATAGATGGAAAGAAATAAAACTGACTGTACATGATACAGCAACACAGACTATAGGTAAGAAAAAATAGAAGCGAGAAAACCCTGGGTAACAAAGGAGATATTAGATTTAATAGAGAATAGAAGAAAGCTTAAACCTTTCAGAGAAGTGGATAGTGAAAATAAGCAAAAATATAATACAGTTAGAAATAAGATAGTACATGAGTGTAGAAAAGCTAGAAATAAATGGATGGAGGAGAATTGTAAGGAATACAAGATGATTTGAGAGTAGGTAAGACAGACAGGGCTTACAGAGCAGTTAAAAAGTTTTTGGGAAGATAGGAAAAATATAATGGTATTAGAGACGAGAATAATGAGCTTCTAATAAATAAAGTTGAGGTAGCTGATAGATGGAAAAGATATTTAGAAGATTTATATAAGGGAGACGATATGGATGAGTTAGAGAACGACCAAGAAGAGGATGTAGAAATAGGGTTCTCAATATTAAGAGAGGAATTTGATAGAGCTGTTCGGAATCTTAAATTAAATAAAGCGCCAGGGATAGACGATATTCCCGCAGAATTAATAAAATATGCAAGTCAGAAAACTTTAGACAGATTATATGAACTAATAAATGTAATATATGACACAGGTGAGGTTCCAATAGATTTCGAAAAAAATATTATTATCCCAATCCCAAAAAAGTCAGGAGCTGATAGTTGTGAGAATTTTAGAACAGTTAGTTTAACTTCTCATGCTTCCAAAATACTAGCAATAATAATTAAAAATAGAGTAGAAGCTTTGACTGAGAATTATTTAGGCGAAGACCAATATGGTTTTCGTAAAGACAGAGGGACTAGAGAACCGATACTAATGATTAGGGTAATTATCGAAAAAGGTTACAAAAAATAAAAGACTCATTTCGCGTTTGTAGATTTAGAAAAAGCATTTGATAGGGTTAATTGGATTGTTATGTTCAGGGTTTTGCAAAAATAGGAATCTCTCATAGGGATAGAAAAATTATTTACAGTCTATATAAAACCAAAGCATAGTAATTAGATTTGATGAAATAGAAAAGGAAGCTAAGATTAGAAATGGTGTTAGACAGGGTTGTATACTGTCTCCTTGATTTTTAATGTTTATATTGAGGAAGCTTTAAACTTAGCCAGAGAGAAAAGAGATAGGTATTAGTGTACAGGGACAGAAAATAGACATGTTACGTTTTGCAGATGATATAGCCATTATAGCAGAGTCTAGAAAAGAGGTAGGAGAGTTTTTAAATATTTTAGATAAGATACTACGGAGTAACTATAGTATGAGAATTAACTCAGTAAAGACAAAGATAATGACAAGTGAGTTACAGCCTAGTTCTAAACCAAAATTAAAAATAGGTAATACCGAGTTAGAGGAGGTAGATGAATTTTGCTATTTAGGTAGTATAATTACAAAGGATGGACGTAGCAGAAGGGATATAGTAGCTAGAATAGCTCAAGCTAGAAAAATGTTTTTAAAAAAAGAAAGACTTACTAATAGCTAATAGTATTAGTTTAGATAATAGAAAAAGTTTCTTAAAGTCGTACGTATGGAGCGTTCTACTATACGGTAGTGAGGCTTGGACAATTAAAGAAGTAGATAAGAAAAAGATAGAAGCTTTTGAAACTTGGTGTTATAGGAGAATGTTAAAGATTAGTTGGACAGATAGAGTAACAAACGAGGAAGTTTATAGAAGGATAGGTGAGGATCCCTGTATGTGGAAACAATTGAAGGTCAGGAGAGATAGAATGATAGGGCACCAGTCAAGACATGAGGGACTATTTAGTAAGGTCTTAGATTATAGACTACCAAATAAAAATAGAGTAGGAAGGCCTAGACAAAGCTATATTAGTCAAATTATTAGAGATTTAGGTTGTGAAGAGTATGTAGACCTTTTTAGACTAGCTCAGATTAGAAAAGAATTTAGAGCTGCGTCAAACCGACTTTAAGTAAGTTCGAAAACAAAACAAAAAAAAATAAAAATCAGTTAACTAAATGTCACCAGGACATAACTCACAATTAGTTAGCGGTCTGGCATGTGGGTAGCGTTTCGTTGCTTAAGCCTTACCATAACATATATTTTAACACTTTTCCTTTTTGAAGGTTATATTTCATTTCCTTATAAATGGTAAACATGTAAACATGTTAGAGTTCTTTAACAACCATCATGTTGCTAATATCTATGTAAAGTCAGATGGATAGGAAAAAGATAAAAGGATATAGGAAGACCTAGACCAAACTATATTAGTCAAATTATTAGAAATTTAGGTTGTGAAGGGTATGTAGAACTTTTTAGATTAGCACAGATTAGAAAAGAAGTTAGAGCTGCGTCAAACCGACCTTAAGTAAGGTCGAAAACAATATGATGATGATGAGTAGTTCCACGCCAAAATTTTATGGACCTCCAAAAATACACAAAGAAGGATATCCATTAAGACCTATTGTAGCATCTAACAACAGTCCTACCGAAAATTTATCAAAATTTATTGCAGATATTCTATCAAAATCAATGAATAATAATTCTTATAATGTTCAGGACTCGTTTGAATTTGCAAACTTTATAAATAATTTTCAGTTACCAGACAGTTACATCCTGATTAGTTTTGATACAATATCCTTATTTACAAATAATCCAAAAGATCTGGTATTAAGTAATATAACAACCTTATGGAATAACATATCAAAAAATTGTACAATACCAAAAGAAAATTTTTTAGAAGTGATTGAATTTATCTTTGACAATAGTTATTTTAGTTTTAATAATGAGTATTATCTACAAATTTTTGGATCTCCGATGGGTTCAAATTTAAGTCCGATTATAGCAACTATAGTCATGGATACTCTTATTAATAATGTAGTTAGTAAATTGCCATTTGAATTGCCTTTCTTAAAGAAATTTGTAGATGATGTAATAACTGCAATTCCCAAAGAAATGGTAAATGAAACTTTAAAAATTTTTAACACCTATCATCCAAATTTACAATTTACATGTGAAGAAGAGAAAGATAATACAGTTCCTTTTCTAAATACCTTACTCATTCATAATAGCAACAATAAGATAATCCTCGACTGGTATCAAAAACCAACATGTTCGGGTAGATATTTAAATTATAACTCATACCATAATTACAAAATTAAAATTAATTTTATATTAGGTTTAAAAAACAGAATCAAAAAAATTTGTCACCCTTCATTATATCAAAAAAATTTAAATAAATTACGAACAATTCTAAAAGATAACAATTATCCTTTAAAAATAGTAAATAGACTGTTATATAACCATCCAACTAATAATACAAATAATATTAATTTAAACAATGAAGCGAACATTACTAATAATGACACTTTACAATACCATTCTCTTCCTTACATAAAAGAACTGACACCAAAGTTATATAATATTTTTAAGAGATTTAACATAAAAATTGCAAGAAAGAATATACTTACACTAAGTAATTTATTTTCAAAAATTAAAGACAAAACTTCAGCATTAAATCAGAGAAAGGTAATCTACAAAATTAACTGTTTAGACTGCAATGAAGAATACATTGGGCAAACTTCCCAAAATCTAAAACAAAGATTAACTCAACACAGAAGTGACATCCGCGTTAAACCTAATGCATGTGCATTGAGTATCCATGCAAATTTAAATAATTCTCATAGAATTAACTTTTCAGAACCAGTAATTCTAAATATTGTAAGCAATAAGCAAAAAAGAGAATTTCAAGAAATGTGCTACATTTACAGATACCCTAACACCATGAATAAAAGAACAGATATATATAATTTGAGTACTATATACACATATTTATTACATTTTCAGTCTGACAATAATTCAAATACAAATACAACACCAAGATAAATATATTTATTACATCTTACTCCAACCAAATTATGTAATCGACATTGTTACACTCACATACACGTACATACTTATTACTTTGAAAATCTAACAACACCTTTCGCACATAATTAGAAAACAAAGTTTTGTATACAAAATCAAACTTTCAAAAATTGTCACTGTATACAGAAATATGAAATTTTTATGTTATACTTATGTTTTAGTTTGTAGAATTGTGCTTGCCTTTTATATTTATACAACGCCAATTTATTAGTAACCTCAATTTAGTAGGTACTTTAGTTATTAATATTGTAATAGCGTTTTCTTATTGTAGCACCTTTGAAAAAGAATAGAAATATATCCGAAAATTTAGGTGATAAAAAAGAGTACTCTTTAATCCAGCAGACCTGAAACCCACAACTCCTAATAAATATATATATATATATATATATATATATATATATATATATATATATATATATACACTGACCAGCGGGAAGTTTACAAAGTTGAGTGATTACAATTGTTTCCAAGGCTAACCTGACCATAAATGGGTTTCAATTGAACAAGCCTCGTATGAATAAAGAAATAATGTCCTACTGTTCAGTATTTTTTACTCATAGATTTTATAGAATTTCGCGGTAGTATGTAAATCAAACGAATACGTTTTTTATGTATCTGGTAAAATAATGACCTTACAAAAATACAATAACTACATTAATAAAAGAAACTTATGGCCTCTATTTTAGATGCAACTTAGGATATCAAGTTAAGCCGCTGGTACCGTATATTATATGCACCACAAGTGCTGTCTATTTAAGAGGATGAGTCAACGGTACCGTGAATCAATGCCTTTTGCAGTACCTATGATGTGGCAAGAACCCAAAGATCATGTTCCAAAATGCCATTTTTGCTTGACAAATCTACCTAGAATTTCACTGAAGCGGATGCATACTGTACAGTTCCCAAACCTACAATCATCTCTCAGACCAATTCTTCACAGCCAGAATTTATCTGTCCCCCAACGTCTAGAGTCGTATGCACTAGACAATGATATGAATGCTGCTGAAGATAGTATTGTTGAGCCTTTGGAAGAAGACACGGATCCTGATTTCTAACCATTTAATATAGGTACTCCACATTTAGTACCACAAGATGAGCTTAGCGACTTCGTATGGTATTTAAATTTGACGGAAACTTAAGCCGAACTACTAGAATCAAAGTTATAAGGTTGGAATATATTAGAGAATGGTAGGCATATTTCCGCATATTGGAGACGTGGACAAAATATTCCTAATTTTTTTATATAGTGTGATCAGTTGGACTAGTGAATGCAGCAGGATGTAAATGCATCTACCCTAAGTTTGAAGCTGGTTTTCCACAATGAAAATTCGTACTCACTGTTCCTAGCCCACGCAGTACATATGAAGTAAAATTTCAATGATATGAAAACTTTAGTTAAAAGAATTTAGTGTGCAGAACATGGATAGAGCAAATATGGTGATCTAAAAGTCATAACATTCTACGAATAGGGCAACAGAACACGGTATAAACATTACTTTGAAAAGAGTTGAAAACGCTAGAAAACTTTGTTGGTAAAAAAATGTTATAGATTCTCCTCTTTGTTGATATAAGGGTATTTTTGCTACCACTTCTGTACATAAAACTGAGACTGATGAAAATCTTAGTCACAGTGTTCAATAAAGATAGCGAATGATTCCAATATTTGAGAGACAAGTTTTAGAGACTAAGTGAAGCAAAAATAAAAGATGAAATTTTTATTGGTCTGCAAATTGATTACTTTATAAAGGACGGTGTGTTTGATTCAAACTGATCGAGACTGACACTGTTGCATGAGTATCATTAAAAGAAGTGGATTACAATTTCTTGAGAAGTACAAAGGCATAAAATTGCGAACAAATTGTAAATTTTCTAATTCGCACATACAGCGATAGGGATCGTAACATGTTTTTGTAAATTCATTTTCTCCATCGCATTTGGACATTTTTCTCACAAAACTAGGGTCTGTAAGAGAAAACGCGGTAAAGGGTTTCAGAATGACATTATGTATTGTGGAAACTGATACAAAGGGAAATGGAGTCCACAAATATTCGCATATTATTGTTGTGACCTAAAGAAAGATGCTCCAGAGGTATCATACAAAGGAAAAGCACATGCAAAAAAATTGCGAGAATCGGTAGTGAGGTGGTATGCATAATTTGTATTACTTATAACAAATATAAACGTTACATAATAAAACGCTACACTATAAAAATATAAATAAATTTTGACTGGAAGGAGATACAAAAAACTGCTAATAGATAGTAATCAGTAGAAAAATCCTATACAAAACACCGATTGCATAATTAGGAAACAAAAAATATTCAACTTCTTAGTCAGTGCAGTTAAGCAGTATTAAAACTAGTTATTGTTCCGGATAAAATTGTTACCAGTTCAAACAGCTTTTGTAAATTTTTTTTGTCATTAAAACACTCATAATAATTCTATGTAGCAAAATTAACACTTCTATTATAGTCAGCACAATAGTAAAGGGAGATCCATAAACGGTTTATGAATGTAAGAGATCCTGCTCAGAATTAGTCAATCGCTGTACAATAAAAATTTCCGTTGATTTCTGTACACAAGGTAGTTATCTGTATTGTAGAGCAAAAATTTGAAAATTTCTCTAGTTAACCTATAGTGTAAATGAGTGTGGTAAAACACGTTGCATTCGTTGGTTTAAAACTGCCAAGTTCATTTATATAAACTTATTAAATAGATCTGGATAATGGTTTGACCATTTTGTTCAATGTTGTCACAGGATATGATGCTGACTAAGAAATATAAACTTGATACCTCAGATCGTCTGTTAAATAAAGTTCTTAAAGTTGTGTTTAAAATTATGAACAATTAATACGTAAGGAACACATCATTATAATTGACACAATGTTACAACATACCTAGTCTGAATTTATGTTATATCATCACAGCACTTTTAAAACGCATTTACGACTATTTTGGCAATGAAGATTTGCACGATCAGAAAACTTCTGGTACAAAACTCGAAACAAAAATTTGATACATGCGGGATAGAAACTGACCTTGCTGCAGACGTTGATAAATCACGCTATTAAAGTAGAAACAAAAACTGACATACTGATGATAATTATCTATTTAAGTAATTATTTTTTTTTATAATCTATTACATTTATAAGTATTAGGTGAAAGATCTCCGTTAACAAGCATTGCAAGGCAAGTACTCTTGTTAATCCTAATCATTATCTAATTCAGTTTTGTTTATCTTATACTTATCAAAGAAGTACCAAAGTACATATCTTAAATTCTTTCTTTAATTAATTGAATTTTAAACTATTTTTGTTATAAAGTCAAAGTCGGACCTTGAAATTATCTAACTAAACATGAATATTAAAATTACGCACAACATATAACAGCCGCGTGCAAAACCGAATACTACTCTGATTGCTTACTTGAACACAAACAAACAAATTTTAAATTACATATACATCGCAATCCGTTTAAAAATTCAGCCGTAGGAGATTACTACTGTAACAAAGGTGAATGGGTGGAGGAGTGAAATATTGCAAAACGGTTTCGTCAAATGCAATTTCTTTTAAAATTAGTACTTTTAAAGTTTTTGTAACTTATCAGACATAAACCGCCAAAGTTTGAAACGTTTGAGCTTTCCTATTGTAAAATTAAGCTTAAATAGAGGTGAAATGGTGGCAATGTAAAGTGTTCTTTAAGTCGAACTCTTTCATTTTAGTTATAGAAACGAATAGAGAATTGATGTTAATTCGATTTGTTCTTAAGCATAGACTTAAAAAGAACTTTCGTTAAAAATTCACTCTGCATGTGTACTTATTTGTGTACTATCTTAATTTTATTCTTTAAAAAGCAATATCATATAGTATTTCTGTGATTGAGCATCGTTTGTACCTGGCAAACTTCAGATAAATTAATGCTGTTCTAAGTAGAATCTCGTGCAGGCGTTAAGATTAAAAGTTCAGTTGTTCATAAATGGTTTCTATTTTAAAATAGGCAGTCAGATTTCGCAAGGAAAAGCGAAACATGGCTCGGTTAGTGAAGTCTGATCTACGAGTAGATCTGCAGTAATGTCTTCTTGAACATCATGTAGTTAGTAGAGGATGGTGATGGTCCTGGTGCAGCGCCACCGCCACCGCGCCACTAATCGTTTTTTAATGGGTTTTCTCATTAAAAACCCATTAGCACAAATCGTTTTTTAATTGAAAAACTTCTTAGCACTAATCGTTTTTAATGGGTTTTTTCATTAAAAACCCATTAGCACTAATCGCTTTTAAACTGGAAAACTCATTAGCACTATTCGTTTTTTAATGGGTTTTCTCATTAAAAACTCATTAACGCTAATCGCTTTTTAATGGGAAAACTCATTAGCACTAATCGCTTTTTTAATGGGAAAACTCATTAACGCTAATCGCTTTTTAATGAGAAAACTCATTAACGATGTTATCATTTTTCCTTACGTCAGATCCACCTTATGGGATCCACCACTCGGAGCGTTTTTTCTTAGGGTATGATACACGCAACGCCACCACCGCAGCGCCACTCTAACCTAACCTAACTTCAAACGTCAGGTGCATACGTCACAGCGGTCATTTTGATTACGTCACAATCACCCTGTATATAACTTTTACAACTCCCTGTATATTTGCATGAGTTTTAACTTCTGCAACATTATAACGTTTTGCCTTTACTAAGGGGGTTATTTATTTTACTCCTATATGACCAGCAGAAAGGCACAATGATAGATGACGAGGATTTCCTGAAGATGTAAAGAGCCCACGGTCAGTTTAGGTGGAAAATGGCTCGTAGATGAGGAAATCTCCAAAGGCTAAGCGGCTAGTCGAGCGATTTGCTCTGGGTAGAACATCAGCTTTGGGTCGGGGCTGGACTGCGACCAAAATATAGTGAATATGTCGCCACCAAATTTTTGTATACTAAGAAGACCCAACTTGGGTCTTTTGTATAAGGCGAATGCGGAAACCTATACTCAAATACCGCTATACAAAAAATATTACGAGAACCCAATCCCTAAAGTTTTCTTAACTTATGGCTCGATATTGACCTTTACAGATGCACTGCTGCACCTGTAAATAGATTAGAACAAGGCTAGCACAGTTTGTGCATTCATTTCAAAAATTCATAATTAATTAGAATTAACCCTCATTCATTCCAACTAATAATCATATTCTTGAACAAACTGAATATCTATTTCTATAAGTTGCAATTTAAAATTATTTACAAAACATCATCTTTAAAAATTTGACTAAATTCTGATAATGAAAGATATGTACATATGTACTTGGTAATAATCAACATTTCTCAAAAATAGAATAATGTAGTTTTTACATTAGTAAAGTCTAGCAAGAATTTATTCTTGAAAATGTTTAAATTTGAGTTTAATTAATTAATTAAATTTATATTACAACTTTATTTGGTCTTGGTAGTACTACATAGACTTCACATTAAATGGTAAAATATTCCAATTATTAATTAATTAAAAGCAAAATGAAACAATTTAGTTCTCTAAAATAACTTTAATTTTTGTTAATTCTGAAAGTTAACCTTTTCTATCTTTATATCGCCATCTACCATTTTTTGTTAGTACTCATACAAAGATTAAAAGTGAAGCTTTATAGATTCCTTTCACCAAAGTGTAAAAATAACTTGTTTGTCATTCACATAATGAACTAGAAAATTTCCACGTGAACAAACAAAACTTGTTTGTCTGTTATATCAAAAGTTACAGCGGACGTATTAAAAAAACACTAATTACATACCAGATGTTAATCCATCAGAAGAATACTTGCAAAGTATTAGGGCCATACCCGGAATGATAATTAATAAATTGAAATCTTCTTGTTTCAGCATTTACAGGTTAGAAATCTCAATACCATACAAATCCAATCAGCTGGATACTGAATACCATATGAAGTTAAATTTCAAATAGTTGCCAATACATTTTCCATTGAATACTAAATAAATCTTTTATAAATTTCTTAAATTATATTAAGTTGCATAAGTTGCACTGCAAATATCAAATTAATAAGGGCTTTAAATTCAGTAATACTTACTGTTATCCTAAAGCCATTCAGAACAATTTAACGTTCCGTCTATGCGAACTAATACCTGCCAAGCGTGGACATATAATGAGTTTCGCCGAGACGATTTCATCTTGAAATCGACTTTGATTTTTCGGTGCTTCCAACATGTGGTCTCCAACGCCATATTCTTTTATTTAAAAAACAATTAACTTTCTCTAACAACAGCTCAGGTGGAAGTGTTCTATTGACGTATGCTGCCGTCTGACAATGGTTATGACTTTTACAATCATCAAAAGGAGGAAGCCCCTATAGTGACGCTAACAAATGGCATTTTCTGTCACCGCTTAATTTAAAATTTTATGTTCTCAATTCGAAAGCTTATATCGTATTCAACAATATGTAATATTTATTACGTAGATTGTGTAGCGATATTATATTTAATTTGACTTTTATGAATTAATTAAATTAGGTATTTGTGAAAATATTACTAGAAAATAAACTTGTTACAACATCGTGTATACTTTCTCATTCATCACAACTTTTAATTACGCCGCGATGATTCAACTAACATTTTTACACATTACCGCCTCCTTTATCAGGATCTCGATCGGGGTAACGGTAACAATTACGGATAATGCTTCCGTGGATTCTGTCTTTTCCTTTTAGAAAGATTTGAAAAATATACAACACTTGTACAAAATTTCTTAACAAACACCTAGATATTTAAATCTATTTACATTCAAATCGATATTTTACGGTTGAACAACACGCCCTGTATATAACCTTTTCAATATCTTAAACAGTTATAGATCTGATATATCTTAGCATGAAAGTATAGGAATGCAATCAATAGAATTACCTAAGCATCGGAAAACTTTCGTTTGTAAAATCTAGATAGTGTTTCTATAATAAACGGAAAAATGCAGTCTTAATTTAAAATGGCAATCCACCTTAATGATTCTACAACTTCCGCTAGATGTCAACCATGTTAATTAGTGGGTTCATGTTTCAGTACCGATTTAGATTCTAATAATTAGAAATTTTGTGTATGACATCATTAACTACCTAAATTTCAGAATTATCAAAATGTAATAAACCACATTAAGTAATGTTCAATAATATCATAAAACAATATTAGAGTGAAAGTAAATGGGTCTTATTACATTCCTTCTTGATATCCCACATCGATTACCTGAATTACCTTGCGTCACGATGTAGAAGCATTATAATGCAAATTCCGGAAACTTTGATAGTAGCAATTATCAAAATTCATTTGTAATTATTTGTAATCCTGCATATATACAAAATGGTTGATATCCGCGTATTTATAACACGTAATCCAGCAAATATTCTAGAAAGCACCATTGCGCTATTGAATGCTAATTTCTTATCGATTATTGATCACCTAAGGCACTCTCGAAATCGGTATATAATTTCTTTCTAGCAACCATCATTTCAAGAAATTTTCCAGTAAATTATCGAACGAAAGTACACCCAAAGTCATTAAATTCTTTCCCTCCCCCATTTATAACGGAAACGAGTTTTTTTTGCTATAAAACCGTCAAAGCCGGATAACTCTATTATTCTATATTTTTTCGCTTTGAATATACGATATGACGTTACTACACGCGTTTCAGCAAGTCGACACTTTAATAATATATTCCTGAAATATTCGCCGTTAGAAAGATAAGCATCAGTTTTTAATTTTAACATGTAAACATATAAGTTATTTAAGATTTTATTTGTATAATTCAAAAATATCTAATGTATATTTTTCTTTGAAGATGGAAGTGATAAGCATTACATGTAATGTGTGTGAGACTGTTTTTATCGGCGATGATGCCGTCAACAGACATGAAGCGAATCACATGGCAACCATCCATTTTTCCACTGCAATGGAAATTACAGCGGATGACTGGTCTAATATTGAGAATTTGGAGCAGCAATCGCTCGTAGCATATGAGGAAGGTATAAACACCGCAATTCAGTTAGAGCGAAACAGTCTGCTATTCGAAAAACCGTACCCCATAACATCATCTTCATCCAAAATTATAATTGCAGGTCTGAACCTATTTGAAAATTATAAAATAACTTTTAAATTTGTGGACAGCATTCTACAGACCGTGCTTGATGTATCCCCCGAAGAATTAAGAAAGTTTATATCCAATCTCCCATTTATTATATATAATATGGAAGTTGGTGTACGGGATCAAATATGTAGATTTGGCAATTTATGTTTTTATTTGAAGAATTGCTTGGTAAAGATGACAACGTCCAAAGGAGATTACCTACTATTTACAAAAGAAACTTTAGAACGCTTTTTAGAGGTATCTCCGAACGTTCCCGAGTATGCTAGCACTTTAACAGCGTTAGTAGAAAAAGGTGTTCCTAATATTGATTTATTTCTGTTGGTTGTATCGATGGAAAAATTTAATAGTCCAGAGAAATCTGTACACGTCATCGCGCGTAATATAATTAAAAATGAATATAGTAATAGCGGCTTATTATACGAATTTATAAAAAGTTATTCTAAACTATTTAAAAATACTATTTGTAAACAGGTCAAGTATATGAAAGAGTACAACAGATTTCCATGTTAATTGTATATATTTTTTTGTAATAAATCATTATTGTATTTTCATTAATTACATTTTAAAAAACGGTATATATGTGCTATTGCATTTAACATTATATTAAACATCGCCTTAGAAATACAATAAAACGTGTGATTTGTTTGTGGAGTAACTGGGCGCCCTGGATATCCAAAACATACATGTTTCACCGGTGAAAATTTGATGTAAATTTACCTAACGCATAGGTGGTCTTACCTACTAGTTTGCCGACGTCTAATGACACTTTTACATCACTTGTAACGTCAACACCAGAAAAATTCATCTTTAACTTGTAATTTTGATCAACTCGACGATACTTTGACAACTATTGCTCTGGAACATGACTCCCTCACCTTTTATGCTGACGACCAAGCGCGCAGCTCATTATGTCAATTGGTGTTATATGCAAGTCTTGACAGTTTTTAATAAAATATACTACTGTATATAGCTTACAATTATGGTTTGTGTTCTTATATTTCTAATTAAAAGCCAAAACATATCTATACAACGGCTGTAACAAACACTCGTAATAACCCCATATCTTCTATGATAACCAAAAAACCTGTCTTCTGGAAGAACCATTGCGGCAGTGCATTGTTCAATTGCCTCCTGCTTGCTTGTACAAACTACACATTCATCGATACACATTTCAATGTCTTTAATTAATATATCGCGAAACTTTTGCAACACCTTTATATATTGTGTAAACATCTCGCTAAGATTATATTTCAAAAAACAATTTACAGCACTAATATGATATATCGATAGCTCTTGTTAGAAAATACTAATGGGTTGGATTACAAGTTGCATGGTTTATTTATACCATAAACTTGATGAGTAATAGTACAAAGGCCGGCCCAAGACTGTTCTGGAAAACTTGATGAATCATCGTACAAAGACCAGTTAGAAGTATCGCTTTAATGATCTGTGGGGTCTCAAACGATTGGTCTCGACTCGTAAATGAAAGTCATCATTCTGAGATTAAAGCCAAGCATAGTATAACAAATTTTATTTAAAATAATACATTTCTTCAAAGGAATGCATTAATTTTCCATTTTCTTCTTGTAAAGTTCTTCCTCCACTAGAGCGGTGACAATGCACTAGGACTCTTTCAATGGGTTATACTTATTAATATTAACATCCAAGTAAAGGACTTTCTCCAAAGACCAACCCGACCCACATCCTTCAAATTCCTCGGATTTAGCTCTCATAGTTTCGCTTACGGTGTCATACACATTATCTAGATTACTGGAAGACGTTATAACCATATTTTTTGTGTTGAAGGATTTCACATCGGTAATCTCTTCTCCCATTTTTGTGTAGATGCCGTAAAGTTCACAATTAATTTTTATTGCAATATGTTGTGTTCTTTTTCCATTAATTAAGCGAATTAACCGATATTTCTGCTTCCGAAGAAACTCGGATACTCAATCGACAGCGTCGACGTTCCGTAGGCGATAACTAGCCATGCAATTTTTAAACGCTGTACTAACCAGTTCTACACCATCTTCTTCAGTCGCGGAAACTGCTGCATTTTTATGTTTGTTGCTCCGTAGATGACCAGGGTATGCAGACTTTAACACCTCCATGTTGCAAACTTTACACAGAATCCGTGACTGCTTCGAGGAAGACTCTCCAACTGCTGGTGAAGCTGAACGTTTAACCCTGGATGAGAGCGTACTATGCTCCTTACTAGGTGTCGCTTGAGACCATCTTTCCTGGTATAGGAAGCACCACAAGAGTTGCAATAAAAAATGTTTGTAGATTTCATTTTTACAAGTAAACGTAATCGGAAACTGACTAGCTTCTAAGAAGTATAAATTGATAAATCTAGAGCGTGCAACCGCGTAAACGCCATTTTTGCATATCCATCACTACGACACACCCTACATTTTATGCTTTTGCAATTACCTAATATAGTGGACAGTCGACCGCATCGCATAAAGAATGTATAAACACCCCAATTCAGTTAGAGTTAGCCAAGTTGCTATTTGAAAGAACCATACGCCATAACAGAATCTTCATTCAAAGTCATAATTGCAGGTCTGAGTCCGTTCGACGATTATAAAATAAGTTTCAGATTTGTTGACTTCATTTCGTAGACCGTACTTGATATATTCCTCAACGTATTTAGGAAGTTTATATCAAATCTTCCATATATTATACGCACTATGGAAGTTGGCGTGCGAAATCAGATATGCAAATTTGTCAACTTGCGTTTTTATTTAAATAAGAATTGTTTAGTGAAGATGGTGACATTTGATGAGAATTATATATTATTTACCAAAGGAACTTTAGAACACTTTTTAGGGGTATCTCAGATCGTTCTCAACTATGCTAATACTTTAAGAGAACTGACGGAAAACGGTACTCCTAATACAGATCTGTTTCTGTTAGACATAGCAATGGATAGATGTAATAGGAATGATGTCTTACAGAATCTCGCACATGATATAATTAAAAGCAAATACAGTAATAATGATGTTAGGGTTATGTTATACGAATTTATAAGAACCTATCCAAGATTGTTTGAAAACAGTATTCGTAGACAAGTTGAGTATATGGAAGAGTACAACAGGTTTCCATTCCACGCGTTTACAAGCGATGTTTAAATGTTAAACTATAGATTTTAGAGAAATTTCTGACAATATAATCCCTCATATTACAGTTTATTCTCTTATGCCTTTCTAAATTATTGTACGTCAACTGCTGATATTAATAGCTGTAAATAAAATTATGTTATAATTTTAAATAAAACGATCTGATTAATAATTTTGTAAAACGTTTATAACACCCTTTTAATATATACACATCTTTGTTATAGTTCTTTTCATAAGAACTGAGATACCCATTTCAGTTATGCGAGAATTTGAAGAATTAAAACAATACCAATGCATACTTTATATTTTATAACATAAACAAGCTAATATATAAAAACATAATTTCTAAAGCCACATCATTCATTTCGTATGATAGTAGTTGAGATTGTTAAATTTTTACTTTAAAACTTACAAGTTAGTATATATTCCATCAGAATATCTGCCAACAGTTTTATAAACCCCATGTTCCCGAATATTTCCATAAAATCATCCAAATCCTCGGGTAATACTGAGACAGCAGTACAGTGCTGTATTGCCTCCTCGTATGACTAACACATAGGACATTTTTCTCCTTCTATCGAAAACCGTTGCCCGCATTCTGCTTTTTTTACTCGTAGAGCATTGCAAAATCTTTGAATAACCTCCCCAAAGTGTTTATACATATTTGTTTAATCGTCTCTTTAAACTGTACAATCGACAAATAATGACATCTGTGCGAACAATCCTTTTATATGAGCTACTCTTATTCGGATATGTACCGATTGTCACCGATTTGTGTGCACGCACAAAACAACAGGCAGGGAATGTATCCTCTACTAATTTATTACATTTTTTAGGAAAATGCTAAGGACTTTAAAAATAATTATATCTGTTGTTAGACCTCTAGTATCGGAATAAACACTATTATTATTTAGGTTATATCACTGTTTTCTGAATCAATTTCTTACACACTTTTACCCAAACTATGTGTATCGGATTGGAGGTTATACTTTACTCCATAAACCGACTTGTATATGTTTTTGTCATCATTTTAACTAACTAACCATTAACGCATTCTTCTATATTTATATACTCATCGAAATTTTTCCTATATCGCCCTTGATTTATATCAAAATCTTTCACAATAGTAAGAAAACTATGTTTCGAGTCACAAGCATTCAAGCATCGCTGGCAAACTTGTTTAAATTTCGGATATGTCATGCCACCACTTATATGATCCATAAATATATGTTTTAGGTTGGTTTCATCCTGCTTCCAGATTGCAATAACATTGGTGTTATCTCTAAACCCATGTTTTACAGCGCTGGCATACGTTTGACATAAGTAAAAGGAATCAATGCTCTTATGTCTACCAAAGGAGAAAGACAGTGCGATCTTGTTTTGCTCGCTTGCAGGTATATCATCAAAGACAATAATTGAATCTTCTTTAGCATCTCCGGGTTCAACCACATCGTCCTAGTTCCCAAATTCGTGGTAGCCAATTTTTTCTTGTAAAGGATTAAATACACTTCTTAACAGTTCATACTTTGGCTGATATAAACTTTTAGAAAACACATAGACGTTTTGGAATCTCAATCTATTATCATGTAAAATGATTGATATTAGAGCATTAGTTTTTCCACAACTTGATGGTCAGGCGAATATTGCTCGCATCTTACAGGGAACAAAAGCCCGTGTTTATCCGTATTGCTAAGTGGCGAAACCAAAAATCCATCAAAGTTGTGTATTGGTATTACAAGATCATGCTTATCAACGTTTTTTGAAAATTTTGAAAATTATTGTAATGGTCCAACACTTGTGCCGCGCTGTTAATTTTTAATGATAGTAATAAAAAATAAACAAAACAATGAAATAAAAATAAAAAAACAGACATTTGAAATTATTTTTTTTTTGTCAAACCGCTCGTCTAATCAAAATTTTACAAGAGACAAAAAAGTTTCCAAATTAAGTCGGCTACTCATAAAAAAACAATTGGTAGTCATTGCATAAACAAAACAAAGGTAATGGTCGGATATTTATACAACACATCATTTTTAGGACACTCGTATGCTTTTAAAATTATTGGGTACACCACCAAAAGATGTCAATTGAAAGTAGAAACTCGCACCCCAAAAATGGTCAAAATCTATCGACGCGTTTTCGAGTTATTTTAAAATATCAAATATTTTTCACGATCTTTGAAACCCTCTAGCGGCTAAATGAAGCAACTTGTATAATAGGTAAGTTGGCTCAAATCGATCTATTTCGAGCCTAAGAATCTCTATTCTTACGTTGTACACGTATTTTCTAGACACCCTGTATACAAAAGAAAATAAAACATAAACTTTACAGTACTTCTAGGTAAAGAAGTATACATAAGTTATATATACATTCTGCATTGTGAAGTGCACCTCCTCAAGAAATAGTATAACATTAAAATTATACACCTTAACTTAAATTAATCAAATATTAACTACGTTTAAATTTATAAGTAAGTTGTTTACGTTAAAAAGACAAAAGAAACAATTAAAAACGGACTATCATAAACTTTGATTAACTAATTTTTAATTTATAAAATGATTACATAGTCGTTCGTGCATTGTGCATGTAAGTTTTGTAACGTGGTGGTGTCAATTTATTGAATAATCATAATTAATAACAGCAAATGAAAAGTCTATTCTTCACAGCAGCATCAAAAAATTACGAAAACAGACAACTGTACCTTGAGCTATTGGCTTCGTGTTGGTATCATCTTAGGACTGGTAAAATGCGGCTGCATTTCTCCATTGACTGGATGCTGGAACCAACAACTTAACTCATACTAGCACAGAAAGTATTTTTAGTAGCACGACTTCACAATATATATCTTCGGTAAGTAGATGTTGTATTTAATCCCCTTTCAAAGCACGGTCTCTATTTTATAAGGACAGAATCATGTATGGTGCTAGGTATTTGGCTTTCGAAGATATCCCCGAAGAATCAAGGGTGCAACATTCCCAGACAACATCTGCCGAAATACAAACTGTAACAGCTTGCCAACAAGCAAATAATGCAATTACCAAAGGATTTTTGGACAAAGGAAAGCAATCTTGTTACTTTGTAGCATCTTAACAACTTCAGAATAACAGTATAATTATAGATAACAAACCCGTTGTAAGCAGATGTAGGCAGGTGGTAAGTGGCCTTATCTTTCAGAGAAAGCTGTGCATTTATGTGCAGCTTTTAATTAGAATGTAGTCACTGCAAGCGGTAGGAAATATTGCAAGTACTTTGTAACCTAAAGTTTTATATACAGCTGTTTGATTTTATAAGGCAAAATTTTATCGAGTAATTATTTGAGAAATTTTATAAAATAACACTAATTCAAATGGCGGTAAATCGAACTTGTTGAAAAATTTTAGGTTGTTTTAAATATGAATGCAGAAAAAATTATTTGCAGGGTTTTGAACGTAACAAGGTGATCCTCGATTAAAAGACCCAAAAGGGTACAAAAATTGCAAAACGGACCTTAGAATTTCGGCATGTTAAAAATCATTACAAACCCGGCCTTTTGGCCCAGAACGATAATAGCATACCAATTGTTACAGTTTCATTACTTTTCACTATGTAATAGAAATATGCGGGAATTTAAGTCGCTTACCTTAGTTAAAAGTAATTATTCCCACGTTGTAACAATTTGTTTTTGATGACCGCAAATCTTTTCAAATTATTTTTTAAGTACGCTGCATTGTCTATTTAAATAAACAATAAAATCAGGCGATGTAAATAAATATTTAGAGCGAGGCAGAGTAGCCCAATCACTAGCCGAAAACTATTCAATAATACTGGTTAGTTACTATTAGTAAACGTTGGTCGTTTGAATAGAATTATCAATGTTAGGCGATTTTGATGTTACTAGTGCGCATTGAGCAGACGATTCAGTCTGGCACGACCATTTGATAAAGAAGCACGATGCAGTTGAACTAGGTCCTTGCCAGTAACCATCGTGTAGCGATAGGCGTTGCCGCTTAGCCAGGTGCAAGATGTACTTGATTTACAGTGTATTTTAATAACTGTAAGCAGATTAATTTATTGTCAAATAAAACTAAATAATTTTGTTATAGCGCTCAAACGTTCTATGATAATTTTTTGTAAGATAGCATTCAAAAGCTCTATAAATTTTGTGTAAGATAGCGTTGAAACGTTCTATGGATTTTTAATAATAAATTGTCCAAATCTATTAATTTTGATTTCACTAAATTTATAAAACGTGCTTGGAGGATTTTCTAGTTATGGTCTTATAGTGTTTCCAATAATAATTTTCTTAAAGTTTATTCTTTGTAATTATCAAGTTTATTATCCGTAACGTGATTGTAATAATGTTTATTCTAGACATTCAGTCAAGACAAGACTGCGAGTTTACAAGTTCAAATACCATATTTAATTTTTCGAATCATCGTTATATTAACTGTCTTTAAAACAAGTTGAGCAATGTTAAAAATGATGTATTTTTTATAGCCTGTTCTATAGTTTGGTTTTGTTTCGATTTGCAAAGATGAGATGCACTTCAAGTTCGTGTAAATGGTTTCAGTAAAGTTCCAGTGTATTATGCAATAAAATGTGGACAGTACGTTGACGTCAGTTGTTTGTCAAAGGATCGCATGCCAGCACATCTGGTTCCAACAATGTAATTGTTCTAATGTAGCGAATACCTTAATTTAATCCTAACAAAATGTTTCATTTAAATTCAATCATACCTTAAGTAATTATGAGAACTAAAATTATTAGACTTTGAAATTTTAATACACACTTGTAAACCAAGGTAACAGATCTGGAATTTGGGGTAATTAATTTGGAAAACCTTGTGAAAATGTTTGATACATTATTGATATTTTTAATTCTTAGTAGAGACAGTCATAATTTTCTCATTCAATAATTGTGTTGAAAAAATTAACTACCTTTGGGATGTATATTTTGTACATAAAATTTTATAACTTCGAAGGCAATATTTAATTAAGGAACAACCATTTAATTCATTTGAGTAATTATTTTATTTTGAACAAGTGAGTTCAAGAATAGGGTAATTAAATCAAGAGGTAATAAAACATAAATACCCTTTACAAAATTAATGTTTTTAGCTCTCACTTGATAACGAAGCACTAATAGCACTTTCAAGAATTTTAATGCCTAAACTTGTGTTTATAATAGCTTTCAAATAATTGATATTAGTACCTATTCTTTTTCTTTATATTATAAGGTAACAAGAGTACCCCTTTTGTGTCCTTCCTTGCAATATTAATTGTATTTTCTTTACAGCTCCTACTTAGGCAGTAAATACGGTATTTCTCTCTAAGGACTTCCAAGTCCTTCCTTAGAGCAAACCCGTGTTTAGAAAATTTAAGGACTTGCTAGCGCCCCTTTTTGCACCCCCATTTTGTATTATTAGAATCAGTAAATGAATAATGTTTTTGTCGAAAAACCTACGACCACTCTCATAAGCTCTACCCGACGAATAGACCACTAGCTTCGTCGGAAGATAGTTGAGATTTCATCATCTTAAGGAGACCATAATCTCAAGTTCACTTGAGTACACCATAAGATCGCCTTGTTGATTATAATGTGCCTACACTCTTGTCGTCTTTTAGTTATCTCTGATGAAGGTCAGTTTGAAAGACTCAATTCTCGTTTTATGCATTTTATTAAAATATATTAAATATTTAATTAATTTTTAAAATACAAAGTTGTTAATTTGAGTTCTTTTATGATATTAGTAAGTATGTTTTACTTAGCGATCAAACTCTTATTGTATCAAGTTAGTCTACAAGTTACAGATTCAAATTTTCGGTAAATTTGAAACTATGCTTTGAAATAAACATGTATTCTGTAGAAATGACGTGTATTTTAAATTACAAAATTTTGTGCGTAAGATAAAACTTTCTTATGTAACAACTAAAGATCATCTGCAAATGTTGCGGTGTTCAAAGAATGCGTTATTCAATTTATCTAGACGTAATGCTTATCTTGTAACCATTTGTTGGCTTGAAGACGGTCATCATAGTTAACGGTATATCTTCAACATTTTTATAGTCGGTTGATATTTTGTAGTTAAGAAGAATCGTTGCCACTACTGTTTTAAGAGAAATATCAGCAAATCTTAAACCTAAAATATTCAACATGTACACTATATACTCAGTATCTGTAGCGTTTATTACCGACACAGTTTCTAGAACCCGCTGAGAATGGTATCCAGCTGTACGGGTGGCGTTTGGCTTCCTCATCCGGATGGAAACGATCGGGGTCAAATTTAGTTGGATTTGGCCAAATAGATGGATCTCTGTGTATACCTACTACTCCAATTATAACAGAGGTATTTGCAGGAATGACATGATTAGCTGAAAATCTCTAACATCGTAAAAAAAACAATTTCTTAATTTATACTTAGTTGAACTTCCTGATCGGTAAAACGTCCCAAACCTACAATGCCGGGATAAATACGCAGAGATTCCTTAACTATCCTTTCCAAATATTCTAAGTTTCTGATACACTCGTAGTCTAGTTGGGTTTCGGTTCCTAGCACTTGAACAATTTCCTGATAGGCTTTTTCCTGTAAAAAAGAGCATAGAAAAGATTCATTAGGAATTTACATTATAAAAATGAACTAATTCCAAAACAAATAAAAAATTTGTTTATTTAAAAAATGGTTTAACTAGATACCCCAAACAGGTTGGATTTATAAATAGTGAAATATAATGGTGTTATCTGCAGGGCCGTGTCTATTACTTTTCTTTATGTTTTTATTGTTAAGATACAGTATTAGTAGAAAATAGTGGGCATTCTGGAACAGATCCACATTCCTCCTGAGTCACATCCTCCCGATCCACATCCTCCCGATCCACCCGATTCATATCTTGTAACGAATACAATTACCTGTTTCATAAATATACGTTTTTGTTCTAAATATCTATTTAACAAATATCCATTATTAGACAAAAAATATTTAATTCCGATAGTAACAATATATTACCAATTCATACATAGAGCTCCACCTATAGTTAAACATTCGAAGTAAAATTTAAGAAATTTTCTATCTGTATGTATATTAATACAATATTCCCATTCTGCGCGTGCTTGGATAATAAATTTACCTTATGGCCAAGCTTAATCTTTTAACATCAGAATGTAATCAGCTAAGCAAGTGTTGAAACGTGGACTAGCAGGTTTGATAAACATGCTGTCCCAAAAAGAGGTTTAATGGTGTCGACGTATACGATAGCAACAGTTGGTGGTTGAATCGACCTAGTAGGACCGTAAAATATACACATCTACGGTAGGTGAATAATTTTCAAGTTAACATCCAAATTATTCTCTTGATTCTTTTTAGCGCAAGAAAAAAGCTTTAAATACAATTTAGCAACTCAAGTAAAAAATGTCCAATTTTGAAACGCAAGTAAAAATGTTTATACAGTATTGAAACGCAATTAAAAAACGTATTCGTAAATAAGCACGTAATGTATAAATTTTTGGAGCGATAATCTTATATATATAATTGTTATGGAACACTGGAGCACAATTTGTTGTTAGTTGTGTTGAAAGTACAAAGTCTCAAATGCTACTATGCAGTATGGTGGAATTTCCGTAAATTTTGTTTCGTATAGAAGTCAAGTCCTTGCACGTGCCAGTCGCGCGCATCTGCTGTCGTAAGTACTCAAGATGTTTAACGAACTCGGATGCCAAGCAGATTGTTTGTGCTGAGTTATCCCCAATTTTAGATCAATTTTCATTTCATGGAACCATTACTTAAAATGTACAAATAATTTTTGTAAATTCTATATGTTTATTTAAATTGGTACACGTTACTTTTGTGAATTCTATATGTTTATTTAAATTGGTACACGAAATTTTTGTAACATTTATATAGTCATTTAAATTAGACACGTAATATTTTATTAAGAATTTAATAGTTGGATATTTTATAAATGCTCTTATAAACACAAAAAAATTTCTATATGATAATTTTTGAATTTACAATGTTATACTAAAATGTTTTTGTAACTAAACACGTGACACGTTGATATTTGTTTTGTCACATTATGAAGTATAATTTTTTTGGCAGTACACCTGAAGTATAGTTTAATTCAAACAATAAGTGTTTTTGACCTTTGATTCCATCAATTAAATCAATTAAAAATGTAGTTTTGTAATCTACGGAAAGTCAGAGCATTTAATCAATTGATTGTAAACCCGAAAAGGATCCTATTCTGGTAGCATATATAAATTGTACAATAATAATGAAACACTATAAATAAATTTTTAATTATGAAATTCACATAAATAATCAGAGACTTATACTAGACCTTAACAAAAGTAAATATCTCGAAAGTTTCAGTACGTATAAAATTGTACAAATGATGTATATATTTTTTTTATAAATCAATAGAAAGAATAATAAGTTGTTTTAAAGCTTTCTTTCATTGAAGTCAACAATAATTTTTCTATAAAAGCAAACAACCACATTTATGAAATTTTTGTAGAGAAGAACGATATGTTATTGGTGTTGAGTTTAAAATTTTGTTTGAAGTACAATTTTTACTAGTTGATCTTTCTATAATTTACTTCTTTGTGATAAAGTGACTAGTCTCTAATGTAGCCCTAGTTCAAAAATGTTTAGAAGTGATTAAATTTTCAGATAGTACGAGACCGTCGTTCCCATTCCAGTTTGTAGAGTCACAAGTAAGTATGATTTTTATATGTTTTGTTCGTCAAGGATATTTTTTTCTGTTCGAAAATTTCCGTATCTGATCTTCGGATTGATTCTTATTATAACAGTTATCAAAATACGGTGACATCCATTAAAAATTCTTTTATTATCGTATACCATCCCACGACCCTAGCTCATAGCTTTGCCCTAAGTTAAAGAAACTTAGCTGGCTGGAAAATCTCTGTAGAGGGTTCTTCTTTTACTCAAAGACATTTAACATCCTCTTTACCCTGGGCTTAAACCTTAAGCAGGAACCCCTCATAATCTATTGAGGCTCAGCCGCCTATAAGGTAGAGTAGACACACTATATAAATCTATATAGAAAAAGTGTGTAACAATCTAATCTAGGTTAGAGTTTTCTTCGACTAGCCATATTCAGATCCACCTTGTGGGATCCACCCATTGGATCCACCCAATTCATTACTAACATAGGTAAAAGTTTTCTTCGACTAACCACTTTAACCTGATCTAGAATTTTCTGGATAATCTAACCCTGCTTGAATTTTTAAAATTGAACAATTCCCCGAGGAGCTGCTCCAATTTTTAAACTTTTTACCAAAACCGCTTATTAGCAACATTTTCAAAGTGTAAATGTTTTTAAGAAACACATAACTAAGGAAGAAAAAATTTATTAACTGTTGTGCGTGTTGTTAGTCAACTAGTATTTTGCAGATTACAAAGATAGCAAAATATTAGCAGTCCAATGAACACCACGGGAAGGTCATACGCACATTTCGTTCACCAGGATAGTAGTGTGGCAGGATAAGGAAAAATGTAAGGTGGAGGGAAAGAGCTTAAACTACTATATACAAAACCTTAGAATTGCTATATACAAAAAACTTAACCTAAAACAACTTAAAACCAGGTGAAATAGAAATCGTCCATTTTACCGTGTTCCCAGGCATACGTATTAACATTTCCGGGAACGATGAACCGTTTATCGTTATACCTGGATAAGCTGATCATAAGCTTTGTGTACAGTTCATGTTTATTGCTTCTAATAGATGTCACTGTATGTCTGACTGTACCAGTATTATTATAAACAATGTCCTTAAATTCGGTGACATTAATCCCAGCCACCACAGTACGACTAATGCGTTTGATTTTTTTCACAATGTCCTTTTCTGTTATAATGCAATAGGATTTAGTTCTAGTACCCGCAAACTCTAAAACCAAATCCCTATTACATTCAACCTTAAATTTACCCATTACCTTCTTATTTACTAAGAGAATACCAAACTCGTTGTCTACAGGAAAGTCACTGGTATCGAAGTAGTCTAACTTATTATTGATGTCTAAATATAAATCAGCAGTTTGTACACTAAAACTAAAGAGTCCTTGTTTGCATAAAGTAGGCAAATTTGATCGTCATACATGGACCGCATCACAATATGGTGGAAGTCATACATAAGAGTCTCTGAGAGGTCTAGTAATGAAAATCCAACTTAAATGGGTTTATAAGAAGTCACTTTTACCCAGTCCATTTGTATGTTTACAAATTCTCACCGAGTTCGGTACAGCTATGAAAGTTCGAGCGGGCGAGCAAACTACTCGCGCACAAATAATTTCCTTCCGACTCTAAGCGAGTTACAATTTTCACATTTACGCGATTGTCCACATTCTTTAGTTTCCCGAAAATCGCGTTCTTCATCAATTTAAAAGTCTTTTTCAAACGCACCTTTCGTCCGTGTTCTCAACCCCGCGTTGAGTTCGATATACGGTTTCAACTATGGAGACTGCTCGAAATCCATAACTCGGTGTATCGCCGTGAGCCGGAGTCTTTTTTTAAACACCGCTAAAGATTTTGGTAATGTATGATATAATTCTTCTTGTCTTCCAGCGTGGGAGTAGTTTTGGGTTTTTAGAGCTGGTGTATGGTGGGGGTTTTTGTTTCCGGGCCGAAAGGTAGATCGTTGTGGGTATCGTGCACTTCTTCGGCTTATAGCCCAACCATATATATTATTGGCGTTGAGGTACGTTAGATAGCTAGATGGAGTGGTAGCATCGTAATACAGCATGTATTTGTTGTTGGCCTTAGCGTATTTCCCACTGCATTGCGTAAGACCTTTCCTTATGCCAGCTTTCACAAAATGGTGGATGCCAATGTCGGTGAACAACTCTAATTTGACATTTGGGAACTGTAGCATCGCATCCCAACTAAGGCTTGGGCTGTCATGTACTGACAAGGGTCGAGGTCGTACGTGTTAATGCAGACGTTTTTAAAATTCTCAAAAACGTCGGCCAACAACAGGATATCAGTCTTCAAATACATGTCGCTATACTCCCCGAGAGTTTTCATACCGAAAGTTTTCCAAACTTTCAGGACACGCCATTACTCAGCGAACGAGATGTCGGAAGATGTTAAGCGGTTGTAAAACGCTTCCTTTGCTGGTAACAACTTTTCCTCCAAAACGTATGCATCCGTTACCTAGTCGTACGAGAACACGCCTTTTTCTTGCTAATTTGAACTTGTGGTTCTCGGGGAAATACTTGCGTGGTTCTACAAACTGATCGGGGTCCAAATTTTTCGCAAGTTTGTCCAGGGATGATGCCCTGAACCGTAACGAGTCGATGAATCGGAGTTGAATGCAGCATACATCGTCCTCCTCATCATCTTCCTTATCGTCGCCATCTAATCTAACGTTCTTGTTAAATGAGATGTATCTTTCCTTGTTGTTAGGTATAACGCCGACACTCTCTTGGTCGCATCCCAGCTCCTTAACGATAAAGTGGGCATCATAACCACTTAAGCTATGGAAAATAGTCGGAATAAACGTCGGCATTTCATACTTCCAGTTGCACTGGCTATGAGCCGCAAAGCGGAATTTTCTATTTAGACAGTTGTGGTCGCAGCGTTTCGTTCTTTTAGGTCTGTCATCAACTATATTTATTAAACAATACTCAAAATACAGACTTATTTCTTTTACTTAATATTATTCTATCACTTTGAGTATTCAATTCAATCCATGTTATCTCTTTGAAATTGAGTCACTGTGTATATGGTTGAATTAAATATTCAAGGTGAATGCATAATATTGCGTAAAAGAGATAAGTCTGTATTTTGAGTCTTGTTTAATAAATATAGTTGATAATGGACCCAGCGGAACGAAACATTGCGACCACAACCACCTAATGAAAAATTCCGTTTTGCGGCTCATAGCCAGCGCAACTTGAAGTAGAAGATGCCGACGTTTATTCGTGTTATTTTCCACAGCTTAAGTGGTTATGATGCCCACTTTATCGTTAAGGAGCTGGGATGCGACCAAGAGAGTGTCGGCGTTATACCTAACAACAAGGAAAGATACATCTCATTTAACAAGAACGTTAGATTATATGGCGAAGATAAGGAGGATGATGAGGAGGACGATGCATTCTGCATTCAGCTCCGATTCATCGACTCGTTACGGTTCATGGCATCAACCCTAGACAAACTTGCGAAGAATTTAGACCCCGATCAGTTTATAGAACTATACAAGTATTTTCCCCAGGACCACAAATTCAAATTAGCTCAAAAAAAGTATAACTACCTTACAAATGCATACGCTTTGGAGGAAAAGTTGTTGCCGACAAAGGAAGCGTTTTACAACCGCTTAGCATCTTCCGACATCTCGTTCGCTGAGTACGTGCGCGCCCTGAAAGTTTGGAAAACTTTCGGTATAGAAATTCTCGAGGAATATAGCGACATGTACTTGAAGACTAATGTCCTGTTGTTGGCCGGCGTTTTTGAGAATTTTAGAAACCTCTGCATTGACATGTACAATCTCGACTCTCGTCAGTACATGACAGCCCCAAGCCTTAGTTGGGATGCGATGCTACAATTGACAAATGTCAAATTAGAGCTGCTCACTAACATTAGCATGTATCTAACGTACCTCGACCCCAATAATTTATATAGTTGGGCTATGAGTCAGCATTTACCAATAGGAGGGTTTAGGTGGTTGCCTAAAAATCAAATCGATCACATCAGACAGGAAATAATAAATATCCCCGACACCTGTAAGGTGAGTTATATTTTGGAAGTAGATCTCGACTACCCCGAAGAAGTGCACGGTACCCACACAATCTACCTTTCTGCCGGGAAACAAAAACCTACCATACACCAGCTCTAAAAACCCAAAACTACTCCCCACACTGGTCAAGAAGAATTATATCATCTATTACCGAAATCTTCAGCAGTGTTTAAAGGACTCCGGCTCACCGAGTTATGGAATTCGAGCAGTCCACATGGTTGAAACCCTATATCGAACTCAACACGGGGTTGGAACACTGGGGAAAAATGCGTTTTAAAAAGACTTTTTTAAATTGTTGACTAACGCGATTTTCGGGAAAACTATGAAGAATGTCGACAATCGCGTAAATGTGAAAATTGCAACTCGCTAAGAGCTGGAAGGAAATTATTTGGGCCGCCCAAACTTTCATAGCTGTACTGAACTCAGTAAGAATTTGGTAAACATGCAAATGGACCGGGTGAAAGTAACTTATGATAAACGCATTTATATGGGATTTTCGATACTAGACCTCTCAGAGACTCTTATGTATGACTTTCACTATATTGTGATGCGGTCCATGTATGACGATCAAATTCGCCTACTTTATGCAAACAAGGACTCTTTAGTTTATAGTGTACAAACTGCTGATTTATATTTGGACATTAGTAATAAGTTAGACTACTTCGATACCAGTGACTATCCTGTGGATAGCAAGTTTGGTATTCCCTTAGTAAATAAGAAGGTGGTGGGTAAATTTAAGAATGAATGTAATGGGAATTTGGTTCTAAAGTTTGTAGGTACTAGAGCTAAATCCTATTGCATTATAACAGAAAAATACATTGTGAAAAAGTCAAACGCGTCAGTCGTAGTGTGGTTGCTAGGATTAATGTCCCCGAGTTTAAGGACATTGTTTATAATAATACAAGTACCCTCAGACATACAATGACATCTGTTAGAAGCAATAAACATAAACTGTACACAAAGGTTATCACCCAGTTTTAAGTTGTTATAGGTTAAGTTTTTTGTATATAGCAATTTTAAGGTTTTATATATAGTAGTTTGAGCTCTTTCCCTCCACCTTATCATTTTCCTTATCCTGCAACACTACTATCCTGGTGAACGAAGTGTGCGTATAACTTCCCCGTGGTATTCATTGGACTGCTAATATTTTGCTATTTTTGTAATCTGCAAAATACTAGTTGACTAACAACACGCACAACAGTTAATAAATTTTTTCTTCCTTAATTATGTGTTTCTTAAAAAATGTACACTTTGAAAATGTTGCCAACAGGCGGTTTTGGTTTAAAATTTAAAAACTGGAGTAGCTCCTTGGGAAATGGTTCAATTTTAAAAATTCAAACAAGGTTAGATTGTCCACAAAATTCTAGATCAGGTTAAAGTGGTTAGTCGAAGAAAGCTCTTACCTAGGTTGGTAATGAATTGGGTGGATCCAATAGGTGGATTCCACAAGGTGGATCTGAATATGGCTAGTCGAAGAAAACTCTAACCTAGGTTAGGTATGAATCGGGTGGGTCGGTAGGATGTAGATCGGGAGGATGTGGATCGGAAGGATGTGGATCGGGAGGATGTAGATCGGGAGGATGTGGATTAGGAGGAATGTGGATCTGTTCCAGAATGCCCACCATCCCCTACTTGCATCGACTACTAAAATGGTAAATAGTATACTGCTTAAATTTCAGAAAACGAACACATAACATTACCAAACTCCGAAAGTAGTGTACCACTTATCAAAATATAATTAATTTAAGTAAAGACATATTAACAAACGCTCCTTATTGAAATTTTTTAAATTGTTTGTATCTGTAGCACGTTTTAATCTCGAGGAACAGTAAAATAAACAAACTTTATATGCAAAATGCGAATTGAAAGTACTTCTCACTGACACACGAAACATGTACGTATCAGGCGGAATCAATAAAATATGATCAGTTATTAGAAGCTGTTTCGCTAAATTTTTAATAATTCGAATCAATGGCAATAATGTTATAGTCGCCCGAACTAATTTTTATAAAGTGTACATAAACAGCTATGCAAAGAACGAGAAGTTTATTAATCTGCTGCAATTACTTTGTGATGAGAATATTATTGTCTTGCGTTAACTTCGATAACCGCAGATGGCGGAGATAGTGGACGTGTAAATATGAGAAAAGTTTATATAAGCGGCACCGACAAGTACTTACCAGTAATATTTCAAATTTAAGCGGCGGGGACAAGACGAGGAACTATCGACCATGTGCGGAACTCAAACGTTAATATTTTTATAGCACCATAGCTACGATCACACCAGTGTTTCTACAACTGTCGCGGCACACCACAAAACAAAGTACTTAAACGTTAATCACGCTAGCACTTATAGATTATACTATATACACGACGAAAGGGAATTGATCTGAAAGCTATATCTTACGCTTAATTTTAACAATAATTACAAACGAAACATACTGCTAACCAAAATGCAAGGTATTTCTGAAAAGAAAATAACTACAAAAGGTGAAACGAAATGGAAAACAAAATTAATTAATATAAAAATCCACAAAATATTTACGCGAAATAAACCAAAACAAAAAATTATACGAAAATAAGATAAAGGAAAACCTGCAACGAAGGTAAATGACACACTTTAACGACAGGGCGCTTCGGTTTTTCTTGTGCTGTTTTGAAAGCGACAACCCTATTGACCCCATCAGCTCCTGAATGGACCGTATCAACACGTCCAAAGCACCATCGAAGTGGTGGAACGTTATCGGCTTTAACTAGCACTAGCACTAGTATGCACTAGTATGCACTAGTATGCACCTGCACCTGCACCTGCACCTATGAAGATGTTGTGTCATTTGAACCTAATTGAAGCGTATACAAACACTCCTTAGATCACTGAGCCAATAAATCTTGATAAATGCGCAGGAACAATTGCCCATAAAACAGGCGTTTGAGCGGAAGGTCAGAAAAGGTGCGTGAGATAGGCTACCACCAACCCGTAAGAATCCCTCTCTAATGAAGGGGGACAATTTGCAAAGAAAACCTTTTCTGGAACTGATCCGGACTGGATGGCATTCAACTCAACAGAAAAGTAAGTACGTTGAGTATATTTAATCAGTGGATTCAAAGCGCTATGAAGCTCGAAACAAGACAAATTTCCAGTGTATTCTGCCAACGGATTTTGTATGTTATTTACAAAGCGGAGAGTCTAAGCGACAATGCGAATGATAAATTGAAAAGATATATGACTTTCCAAAATCGTTTCAATCTAAGAAAAGGATGCGTCAGCGGTCAAAGCAATAGAACGTTCCTCGACGAAAACTTCCAAAAATTAAAATTCGGAATGAGTGGACTGTAAGTGTCTAAGAAGCGATGCAAGGCAGGCGATGCCGCTCACCATAAAGAACAATGACACAAGTCGGAAGGTAACAAACCACATGATCCGACATCGGCAAAATTGGCAGTGGAAGGAACACGATTTCAAGAAGTGCGAGAAGTGTTTTCTTATATAAGAAACTCGATTGATGACGAGTGACTTCCTCCGCTGCGGTAAAGAACAAATCCAAGAAAGAACGACCATGGAGTAAGGCCAGCAATTTTTTTTATATAAATAATATGGGGATCAAACGTTTTCAGTATAAAAGTTAATAGTTTCGAGGCCAAAACGGCAGCTAACAGTTCGAGTCTATGCAAAGAAGAGGTAAGAAGCGGAGCAACTTTGGACTTAGCAAAAACTAAGCGAACCTTAACAGAGGTATATGTGAAAAACAAAAATTAAACGACAGCATAATATTCTCGTTCGGAAGTGTACACAAAACAATGAACTTCACACGTAGAAATTATGGCAAAAGTAGCAAACGTGATAAAGCAAAGCCGGAAAGAAGTAGCGATTCATGCAGATATCTCTTCCACAAACGGAGCAAGTCGGGGAAGGGGGTATCATCCAGTCTAATTTCAAAATACCACAAACGCTGAACTAAATGTTCTACCAAAAAGTTAGAGCAGATAAAAATCATACAGAGTCGAAAATAAGGGCTCAATTGGAAAGAAAGTTGTGTATGGTACAGGCCGTACACTGTGGCTAAACTAGAAAACAAAGCGTATCTTAAATGGGATTCCATTGAAGACCTAGAACTTATAGAAGTTGAGTGTCAGGATCCGCAAAGGAGCGGGGTAGTGCAAATTGTTGTAAAGCGAATAGGTCTTTTAGTAATTCCTGATAATTACTGTACCACTTATGCAGTTTAAAATCAACAACTTTTAAAAAAGCGCTTAATTGATTCTGTATAGCCAAGATTGACTCCATAGAGTCTCTACCTGTAGGTATACCATAGATATAGGTATGGTTGCGAAGGATAAAGGAGGTCAAAGAAAAGGAATTTTTTTCGACTTCAGACAGCTGCAAGAGAGTACGTATAGCAAGAAAAGAGTAGCAATTTACTCCATAGGTAACGCTATTCAACTTGAAGTGCTAAATAGGCTCATCAGAAGCAAAACGTCAAACAATTCATTGATAATCATACTGATCAGGATTAGCAAGGATTTGTCTATACATCTGACGAATACGTGCAGTAACAATACAGGAATAAAGACGAAATTATAACAAAATTGCCGTAATATCTCATTGAAGCTTGGGTCTAACAAACAAACGATCGAGATAAAGTTTTAACGGAGGCGTTATAAACTACACGTAGCTCGGAAAGATGAAGGTTTTGATAAAAATATTTTAAAATGTAATGCATGTACAGACAAATTCATTACATTAATGTTTTTAATTTATAAATATAAAGATATCTTTTCAAAAAAAAAACCTCGTATAAACAACTGTTTATAGAAATTAAATATAATGACGGTATAAGTATACATCAGAACCAAAAATATTTTTTAACCTTTTGATGATACAACTATTATAATTTTTATTTTTAAATTTAATTATACCATCCCTTATACACTGTACCCTATTACTAATCCTCCAATTGTATCTAATCTCACTTTAGTAAGCATCAGTTATATATAATTTTTAGCTATTAATTTAACCCTATAATTCATTTGTATTTACTTTTAGTACTCTAGATAATGGAAAAATAAATTTTCGAAAGCTGGAGTTTATAATAAAAAGAACTCTTCAATTCTACTAAGAAAAACCCAAAACTAATTATATACAATTAAGAAAGCAAGATCGTTACCAAATTTAATATATATAAAATGCTATGATAGTAGGGCCATTTAGGGGTATATAGGCGGGTCACTAGTATAGTGCGCTTTATATAGACATCGTGAGAGTCCAGAAAACTAAGCATTTTACCAAGAAAAATGCGAAATTAGGCAAAAAGGCAAATACCAACACCCTGTATATAAACTATAATTACAATTATATTCAAAAAAAGGAAGTGTATTCGTGAAGATTCAACTAAAAAACCAACCTTGCAAATCATAAAGCCACATGGACAGAAGCCATAAAACACTACGCGTGAGTAGTGCATCATTATTATACAAGGAATTCCATTTAAACGAGCAGGTTTGTTAATGGGTAAAACAGATAAACGCATATAATTTTGTTCATCAATAAATATAGAACTACGTGACCAAAAACTATAAAAATCCAACACTTGATAATTTGGAAATAATAATAGCTGAAAATAAAGCAAAATTCAACAACATTAACAAACGTTTCATACATTGTATATATTGAGTTATTGAGAACATTATGTAAATTGTGGTTATTTGTGTTTAGCTCAAATACATTGGAAGTAGAGATAAGGGAAATTAAGAATTTTTTGTTGTCGTATCGTCGCAAGCTCCGTGCGTGGTTAAAACTGAGCTAGCCAAGGCATTACAATTAAGATTAATTTTTGAGATAAAAAAAAGGGGCACCGGGTTATTGTAACGATATCATAGCAATATATTTATTTATATATATATATATATATATATATATATATATATATATACACAGGGTGAATCAGACCACCCGTATCAGTATTTTTTTTAAGGAACGGTGAGTCATAGAGAGTTGGGATAAAAAAATTTATTTTAAAAGTCATATTAAAGAATCGAATGGCGATATTATTATTTCTCGAAGAAGTCAGCATAACGAGTAGTTTTGTCCACAATGTCCAGAACTCCAAAATCTTAAATGGCACCATAAGTCGAAAAACATATTGTTCAAAGGATCGTTAAAAAAAAAGAAAGTTTTGTAGGAAAAATTATTTTACTGCTACCACCCCTTTTAAGTAATATTCGATTAAAGTTATTAAATTTGAAATTTGTTGTTAACAAACAAAAATTGAAAAGTCTGCTTTTAAAATCTAGTTACCGAATTAAACAATGTTATAAACACGTTTTAATGTCAACAATTCCATTTGTTGTATTAACTATTGGGAAATCACCCACTGTAACTTTTCATAAAATATTCGCAAGAAAACCCCCAATTGTCGGCTTTTCCACTTTAAATTATGATTGAGATAAAACAGTTAAAAATAAATCATATCAAAAATATTGAGATAAAACAGTTTTAAAAATAAGTCATATCAAAATCTCTAACCTGAATTATTTTCATAGGTGCTCCTAAGAATTGAAGTCGATATCCAAATCGTTATTGGTACGTTTATTTCAATAAAAGGTTTTTCATTTCCTCAATAGAGTATTTATCATCAATTTGCTTAAACAGGCAGCATTCTCCAAAATTGTATTTTTTATTGTAGTGGTTCGTAATTTAATATTCTACAGGAATCGTAACATTATTTTACTTGTAATTTATGATTGTAATTTATATCGTAATTGAGATGGTCATTTCGATGGTAATTGAGATGGTAAATTCAAGAATTTATATCAACCTTCAGAGTGGAATTTAGATCGACATTCAGAGCCCTGTTTTATTTATTATTAGAAATGTTATAATTTCCTAAATCTTATTTACTTTAGTCTCAGAAGTACGGCACAATTTTCACAATTCTACACTTTATAATTTAACTGTTAAAAAATATTTATTATTCACGTAAATAGTTGGCACTTTCAATTATAGTTACTGCCCAGTTTCAAAGTATACTAACTTGATATTCATTTCTTAAAATATTTATAGGATTGTCTCACTTTTGTTTGTGATTCGCTGGCTTCACGTGCTAGGCGAGGGCAAGCATATTACCACTTGTTATTTTGGGAAAATTTACCAATAGTATGTACTTTAATTGCATGACGCGGTGCTTGAAGTCACGTAATTCAATTGTTATACCTTATATTTACTTCAGGAATCCCAGGAATTTTCGTACATATTGAGCACGTAGTCTTGTTTGTTAGCTTTATTCCAATCTAAATTGAATAAATTTGGTGTTTGTTTATTTCCATTAAATTGGATTTTCGAACAACTGTGATTCTCTTAGATCACGTACGCTTTTAAATAATGCATAATTTCTGCGTGCGTTTACGATAATATCTTTACACACTTTATGAATGTTTATCTAACCACTTCATGCAGGTTTTTTACTGATTTAATTTTAATGCGTTTCATTACCTTTTTAAATTCTAATCTCTGCTAGTAGCTACACTTGGATATGTGTTTTAATTGTTTGTACTGCTATATACAGTGTGCTCGCAACTAATAATTTTTATAATAACCTATTTACTCTCCTAATATCTATAGTTTCGTGCTTCTGTTACTTGGGAGTTTTCCTTGCTTATTTTACGACCCCAATGACTTAACCTACCCCTAAATTAACCCTTATAATTACAGCAATATATATATATATATATATTATATACATATATTATATATATATATATATATATATATATATATATATATATATATATATATATATATATATATTCAGGTACTCTACTTACCTGGATTTCGGGATTCATTGCCAATAGTAGTAACATGAATCCAATTGATGAGGAAGTGGTTTCAAGGCCCTGAAAACACACGTTTTAGGAATTGTTTCATAAATTATCAGGTTTCTCAAATCCAAGCGCAATCAACTATTATTCAATAAGAAAATTATACCTAGTATTACTATTAAGCTGGCCGGTTGATAATATTTAAACGTTGAAACTACCGTTTTAATATATCACACATAATTTGTACTTATAAATCAAGAAACATTTTAACAATTTTTGTACGATGTGTTAAGTAGTAGAGAGATGCATCTTTAAATGTATACCGATTGCTAGCTACTAAATTAATGTACTTATCTAATTCTGGTATGCTTTATTTCATATTTATAGATACTTATGACATAAGAGTTAAGTTCTATGTAATGCATAGATATTAAGGTAAATAAAACTGGACGCAAAAAAAGCAGATTAATGTTGAACAGACTAGCTAATGTTAATATACCCTGTTTAGCATTGATTTCATAGGTATTCAGTAAGCAAGACATTCAATAAATTAGCTGTTCTATCAAAATCATAGACTTAAAAACCACAAATGAATCGTTTTGTTTCTATTAAACTTACATTGGAAAGGAACTTAGGGTAGTAAATTAATTTAAACAACAAAAGGGCAAACTAATACTTATAACTATAAATGTTTATAGCGGAATTATGTCATTTTAAGAAAGTCACAATTATTTAGTAAATAACAGTGGGTTTTTAATGTACATCTTAAATATTAGTAAACTTTTAGAAATTTTAGTTAAATTAATTAGAATCAATGCTACAAAATTACAATATAAAGAAAACACTAGATATATTTTAAACACGCAAAGTAAAAACCCAAACGCTGTATAGGATAATTCACGAATATCAGATTTTATTTATCACTTTTTGGTTATGATTAATTTCAATTTTTCTATTTCTTTTTTACAACTTTATCCATAGGAATCCACTTCCCCTCCCCTTCAGGTAAAATCAAAATTCATTAATGTAACGTTTATTTGACCCCTAACTTTAATAGAAATGCATTGCTTAATGAATGTTTAAGGACGAAAGTTTGTATTATCATAAAGTGCTTCGTAAGTTAATTTCCTAGTTTAGTATTGTATGATACAATCCAGCAGTATTTGGAGCTGATATAAATAGCTGTCTACGACTATACCCTCGAACTCGGTAAAACATTGCCAGGTTTACTTTCTTCATTTAGTCTACAGATGGATTTTTTTTAGAAGCGTTTAAATTAATTGAAATTAAATGGCGTCCAACCTAGTTACTGATTTATACGAGTATTCCCAGACGATAGTAGTTCAGCTATTACGCAAGCACTTATATTACCTTCCACTGAATTGTTCGCAAACATTTACCATGTTGTTTACAGTTGGTTCGACGGCAAATTTCTTAATTATAAAATTTGTAGCAGGGTACTTACCCGAATTTTTCTGTGAAATATCAATTTGATTTATGAATCGAAACTACGTAATAATACTACTGGACGATTATTTTATAAGATTTTGACTAATGATTTATTATTCTCAGACTCTTAACAACCTCCATAAGAAATGTTTTCTAAGTAGCTGCTCTTACAAAACACTTGTTCAATACGACCTACCTATGTTAAGATAACTTTTTAATGATAATAGTGTTCTTGTTGAACATAGTTGACTTTAGATTTGACTATAATTGAAAGTATTTAAAAGAAAAATAGCGTTTGTTATGTTCCCTTATATATAACGAAATTTTAATTTCTCAATATTCCTTTACATAGGTAACAAATTGCTTACCGCTGCTATGATGTTGTTGACCTCTCCGTGCAGTTCGTCTGCCGTAAACCTCCCCTTTCCATCGGATATCATCAACAGATGATCCATTAGTTTCTGTGGTTTATGGAATTCTTAAAATAAAAGTCTGTTAGACCAATTTTTAATTATAAAATTATTGAAATTTAGCAATTTACGAAATTATGTGTTTCTTAAAATTTAATGAGTGAATTGCTAAACACTAATCTAGAATGTGAGAAAATGTATTCATGATGGAGACTGTCTAAGCGATTAATAACCGGCTATGGCAGGGTTGTATATTTTAATTCATTCGCGTAATGTAAAAAATTGAAAAATATGAACTTGAAATGTGTCCACAAGCGCATGGTTAATGTGGTCGGTTTCAGTATTCTTTCATCATATTCGATTTATACATTGCACCCTTCCTTTTTACAAGTAGGTATGAGTGTACAACAGAGTCTAAACAAAACTCTGGCGGGACTAGCGTCGACCTTTGGTGGCTGCAGTAGATTGCAAAAGACTATATCTCAGGGGTTTTTACTATTAGATATTTTGAGAACAAAGTTAAATTGTACCCAGACAAGTTATAGGGATGTAATTTAAAATGACGAAAAAAAATATCTTAAACGTTTAGTTAATAACATTACAAAAACAAAATATATTCCCTTATTTTCTTACAACCAAGTTATCATGTGATAAAATCAATAAGTGTAGTACATATACCTACTCTTTCATAATTTTAAATATGTCTTAAACTCTACCAGATAAGATATTAGAAAATCTAAAATTATTATTGTACTTAGACACAATTTCAAATTAATTTTCTAAGTAAAAAGAAATCATAAATATGCTTTGTTGTATTTAACATAGTAAAGAGAATTTGTATTAAACATTTAAGTTGAAAGTAATCTCATAACCACAAAAAGTTTCATGAAAGCTTTTAAGTTTACACTTGTAAGATTATACCAAGAAAGTAAATGTAATATTAAATTAGTTAATATAATAGGTAAGTAAAACGTATGACTTTATATTTTAAATGCATTATTTTTCTAGATACTTGAGATTAAAACTGAAACCATGCACATTACTCTGTCACAAAAGTAAGTAAGATAAATATCATACCTGTATTTATATAATTTGAAAGAAACTTATACATAAGTATCGAGATTCGGCTTGTTCAGAGTTATAGAAGTTTAAGTTTTTTCAGACGGCTTTATTAAGACAAACGTCATCCATATTTAGTTTGGTTGTTAACCTCAAACTTCAAATTAGTAAGAGCCAAATTTTTTGTTCTACAACCATGTGTTTTGTTAACGGATATTTAATTTATTTTTAGAAGGTAACTAAAGGGAAACATAATTCTTGTGCGATTATAAATAATACTTTGTAGATAGTAGAATTAATGCATAGGGTTAGATAGTCTAGCATATATAATTAAATACTCCACCAGAGAACCCTGGAAAATAATCGTGTTACAAGAACAGAGTATTGTAATATGCCACGAGGAAACAATCAAAAAATTTATCTGTTTTCAATTTACCATTCATAAACATTTTGAACGGGTAATTCAGGTAGACTTACTCTGTATACATTTTAACAATAATCTAAAACGATATTCTTGTGTTTCAACAAGAACAAGAGATAAGATACCTTTTACATACCAGGTACGACATCTTGGCCTTAGAAAGAACTTCTTTATCGGGAAACGACATGTGTACAAGAAGGTAGTCAGATATCAAGAGCACGAAAATTTATTTTGGTTCGAAGATAACCAACCACACATTTTGAGAGAAAGACAAACAAGAAAACCATCCTAAATGACAGATTCATGTATATACCAGTTGTGTATTTAGGGACATAATTCAGAGGTTTACCAATTTGAAAATTATATATCGTCATAATTATTTATATTATTTATACAAAGGAGGAATATTAAATTAAAACTAAAGATCAACGTATTTAGTGTATTATTTTATAATACTAAAGGGAATTGTTACACAAATGAAAACTAACTTGTGATTGTTAACGGCATTAATATAAAATTAAAGTGAAGAATACTTTTATATGGAAGAAAGTTGAACGCACAATGTAACATTGCGGCGAATTGATATGTTACAGCATTTATCCAGGAATACCAGATTCGATTTCAAATATCTTAACATGCAAAACATGCTCTTAGGCTAGTTTCCTTTGGAATTTAATTATTGTTTTGATTACTTTAAACTTATTTTAAAACAATGTTTCTCTTCCCGTCGTCACACCCTACTAAATGTATATATTCACAATTCGATCACGCTGATGTTACTTTGAAGAAAATGTTTTCGTAAAATCAAGGTAAGGCTTTGGTTGATCTTGGCCCTCTCAGGGTGCGTCTTGCAGTCAGCGTTAACCTTGTGGTTTTTACTGTCTTGTGTGTATCGTTATTTATTGTGCGTCTTTTCTACGTGTTTGTTTTTCCACCTACTGCTCTGCGTCTTGTGTTGTCTTCTAGTTGTTTTTTTATTTTGCCAACTAGTTGCGGTCTGTTATGCTGTTGTCAGATGTTGTGTTACACATCTAGTAGTCGGCGTGGGCGTGTTTTGTGTGCTTGTTGTGTGCCCTGTAGCGGTGCAACGTCTATTGTTCGGTACATCTTTATGGCGTTTGTTCTCCAGTATTCGTGTACTGTGGGTATGTTTAAGCCGTTTCTGATGGTATCGTTTCTGACAAACCACCGTGCGACGGTGATCAGTCGGAGGATGGTGTTTTGAAATGCCTCTAGGCGTCGTTCGTTCGTCTTTGATAACAGGCTACAATAAACTCGTTTCACTAATTTAAAACAAGTAATAACAAAAGTCCTTATTGCTCACTGTTCACAAGTCTAATTGACTGTATGTGCCTTATTTATAGACGTTTTCAGTCCAATTAACAATGAAGCACTATAACATTAATGTTCTTTACAAGCACTAATATCTTCTTAAACTAATTCCTTAAATATGTCTTCTTAGCAGCACACAACGCTACTATAATTTATTTATTACACTTTTGTTTATTTAGGTATTTTACAAGCTGGTGGTACAATATACACGTTCACATAACACAAATTTATATTTACTAAAGGACTTTCAGAACGTAATGAACCACTAACTATATACGAGATGATTTATATACGACATTCTGATATAGACTAACTCTGTATCCCCAGTAGCTTAACGCGACGCTCTCAGCGTCGTTAAATGCCTTACAACTCGAGAGTTTTTGGCTTGAAGATGATAACTGATGTTGTGGTGTTGTTTCTAGATAGATCTTCTTATATGTATATATGTAGGTCTGGATTCTAGAAGACCTGCTCCTGGAATCTTCTTGATTTGGTGCAGTGAGCAGTTTCCCGGATCTTCCCCTTAGTTGTCCTCCAACTACATAGTATTCCGGATCCTGGGTCCACTGGCCTGTGGTTTTCGACCGACAGGCCGCTCCATCGTCAGGTAGCTCGTCTAAACAGGACTGACGGATGTGCTGCTACATATTTTTTTTGCTAGGGCTGACACTACTACTTCATTAACACCATACTGCAAGTTAGGTGTCTGCAAAACTAAATCTTCCGACGTAACTAGGGGTCTATTCCTTGGGTAGAGCTATGAGCAATGGGGGTAAGTCGAAATCTGTGGGGGGTCACACTCAAACTAAAACAAACAGGCGCCACCAAGTCCAGATTAATTTATATTAATGGCATAGCAAATTTCTAAGGGCGGACGTGGAGACCCAAAGAAAATAAGATCGCCTTCGCTGACTCAAAAACTTGTCTTAACAGAATAAGACGCTGTTCCTGTAAGGAAAAATAATAATTAAGTCACAGAAATTGGGAACACAATTTGCGTCCTTCAAGTATACCTAAATGCATAGAGAATATTTTCTACATAATGGAATCATAAAATTTAACTCTTACTGTCTTTTGTTTATCAGGTCTGATCAAACTAGATCAGAATAAAAAACTTTAAATGTAGATTATTAATTTACTAGAAAGAATTTTCTTTGTTTCAGTAAATAAAATTTCATAATAATTAAATAAAATAAATATTTGATATTCTTGCAAAATTGTTGTAAGGTTTATCAACTGATCCTTACTCAAATATATTACAGTTCAGTGTAACTAACAATATTAAGTTTCTTTATAACCCAACCAGATCTGTGTAGGTCACTTACAAATGAATATACGAAATTTTCTCATTAATTTAACAAAATTAAAATTAGTTTGAAGTTAAAAGAATCACCAAGATATTCTCTAATTTTATCAAAAGTGGCAGTACTGTAATGTTAAACATCTGTTAGCCATTGTGCAATTGTTGACGGCATTGTTCAAACAAACAGGTGACGTAATAGCAGCTGTTAATTTATGTTGTAGCCACGTGTAGTCACATATTTACGGAACTAAGTGAAATCAAACCCGATACTGGGGAAAACCAGCCTAATCACAGGTAAACTGAATAACAATTTTGTACATCTAACAAACAAAATGAAATAATGTACTTTCAGAAGGAAGTACTGAGGAAATTCTTAATTCTATTACGAACCCAAATACCGGCTGTCGTCTTTGGTTGCAATGGAAACAACTTCGCAGAGCGGGACCTGCAGCTAAATATGCTTGTTTTCCATGCTTTAATACAGATGTAGGAGCGAAACAGATTTCTCACATTGGTTCACGGCAGCATTACTTCATAGCGTACTCCTCCGTTGTCGAATTTTATTTACAAATATAATCTTTCATTGCTTAGTCCATAAGTTAAGGTTTCTAATTTATCGTTGCAATTTCTGACGTGTTGTTGCGGTTTCTGATTTATCCTTGCGCTAAATAAATTTTAAATTAGCTAATATGATAACGAATATGCAAAATGTGGATTAAGTACTAACCGTTACTCAGGAAGTGTTTCACAAAAATAAAGCGACTCGGAGGTCACTCGCCATTCTTTTTGAATGCATCTTCATGCTGCTTTTAACTATCGACGAGTGCGCTCGCTGCGTTCTTGCATGGTGGGAGGATCATAAGTGGGGTTCTCGAACCTCTCACGCGCGCGCCAGTGGCTGTGGAATTGCACCGAATTTCGAAACAAATAGACTACTAATCCTAGATATAGTAATACTATAAAAATTTAATTGTTACTCGAATCTTTATTTTAGTTAATAAAGGTATTTCAATATTCATTGTACGTTTAATGAATAGGTTTTTTTACTGCTAAAATAAAATTGTTACAGTGCGTCCCCGACGACTTCACTTATGTACCCATTCCTCGGCACCCCGCATAGCTGGAGAACTCTCTCAGGACGCCATCGTTCCGCTGCTCACCTTTGATCGCCCGAAGGCGGTGGTCGGAATTTGCGAGTTGCTGCCTCGTCGGCGTCTGAGCAGCAACTGACTAACTCTATACTTCATCAGCGGTCTTATATATACCCTGAATTAGAAAGATGATTCATACTCCGATATATGCTAGAAAGTTCTAGGCTTCTGTAGTATATACATTGCATACGGCGCTTGTGTGTTTGACGGGTTGCCTAATAGTAGCTCGTAACAATATGTATGTCAGCCATGCTTGTGAGCAGTAGATGATGATCGGTCTGATGTGAGTTTTGTATATTCTGGTCCGTGTTTCTGTCGGTAGTTTATTGTTGAAAGTCAGCATCGGATGTAGGTAGTCTTTGATTTTTCTTGCTTTCTTAAGTGTCTTGTCTAGGTGTTTTTGAAAGCAGAGGTTTCTGTCAATAGTGATTCCCAGGTATTGAATGGTGTTCTTTCACGGGAGTCGATGCCCTTCAAACGTTGACGGAGGGTGTCGGTGTAGTTTGTGTCGTGAGAATAGTATGGCTTGGGTTTTCTCCACGTTGATTTTAATTATCCATCTTCCCAACCAGTCGGGTAGGGTGTCTTGTTGGCGATGTAGTCTTTGTGTGGCTAGTCTGGGGTGACGTGCAATAGTTATGAATATAGTATCGTCAGCGTAAAGTCTACATTTAACGTTGTCGTTGCATGGTATGTCTTGTATGTGGGCGTGTGAAAGTTGTCCGTCTACTCGTACTTATAGTTTTCAGTCTGTGGGGTAGCTGTCGAGTAGCTGAATGTATTTCAATCAAGGTTAGTGAATATCATTATGTTTATAATAAATATCAGAATATCCGATCTGTTGATTTTGCCATGTTTCATAAGTATTGAAGTTATGCAATCAAAGTTTGGGGTCACTACAGCTGCAAATCGTATTTTCGGATTACAAAGACGAGTGGTCAGAGTTATGGCACACTTATGCTACAGAGCCGATTGTCGAAAACAGTTTATTGAATTCAACATACTTACCTTTCCTTGTGCTTATATTTTTAATTGTGTAATCTGGGATAAGCAGCATATTAATGACTTTGATCTTCATGCCAGTGTACACCATTTTGATACACGGAGCAAAAATAAAATATTGGCACCATATCACAGAATAAATAGAAGTAGGTACGGTCCCAATTATTATTGATTTAAATATTGTAATGTTTTACACAACAGTATTCAAATATTACCATTAGATAAGTTCGACAGAAAAATTAAACGATTTCTAATCGGTATAAGTCTTTTTATTCAACCAAAGAATATATCGAGAATGCACTACAATTGGTATTTTGGGCAAACTCGCATCCACACTTTTATCCTTATGGTATAAATTTTTAAGTTATATGTACATGATAATTACTGTTATACATTGTTATGTTCAGACCATTGATGTTATACACATGTGTGTTTTATAAGCATCTTAAATGTAATAAATAAATAAATATTGAAAAAGTGCTATTTACGAGGACGGTCCGATAAGTACTTAGCCTCACCGCCCGATGGCGCCACTATCGCAAGAGAAATTTACTGTCGAATAGTACATTTTCGTGGACAGCTACTCTAGAAATGAAATTGCGCATGTGTTTATGACTATTGTTTTATTTCCCGTTATCAGAATTTTTGTCTTATCTGTAATTTTGTTTTTGTTCCTCATGCACTTCAAGATTGTCTTTTCCTGGTTTTTGTTTGTATCCGAAAAACTTGTAGATAAGCGTAGTATGCGTTGTGTGAATGCGGTGATTGTCTTTATGTAAGAAAATAATCTCCAAATTACACCAAATGTAATGTTTATGCCGTTGCAGGGTGTTTATACTATTTTCAGAAAATGAGTTGTGCAGATGCTATTAATTTGAACTCGTCCATGTGCAGAAGAAATGCATTTTTCTGTGGGCGTGTTTTAGTATTTGAATGTATGGGATGATAAGGTGATATAGATATGTTAATCATAGGGAAGGACCAATTGCTTTTTGTAGCAATACCGATGGCAGTGGAGCGGTTATGTAATAAATAAAGCAACTACAACGAACTACTTAATAAAGGGTATAAATACCTTAAAGCCTGTGCCGCTGTGGGCAATAAAAGTCACACACAAAAGGGTTAACGGACAACAAAGAACACGCACGTTCGGGTGATGGTGTCGCTTCCAACAGCTCTCATACAACTCTCTTCTGTAACGGTTCGAGTACGACTGTCACTTCACGCACTCCCACTGTCGGCATAAATGTTTCACTAAAACTGTAGGATACCCGCACTAATAGTATTTATTGTCACCAATACCAATAAATGTTCGATGATGACGTAACATACCGCCCACCAAATTCATAGAATTTAGAAAAGGAGGGAAGTAGGTTGGGTGAAGGAAATCACATGGGATTTGACCTTGCTAGGAAAACAGGTAACGAAAGATAGGGTGGTACACTACAGCGAGCGATATTACCAACCATGCAAAAATAAAAATATATATGTAAATAAGCAAATATTTAAAAATAATATACTACTATACATGTAAGAAATGTGTATATACATCTAAACATAAAATAAAATTAAAATACCGGTAGCGGCGCTAGTTTGACCAAAGGTCGTTTTAATGTGCCATGTGCAGTTTTGATCTCAGCGACACGTATAATACCGTCCGCACCGGGAAAAGTATTAATAATACGAACAAACTTCCATTGAAGTGGAGAAAGCTGGTCGTCCTTGATGAGGACAATAGTGTCCTTTTCAACTTGTCGGACACCTACCTTAGAGTGCCATTTAACCTTTTGATTCAGAGTATGTAAGTACTCATGGCTCCAGCGAGCCCAAAAATCTTGATGGAGTTTTTGCAGAAGTTTCCACCTGCTCTTTAATGATAAAACGTTCGTTGAATGGTCCTCATCTGGTGGTGCAGAAAGGGGCTCCATAGTTAGAAAATGACCTGGTGTTAGGCAACGCAAGTCATTTGGATCCGAACTCAAAGCGCAGAGTGGCCTTGAATTTAGAACAGATTCAATTTGAGTAAGAACTGTGTAAAGTTCCTCAAAGGTAAGTTTTTGTTCGCCGATTACACGAGCTAGGTGTGCCTTTACCGACTTAACACCGCTTTCCCACAAGCCACCGAAGTGAGGGGCGCTAGGTGGATTAAAAGACCACTTTATCTTTTCTGAGGTTACTGCACTATGCAGATAACTCGTAAGCTGACGATAGGCACCTACAAAATTAGTTCCGCAGTCACTAAATATTTGAGAACAGCGTCCTCGACGTGCTATAAATCGTTGCAAAGCGGCAAGAAACGCGTCTGCCGACAAATCAGAAACAAGTTCAATATGTGCTGCCTTAGTGGCAAAACAAACAAAAATGCAAATATAGGCCTTAAGAGTTTTAGAGCCTCGCAGGCGGTTAGCCTTTATTAAAAGAGGGCCAGCAAAATCAACACCAACAATACTGAACGGTTTGATTTAGGTAATACGTGCTGCCGGTAGGTCTCCCATAGGAGGAGTTACCAGGACCGGTTTGGTACGAAAACATCTATGACATGATGATAAATAATTTCGGATTGAATTTTTAATAGAAAGGATCCAGAAATTCTGTTGGATAAGATACGCTGTGGTATTAACACCGGGATGGCAATACCTTTCATGAGTTGACCGAATGATAAGTTCGGTTAATCGGTGCCGCTGAGGCAATAACGCAGGAAACTTTTCAAAATAGGAAAGCGAAGAATGTGTCAAGCGCCCACCTACTCTTAAGATATTTTGTGGATCAACAAATGGAGAAAGTTTTCGCAAGCTTTTAGGTAATTTACGATTTGCCTTGATCGAAGCTATTTCCTTTGAAAATGTAACATTTTGTACATGCCGAACGATAATCATGAGAGCATTGTGTAATTCAATGTCTGTTAAGGGACCCGTATGACGTTGAGCCATGGGTTTAGAAAATCTATAAATGTAAGCCACGATGTCTTGGATTTTATATAACGATGAAAAGCGACTTAGTCAAATGTCAATGACGTTTGGATCTGTTTGAGCGACAAATGTTAGGATCTTCTTTTCCGTAGTTACCTCAACAATTGAGGTTGACAATGTTGGTTGAGGCGGCCACGAGTCACTAGGGTAGTGAAGCCATTCAGGCCCCGTCCACCATAGCGAACATGAAATAACCGCGCTTGGCATTAATCCCCGAGATGCAGAATCAGCCGGATTATGCGAAGATTTAATATAAAACCATCGACTAGGTGCAATGATTTCTTGAATGTGGCTACCACGGTTTGTCACAAAAGTTTTCCAACGAAAAGGTGGAGAACGTATCCAAGTGAGAGCGACCGTAGAATCACTCCACGCTGAAACATCGGAGATTTCAATCAAGCCTTGATAAGAACGAATGGTAAAAGAAAGTAAATCGGTTAATAAAACGGCGGCACATAATTCCAAACGTGGAATTGAAATGCGCTTAATTGGAGCTACTTTTGTTTTAGCGGTTACAAATTGTACAGTTATTTCTCCAGTAGTTTGATTTATGAACTGGAAATACACTACCGCTGCATACCCTACCTCGCTAGCATCGCAAAACTCATGCAAATGATAAGTAAAAGGATCCGAAGGGGGTAAACAACGTGGTAACTTTAATGACCATAATAACGGCAACTCTTCTTGGTATTGCTGCCATTGAGACGAAATGTCTGCTGGTGGGATGTCATCCCAATTTAAACCTAACATCCACAGATGCTGGATTAGGCGTTTTGCAAAAAGTGTTAGTGGGCCTAAAAATCCTAATGGATCATATATTCTGGCAACTTGCGAAAGTATGTTGCGCTTTGTACACATTGGGTTTAATGGTTTAACCCGAAATGAGAAAATATCTTCTGTAGGTGACCATTGAAGACCTAATATTTTTATTGATTCGTCAGAATCGAAATCGAGAGAAGTATATTGGCAAAAATCTGACGGAATGCCTTCCATAATAGAAGCTGAATTAGAACTCCATTTTCGAAGTTCAAACCCAGCCGAATGTAAAAGTCGGATAAGTTGATCTTTAATTTCTCGGGCCGATTGTATAGAATCTCCACCGGCGACGAAATAGTCAATATATAGATTTGACCGTATAGCCTCAGCGGCTAACGGAAATCTTTTGCCTTCGTCAATGGCTAATTGCTGATAAGTCTGAATGGGTTCTTCTGCGGAGAACCGCCACACAATTAATTGAAACCTTCGATGTTCTTCGGTAACCAAAATTTGTCGATACATTTGGCGAATATCACAAGTAAAAACGAAACGATGAGAGCGAAATTTAAGTAAGATTGACGAAATGTCTTTTTGGAGACTAGGTCCAGCCAATTGAGTGTCATTAAGTGACACGTTGTTTTAGCCTTTGCAGAGGCGTCAAAACCACACGAAGTTTAGAAATATGACCCTCTTTAAACACAGGGTGATGGGGTAAAAATACTTATCGTTCCCAACGGGCGGAGAATCGAGTAATGCCATATGACCCGCATCAAGATAGTCCTGCATGAAATTGTTGTATTGGGCGCGTAGCTCCGGTTGAGCATGCAATTTGCGCTCCAACGAAAATAGGTTTTTTTTTGCCATCTCAAAGCAATTATCAAAAACGAGCAAAGTATCGTTGAACGGTAACGCAACAATAAAACGACCGCTAGGGTCACGAGAAAACGTGTTTTCAAAAATCAAGTCTGCCTTTTCTTCTTCTGGAGAAGTATAAGGCTTGGATGGCAACTCTTCTATCTCCCAAAATCGCCTTAAGGTCTGGTCGATAGGATCTTCTACAGAAGTAAAAAATGCTTGGACAGTATCAGACTTCAAGCTTTTTGTGGGACCAATAATAGTCCAACCAAAAATTGTATTTATGGCGGCAGGCTGAAGAAATTTGCCATGTATAACACCGCCATTGATGATGAACGGATAAACATCTGCTCCAAGGAGCATGTCAATAGTTCCTGGAGAGTTCCAGGTCGGGTCTGCAAAGTGCAGGCCGCATAAGTGTTCCCAATTATTAGGAACTTCAACGCTGGGTAATTTCCAGATATTGACGAAAGCACAAAAGTTGTGACTTCTAGAGATTTTTCAGAGTCTAACATAGAGCGAATGGTGCAGCTGACGGCACCCCTATTGACTGCTGAAGTTGTCTGTTCAAGTCCATAAATCGGAACTTGAGAACGTATGCGTGGAAGCCAAAGTTTGCTCACGCAATCGTCTCGAATAAAGCTAGCTTGGGAGCCAGGGTCTAAGAGTACCCTGATCGGTTTGTATCTACCAGACCGGTCTTGAACTTCCACAACAGCAGTGGAGAGTAAGACAGCAACCCCAGGATTTAAATTCGTCTGTGAAGACAAAACATTTGCCGGAATAGGAGAGGCTGACTGCGTCCTATTGGCATTTTTATGTATAGGTGTAGCGGTCGATTCAGCTGAACGGCTAGAAGCAGGTTGTGCTTCAAAATGTAGCAAGGTATGATGCGGCTTGGCGCAAGTTCGACAGGAATTATAAGATTTGCATTGCATGGACGCATGGTCTGTTCGTAAGCAATTTAAACAAAGGCGTAAGCGTTTGACAATGTCGAAACGTTCCGTCGGAGTTTTCTTTAGAAACGATTGACATCTGTAAATTAAGTGATTGCCTTTGCAAAAAGGACAATGGTGCGAAAATGAATTCTTTGAGTCACTGGAGCTACTTGGTGTATCCAGTGAAACTACGTTAGAAGAAACCTTTGGTTTAAATTGAAACGCTGAGGATTTCTTAGGCACTGATGTGTGAGATGTATGGACAGTCGTCGAATAAGAAACAGGTGCGGTTGAAGAAAAGTTTCCAACGCTGCACATTGTTGAGTTAAAAAAAAACTCAAATCATCGAAATTGGGTATTTGCTTCGGATCCGATTGGAGTTCGAAGCGTTTTCTAGTGAACGGATTGAGTTTTTCTAAACGAAAATCGACTAGAATAAAGTTGCAATGTTCAGTGGGATACTTTAAGTTAGTTAGAACAGCAAGGTTCTCTGAAAAACAATCAATAAGTGCCCTAAGTTTCTTAGGGTCTTCTGATTTTAAAGGTGGAAAGTCTTTCATAGCCTTCCAATGCAAAGTTGCTAATAAACGCGGATTACTAAATCGTTCACGCAAGACATTATAGGAAATAATAAAAATATCCCCCGAAATGGGTAACGATTTAATAATTTTCAAAGACTCCCCGCTACAGCAATTGATAAGGTAATTTAATTTTTCGATATTGGACTGCGACGCATTATTATAAACCAGACTGTCAAATAAATCGATAAAGGATGCAAATCCGTTACCTCATTATTAAAATGTGGGAGCTTTAACGGTAACAATTTTGATCCCGTGCTGCTTGGAGCATTTTCCGTAATTTGTGCCCGCATTTCTTGCATCGTTTCAAGATGCAGCAGTATGCAATAATAAGCGGAATCCACTTCCTTCCGTAAAACGTTGTAATTCAATAATTCTACCTCGTCACAGGACGCCAAGACATCAACTAAAACCCTATTAAAATTGGAGTAAATGTCATTGACTCCCCTTGTTTGAATATGGAACAACGTTTTTAAACTTGAATTACTTTGTATAGCGTTGCCAAGTTCCCACATCTCTATAACGCGTTCCCTAAGTAATTTGAGTTCTGCTAAATGTGTTTTCTTCGGAGCCATAGTGACTGTTATTCTGAAAGACCTACAATAAATGCTGTAAAACGGTAACCGCTCAGATGTGCGCTGAGAAATATTAAAATATTATGGGTTGTTGTTCAAGGCACGAAAAATTTAAAATAGCGCATAAATCGATAAATCACGTTTATGACTATTAGCCTGCAATGGGTCTTAAGCAACACGTCGAAAACCTAACGGTTTGTCAAACAAAGCGTAAAGATAAGATTTACAGTTTAAAACCGGGCGGCTTTTACCATCAAAAGATCACAGGAACGTTTAAACATGTGGCTTAACATATTTGCAAGAAAAATGCAGCTTTTACATTCTATTACTCCTGCAAATGTGTTCAATATTTTACTGCAGACCGACTGAAGGGTTGTATGTGATACAAAACGTGCAATGGCTTTTACACAAAGCAAATCCCTTTACCTTTCTTATTTGAGAAGTATAAAGCGAATTATAATTTTCAGGTTGCTGTGTGTTTTATATGCCGCTAAAATAAATTTAAGACTGAAAACTAACAAATTTGATGCTAAAGTATTTGTTTGTAACTAAACGCTTGTTGGTTTAATTACGGCGAAATCGCTTATTTTAGTTTAAAGACAGTATAAATAATATTTACACATTTTAACCCGCTAAATATGGGGTTTGACACAATTTAAAACTAAAGTAATTGATTAAAACGCTCGCTGAAATGCAAAAAGTTTAGGACATGCGTATAAACCATAGAACTAGTGAAATTCGGATCGTTTGAACCAATGAATGTATGGGATGATAAGGTGATATAGATATGTTAATTATAGGAAGGACCAATTGCTTTTTGTAGCAATACCGATGGCAGTGGAACGGTTATGTAATAAATAAAGCAACTACAACGAACTACTTAATAAAGGGTATAAATACCTTAAAGCCTGTGCCGCTGTGGGCAATAAAAGTCACACACAAAAGGGTTAACGGACAACCAAGAACACGCACGTTCGGGTGATGGTGTCGCTTCCAACAGCTCTCATACAACTCTCTTCTGTAACGGTTCGAGTACGACTGTCACTTCACGCACTCCCACTGTCGGCATAAATGTTTCACTAAAACTGTAGGATACGCGCACTAATAGTATTTATTGTCACCAATACCAATAAATGTTCGATGATGACGTAACAGTATTCGTATAGTTTGTATTGTTTAACATGCTCTGTAATGGCAGTGATCACTGCTAATCAAAACTAGAAAGCACTTAGTCTCCCTTCTATATGCTACTGCGTATTTAAATTTTGTTTTTTTTACCGATATCCATATTTCTTTATGTTACTGTTAGATCCAACTTTTATTGTTTCTAAAATATTATTGGTGTTGAGTTTGCTAAGTGTGTCTGTAGTGTATGTTTTAGACATGCACTTGGTAAACTGCAATTAAGCAGCTCTGTAGCTTAGTTTGTTCGGGTATGATTCCTAGTCCCAAGGTGCAAAGTTCGATTCCCGACACGGACCGTTAAAAATAGTAAGTGGGCATTTTTCCGAGAAATACGCTATTTTTTTGCATGATGACTAAATTTAGGTCACGTGTACGGTTAAAGCAACGTACTTTAAATATCTCCATTTTGTTTGGGTTGACAACGGTTTGGCTAAAACTAAATTTCCAAGTAAAACAAAAAAATCTACTATTATCTATGTTGTTTTGAACTGTACTCTTAGGTCTGCTAGATGTCGTACTTCCGTTAAAATTCTTGTATTGGTCATTTTCCAAAATGGTGGGGGCATAAGGTAATTTGTTTATCGAATTATTCTGGTTGATACTGCCTTCTAGGGGCGCGTCTTGTAGTCAGGGTTAACCTTGTGGTTTTTGCTGTCTTGTCTGTATCGTTTTTATCGTGCGAGTGTTTGTTTTCCCACCTAGTGGTCTGTGTGTTGTGTTCTAGTTGTTTTTTTTTATTTAGCCAAACTAGTTACGGTCTGGTGTGCTTTTGTCTGATGTTATGTTACTCATCTAGTAGTCGGCGTGGACGTTTTTTGATTGTTTGTCGCGTGCCTTGTAACGGTGCGACGTCTCGTATGGACGGGTGTGGTGAGTCGTCTATTGCTTGGTACGTTTTTATGGCGTTTGTTCTACAGTATTTGTGTACTGTGGGAATGTTTAAGTCGTTTCGTATTGTATCGTTTCTGACGAACCACCGTGCGTCGGTAATTAGTCGAAGGATGATGTTCTGGAATGCTTCTAGGCGTCGTAAGTTTGTCTTGAATAGGTATGTCACAGCCATGCTTGTGGGCCGTAGGTGATGATCGGTCTTATGTGCTTTTTGTAAATTCTGGTCCGTGTTTCTGTCGGTAGTTTATTGTTAAATGTCAGCATCGGATGTAGGTAGCCTTTGATTTGTCTTGCTTTTTTAAGTGTCTCGTCTAGATGTTTGTGAAAGCAAAGGTTTCTGTCGATAGTCATTCGGAGGTATCGGATGGTGTTCTCCCACGGCAGTTACTGCCCTTCACACGCTGGCGGAGAGTGTCGGTGTGGTTTGTGTCGTGAGAAAAGTATAGTTTAGGTTTTGTTGACGTTGATTTGAATTTTCCATCTTCCCAACCAGTCGGATAGGGTGTCCAGTTGGCGTTGTGTTTATCGAATATTGTTTGTTGTATTATTTTATGACTATCTGCACTCTCTGTCTGTGTATTGTACATGCTGGTATTGTGCATTCTTCTGTAATGTACAGGGAGTTTATAAAAGAACTCCTTGATCTAAAAAAATCCTAATTAATAAACGAAACCAGTAATGAACTTTCGGGTTTTCAACTTGAGTTCTGTGTATTGTCAAGATTGTTTTGTTAATATTCGATCGCATTGCGTGACCTTGGAGCGAGTGTGGTGGTGGAAGAGTGCTACTGCTTCTGTCGGCCGACAGTCGCCACTTATCAGTCATGGCTACGCCACAGCAAAAAGCTCATTATGTGATTTGGTTTATCCAATCGAGTTCAGTGATCACAGTTCAGCGTAATTATCGACGTGAATATGGGGGTAATGCACCTACTAACGAAACTATTCTGCAGTTGTATAATCACTTTCGGGAAACAGGTAATGTCTTAAAAATTAAGCCACCGGGTAGGCCTTCAGTCTCTAAACAGAATGTGGAACGGATTCGTACATCTTGTATTCGTAGCCCTAAAAGGTCATTGGCAAGGCTAAGTTTGGGGTTGAGAATACCTATGTCTACCGTATACAAAGTAATGCCAAAGAGGCTTAAATTACGTGGGTATAAGATTCAACTCCAGCATGAAATTAAGCCCTATGACAAAGTAAAAAGATTCGATGTAGCAGTCTACATTTTGAACAGGATTGAAAAAAAGAGAACTTTCTAGAAAATGTTATGTTTTTAGATGAAGCGGCTTTTCCCGTAAGTGGGTCTGTCAACTGACACAACTGTAGGATTTGGAGATCTGAGTCACCGCATGAATTCATAGAAAATCAGCGGGACTCTCCCAAAGTCAATGTTTGGTGTGAATTGACAATTGATTGACAATTAATAGGGATATTAATTATGAAATGCTTGAACTACACGTTTTCTCACAGATAGATGATATCGAACTAGAAAAGGCACCGATTGTCTTCCTACAAGACGGCGTGCCACCTCACTATAGCAACCGCGTCCGTGATGCGTTGAACTTGCGATTCTCTGACAGGTGGATTGGTATACGTGAGCCTAGATCTGACTCCACTAGATTTCTTTTTTTGGGGACATGTAAGAAACATTGTTTATTCCGAGAAGACTTGTGACATTGCTCATTTGGGGGACAGGATTATTGCAGCTGTAGCATACATCACGCCTGATATGCTGGTGAATACCTGGAAAGAAACTGATTATCGTTTAGACGTGGCCGGAGCAACAAATGGTGCACATAGGGAACTTTATTAGGTATCAAGAAAAACTTGAGAAAATTCTCTTTAATACTATATAGGTTTAATAACCATTATTTTAACTTTACTGTGTACAAATAAAACTTCAAATCAAGGAGTTCTTTTATAAACTTCCTTGTATTTTACAGTCTCTTATTAATAGTGACATTTTCAGTGGATATCACGATTTTTGTTTTTATTGTTTTTTTGTGTTGAATGTTGCTAATACTCAGTCTTGGAAGGCTAAAGAACAGCTTTTGGTATTAAAGATGTTTTAATTGCAACAATTTATTGTTAACTTTTTATTGATGTTCATTTTTTAACGATATCTAAATCATTTCGTATTAAAAACGTATTTTTGACTGTTTGGGTTCCTGCGAGTTTTTATGCTTACAGCTGAGTTAAAACTTACCGCTCTGAGACCAATAGTAAAATATTTTATATATAGTTAGCGCTCGTAAGTAGACTTCACAACTTAATATATGCATGAGCAGTCAATAGAGTATCAAAATTAAAAGACATACACGTAAAAAGAAATTTTTTAATGGGAGGTTAAATTTTATCTTTATAAAGCGAAGGACACGATGTTCAAATAGATTCCGAGCAAACAATATGTATATTTAATTTTTTTTGATATTATACTTTTTTTCAAAACAAATAAGCTCTTTCAAAAAACTTTTACCTTCTTTGTCGGTTGTTTCATTGAACGTAGATCTGCAGTGGAGAGAATCCTCTTCCCATTTTTTGATAAGCTGTTAAAAGTAATAAGTACAAAGAAAATTCACTATAGTGCTACTTACAGATGCTATAAATTTGTCAAACTCCTGTTTGTTCCGCCTCAGTCTTTTGCCGGCAGGAGATAGATTAAATATAAAATCAAAGAAATACCATATATTAGTCATTCTTTCTGTATATGCTCCCATAATACTAAAAAAATTAAACTCATTAAAATGTAAAATATTTTATAATGGATCTTTACTTTTGAAACCAACTCACAACTTTACGCGTATCGATTGAGCTGCCGCTATCTTCCGTGAAATCCAATATGGTATCTGGAAATGTTTATTATTGTTAAAGATACGCAAAGGACTTTTCTAACTATCACTTCAAGTTTTATAAAATAAAGCAGATAATTTTCACAGTACATACAGACAAGTATTTCTGTCTTTAAAGTATGTATTGGTAGGGTGTTATACATTTTTGCTATATTGATTACATAATCTAAATTTTCTTTTTATTTATCGGATACAAATAGCATATTTGGTTGAAACTGCGTTATACAACCCATCACTTTATTCACACAACAACCATATAGAGGTAACCAGAGTTGCCCAACTGCTAATACTAATTTTCTGCGTAATCTCACAAAGGAGTGTTGCCAAATCCTTTGTTGTTTTCATGGAATTTCATATTTTGTCTGATCGCGGGTACCACTTTTCTAACGCATATATACCCTAATTAAAGTAATTAGAGCAATTTTTAATGCAATTTTTTTTTATTGCACACCTTGAGCGAGAGAAAGATTACTGTTGGAAGAGACGCATTCGGCTGTCAATAGCACACGGAAGTGATTGACAGTTACAAGGGTACATTTAAACACAGTATGAAGCTAACAAAAAGAGCTTTCTAGAAGGTTATTTGAAGATATTTTTCCTTTGTGTTTGGAACAATCTAGAATAATTGGATTCAGTGTATAATGACGCCTATCCCAGGAAGTTAATCGGTTTATTTTGTTCATTTTAGTTAAAGTCAATAAGTCGGGATTATGAAATAAATTAGATTAAGTGTTATAATAAATACATTTATTTAATATAAATTATTAGAGCTAGTGGTTGACAGAAATAAGACATTAACATTTAATACTTAACAATAAATGTAAACTAACAGTGCTTCGAGCCTTAATTAAGAAAATAGCGCATCGTCGCTTTAAGAAAATTAGTGTAATAACATTGTTAGTGATTAGCTTGTTACGTGCTATTTTGGCACTAAACACTCTTTAGCTTAATTTTGATGTGCGTTAGTTTCGCGCCTTAAATTCAAAAGACTTAGCGTGTATTTCCGTTACGTCAAAAGTGGGTTGGACGAATAATTGCGCGCCGACGCGAGTCATAGGAACCCCCATCTATTATATATATAAAACTAATATCTTTATTAGGAAATATTAGGAAACATTAGAAAATGTTAGGACAGTGCAACAATGTCGTTGCAACATTTTATTACATTATATTAAGATGATTTCAGTTCCCACGAGTTGAAACGCTACAAAGTAGCACAAGGATAAGTGACACTGCAAAAGTCAGTTCACAGACGGTCGTCGGATGTCACGTACCGAGATTACGCAGAATAAGCCTGCAACATTGTAAATTATGAATAGCTTTTAAGATAGCAACTATGTATTATAAAGTGTAAGCGGACATTACGTCCGCAGGTTCCCACAGAATTGTGAGGGGGAGAAAGTTATATAAGGACTGGGAGCTCCACTCCTAGTCAGTTCATCAGACGTTCAGCTTTTACCTTGCAGTTCACTGGTAACTCACTGTACAAATTAATTAATGTATTTCGACTTAGACTTATTATTCAAGTTTGTTAAAATTCAATAATTAACTTCTGTATAAAACCAAATAAATTTGTTAAAGTTCAAAGAAGTCTTTTTAAAAAGGACCGCTCGAAGCCACGAACCTTAACTCGCGTGAAAGGACAAAGAGTGGGTTTTTTTTCCGGTGCTCTCTGTAACGTGGCCGTTTGCCTTTGAGCACCGACAAGGGCGGTCGTGTCTGGTATCGTATCTTCATTTTTATTATGTAGATTTCTTTTTGCTTATCTTTGTCTGACTTTACCTGATAAACCTGTTTCCTTATCGTTCCCGCTACATATAGGAATTAGATACGACCCTGGAGCAGTCCCACGACCCTAGAACGAGCCGGATGTCCATGCTCCGCTAACAGCTAACCGGAGCAATCACCATCTTTAACTATCTTAAAGGGGGCTCCAGCCATTTGGAAGGCGTACCGTCCGTTAATTGCCTTAAAAGGGGCCATCAGTAGCCCTGATGGACGTCAACAAAAGCCAACTTTAACCCAACCCCGCAGGACGTTGGATTTCTTATGTAAGTACTTTATTTGCTTAATCTGTTCGCTAATTTAATATATTTTTCCGCAAATTGCGCATTTAATTAGTATATTGGTGATGTCATTGACAGATGGGCGCGCCAAAACCGGTGTAAAGATTGGAGCTACCACCTGCCCGTGGCGTCGCTTATTCCGTGCTTGCGGATTTGTAATTATGAACTTTTAAATTGTGAGAAGCTTAGAATATCTTATCATGAGTATTAATATGGCAGTAGATTTTCACCTCTTGTTCCGTTGTTTCAAATGTTCATTAACACATAAACAACCAGTAAGTTTTCTTTTTATTATCTTTAAGCAGTTTATGAAAATAATCTATTTTAATTAAGTATTGATCATACAATGTTTTAAGATCTTTGCCCAGCTTTATTATAAATTTTCTTGCACTGTTCGCCCATATAGCACCAGAATTTTATTAATTGGCAAGCAGCGATTTGTTTGCTTATTATTTTGACATTTCATTTAAATTCCATATTGTTTGGTTCCAACCAGTTTTAAGTGCGTAAAATTTTTTTTCGACGGCCACGTATGAAAACAGATTACACACTATTTATTTGTTTAGAGTAAGAAAGTATCCTCACTGTAGTGCTCAAATAATTTTCAACTCTAGAATCATATGACTGATGAGATATTAATATGTTAATTACCTAGACAACTCAACATTCTCAATATCAAAAATACGATGAAATGTTTATTCGACATTACCACTAAACAATCGCATAACCTTGTACGGAGGTAAGGTATCTGAGGAAAAGAGCAACAGTGTACGTTTATTTAATCCTTAGTTTGGCACATGTTCTGAGAACCTTCGGTTTTGTACATGTGCTCTACCCAGACCCACTTGTATCCAATAAATTGAAGAAAAAGGCCAAAGTTCATCGTCCCGTTGCGCGTTTTGTTGTAAAATGCGTGATCATTTAATCCATGCAATCTACCCTAGCTTTATTTGTATTGTAAAATGCAATCGCTTCCGGTTTCAATGCTTCACCCACACAAGCTTTGGAATAATGAACTGAAGAATGTAAATTCACGGCCCTGTTCTTTTTCGGCACGTAGCTGCATATTGAAATCATTTCATAAAAGCCGAAATGAGATGACAGAACAGGACAAGAACGATGTTTTGTCATTTTATGTGGAATACATCTTTTATTCGATAGAATTGTACCCACAAATGCAATGCCCAGAACAGCAAGTCGCTTAACACCTTCTTATGTTGTAAAAAAATTGTTTGCAATGGCTGTACGACCTCTGTGGCTGTAACGACTTGAGAGGTTCAGCAACACATTTTCACCGTGCTTTATTTCGCGTTCTTCTCTACCTTCGCGGCCTGTGCATAATATTCGTTGCAAAAGATATTTCGTTTTTATGCCATATTTGGCTGGTTTAGATTGAATATATTGAGTGAATTTTGTGCGGCCGCGATATGGAAACAATTGCTCATTGATGGCAAAGTTTTCGTGTGGATCATAATGTTGCGCGAGATTTTCATTTAGAAAATTCCATATATCAGGAATTGGTGCTGCTTAGTCTGAATGTTGTCTAAATGTACGCGTACGCCCATCATCAAAACGGATATATCGCAGCAATTGGAGAAAACGCTTATGCGACATAGCTGCGCGAAATATGGGTAGGTTGTCTGTATGCCACTTACATGTGACTTTCCAATGCTCCACCCGAAGATACTACATTGGCCAGGAAGCGAGTTTTTTCTTTACCTGGAAAATTTGGAATTTTGTCGAACCCTTGCTGTTCCAACCAAGGTAGGGATCATTAACGTGCGTGACAACGCTCACACACGGTACCTCCATTTTACCTCTCATCCGAACGAAAGTGTATTTTTGTGAAAAATGCTCGCCCAACATGTTTCAAAGCGGACCGTGTTGGGATTCAAACCCGGGACCTTGGGTGTAGTAGCTACACACAGTTCTTCTCGTTAGATCCAACCAAACTCTTTGTTTCTTCTGTGGATTGGCATCATTCCATGTTTTAACAGCATTTCTTGCATAGCGATTTGTGTCGTTTATAATGATAAATAAAATGTTGGTTGAATAAAACTTTTTGAACACTTCAACCGGAATAGGATTTTGTTCTCTTGGGTCAGCTCGAAAACGCATTATATTGTGCTGACGCAATCGACCGACTGAAGGTGGTTCGGTTTTACTTCACTTTGTGCCATCTATAGCAAAGAAAAATGCATCATTTGCAGGAGTTTCAGCTTGCATTTCTTCCTCCTCTTCGTCACTATAAAAAAATTCGTTTACTTCGATTTACAAATTTGTTTCAAAATCAAAAGCATCTTCGTCAGGCAATTAATCAAAATCATTATCGTCGTCGTCGACTTCAATTAGATCAGGCTCTTCGTCATCAATTTTTGATTCTGGATTACGTTGTGTGTTTCGAGATAATGCCTCTGCCAATTGTGCGTGAAAAGCACTATCTGAATTTCGTTTACTTAATCGCGTATTGTAGACAAATTCCATTTTATCATCACACATTTCCAAGAATCAAATAAAATAACAACAAAAATTTCGCGGGTAAAATGTATTTTGTAGCACTAGCGTCTTATGCGTTCAACATTTACTGTGAAACTGATTCAATAACAAAGAGAACAATACCTAGTAGTAGGCAATACATAGAAATGAACATAACGCGTGCGTACATTGATGCGCGCGCAAACTGTGTGCGTATGTGAGAACACTGTTACCAATAGAGCCGAAAAACCGGTTTCAAGTGTGATAAATAAACATAGACACCAAAAAAGACTGCGTCATTGTTTGAGTTTACACATCCTATTTCACAAAATCTCATACAAAATATATAGGGGTCTGACGAGACCACATGTGCCGAACCGAAGTATATTTTAATTAAAATTTTTATAGCTATTTTTTATGGCAAGGATTTCAAAACTTTTTCGAGGAAATGAATCTGGATCATTTTTTAGAAAATTCACGAAATTTAGAAATCAATTGCTCCAATAGAATTATTTAAAATTTACATTTTACATTGAAATAGGTCGGGTTGGACTTATGAATTGAACGGAGGGTTGAAATATTCTTCCTATTTTTTTTTCTTTAGTTGTGGCCGTCGAGTAAATCGTGTACAGTACTCGTGTCGAAAGTGCCTTTTCACACTAGTAATGTAATATACTAATATCCAACCTTGCTATGAAACGACAACTTGCAAGCGCATTTTTTGACGTTACATAATGTTAAATGTTTTACTATTTAACTACAATATATCACTAGTGATGCAAGGAATTTTAACGGAAATGAATTTTCAAGTCCTTCTTTAGTTATACGAAAATTATACAAAAATAAGAAACACTTCATTAAATTAGGAAACACAAAATACTGTTAGAACTAACAAAATAATTATCTTTCCGAGTTGTTTGTATATACATTAACAACAAAATTATTACAAAAAATTAACCAAAGTTCAATTTTGAACTCGAAAAGCAATCTATTTTTTTTCTTCAAATATTTTTTTCGGGATGTTTGTCATTTTTAAACACTTAGGCCTTCAATACCGGAACTTGTTGGACGCGTACCTCCATTGTTTCCCATTCTGAGCAAACCTACACATTTTCCTGAAATTCCCACATGCTCCAACTACCTGTTTGCAATAGTCTATTCCAGGTGTACCTCTACCTCTGCTTTTTTCTTTCTCTACTTCTAATATATTTCACACTATTAGAACGTGTCCTATCTCTACTATTTTTTTTACCCTTTTCCATATATTTCTGTCTTCCCCTACTATTCCTAGAACCTCCTTGTTCTTAATTTTGTGTGTTTAAGGTGTCTTCATCATACATCTATACCGCTACAATTAAATAGTTTCTATCGTTCTCCTTGTCCGCTTCTCCTACTGTACAAGTTTCACGACCGTGCAGTGCCGCACTTCAGACATATGCTTTTAACAGTTTATCCCTGTTTCTATGTTTGTTGTCTTCAAACATAGCAGCTGCTTTTTATTGTTAAATGCAGCACGATCTTTTGCTAATTATTTTTATATTTTTTGCGGTTTTCCCATCTTGCGTTATTTGGTTTTGAGTAGCAGAAATTCTTAACCTCTTGTAAGTGCTCGTTTCCTATCCTTTATTACGGTTATTGACTTATTCTCCTCTCAGTTACATACCGGTAGACTAGTTTTATTTTTGTTATTATTCATACCCTATCTCTCTGTTAGAGCTGTTTCCATTTCATTATGTGCAGCTTCTAACTTTTCCATGCTAGATGCTAAAACCACTATATCATCGCCAAATTTAAGCACATCAATTTTGTCCATGCATAATAATTCCAAATGTTTTCCTGCATTTGATAGTATTCATTGCTTCGTCGGTATACAAGTTAAAAATTAATGGGGATAGCGCACATTCTTGTCTCACTCATTCCTTAGTGTTTACCTTTTTACGTTCCTGCTCTAATTCTATTACCTTTGTTTGTTCTTAGTATAAACTATGTACTATCCGTCTATCCCCATAACTCATTCCAATTTGTTTGAGTATTTCAAACAATTTTCCCATCCTACAGTCTTGAATGCTTTTTGCATATCAAAAACTCTGTATACAAGCGTTCTCCTCCTTCTCTTGTTTTCTAAAAGTATATCCTATTTCACCGATATTTAATGGTAAGCGAAATGGTTTAAGCAACATGACGGTACACAAAATATCTCATTCCTTAGGCATTTACCAAATCAATAGTTTTCTAATTACTCATGTCGCACAATCAACATTTACTAAAAATATTCCAAAACCAACGCCTGTAGTTGTTTATGATAATCATCAGGTTTAAACACATTTATTTTGTTCATCAATAGGTTTTTTTCCTTTCGTAACTAGTTGGGTGTGTACCTCCACCTGCACGTTTAACTAAAATTCTTTCAACCTATATTTATCACTATCTGTGTGCAATAGTTTAACTCAGTCTACCTCTACCCCACTTTTTTCCTTACTCTGCCTCTAATGTATTCCGCACCGTTACCTCATGTCTTAGAACAATACAAAAAGGAGAAAGTGTGTATATTGAGTTTGTAGTTATGGAAAACACATTCGACAATGTAAAATGGAAAAATTTGTTCAAAATACTCAAAAACTTGGAATGAGTTATAGGGATAGACGAATAGTACATAGCTTATACAAAGAGCAAATAGCGCTAATAGAATTAGATCAGGAACGTAGAGAAGTAAATATTAGGCAAAATGTGAGAAATGGATGTGTTCTATTCTCATTAATTTTTAACTTCTACATCGAAGAGGCAATGCATACTGTTAAATGCACGAAGACATTTGTAATTATTATGCAGCGACAAAAGATTGATTTGCAGATGATATAGCGGTGTTAGCATCTAGCAAGGAAGAGTTCGAATCTACTCTTATTCAAATGGAAACTGTTCTAACAGAGAGATACGCTATAAAACAAAATTAAAACTAAGGTACTAGTATGCAACGGAAGGGAAAATAAATCAAAAACAAGGATACAAGTAGGTAACGAGTACTTACAAGAGGTTAAAGATTTCTGCTACCTAGGAAGCCAAATAAGCGCAAAAAATATAAAACAAAGATTTGCACCAGGTCGTGCTACATTTAACAAAAAAAGTATTAAAAGACAACAAAGATAGAAGCAAGGAAAAGATTGCTTAAAACATATGTGTGGAGCACAACACTGTACAACTGTGAAACTTGGACAGTAGGAGAAGCGGACAGGAAAAAGAAGTTTTTGAAATGTGGTGCTGCAGATGTATGACGCACAGACAAAGTTAAGAACAAAGTGGTTCTAGAAATGGTAAGGAAAGCAAGAAATATGTGGAAAACAGTAAAAAAATATGTGAAAACGATGATAAGCGACATACTAAGGCATGAGCGAATAATGCAGAATGTATTAAAAGCAGAGATAGGAAAAAAGAGAGGTAAAGGTAGACCTAGGTTGGACTATTACACACAGATAGTGAAATATGTAGGCTGTGGAAATTTCAGGGAAATGTGTAGGCTAGCTCAGAATAAAAATCAACGTAGATACGCGTTCAACCAATTCCAAGATGGAAAACCTAAAAACCAAAAAAATAACTGTATTTAAACCTGTTGGTTATTATAAACAACTATAGGGGTTGTGAAATATTTTCAACTAAAGGTGTTTGTTTGAAAGGATATATTGGTAAACCATTAATTCAGCAAAGGTCGAGTGTTGGTAGATCGTGGTAGCCGCAGGCTGTTTAACCCCCTTCACATACCACTGAATATTGGGGAAATAGGGTTTATATTTATAAAACAATAGAAGGTGAACCGAACTGCATCTAACAAGAAAGAGACTATGTTCAAAGACAACACACATAAAAACAAAAAAAAATTGTTGAAAGCATATGTGGAAACAAATAAAATAGGAGGAATAGAAGGGCGGAATATATTAGAAGCAGAGATAAAAAAAAAGGGGCAGATGCAGGCCTAGATCAGACTAATGCATGCAGATAGTGAAGGTTGCAGACTGTGGAAATTTCAGGAAACAATGCGGGTACGCGTCTAACGAGTTCTACGATGTAAGACCTAATAATGATGATGTCCAATAGACAGTTAAAAACTTCAACTTAAATATGTTTTCTAGAGAAGTTATAGGCTCATCGCGCTCAATTTCATCAGCATGGCGTTTAATAAGTCTGATTCTTGTTGTCGCTTTAAATACAGGTTCAATTTCCAGTTCTTCAGCTGTTATAATAGCCCTTTTAAAACCCATCTTTCTATACTCTTTCAAGAAAGTACAGCAATTTTTCAACATTTCTGTGCATTTATCCAGAATCTATGTCTATCGATTGCAGAGATTTTTTTAACGAAATTAATTTGAAAAAGTATCTCATACTAAACAACCAATAAAACTATAAAGCTGAAATCTTTTAACTGTTTGGCTAGAGTAGTGGCCTTATTTGATAACGAAGTTTTAACACTACTTATTCTTGCTTCCCAAAGTGTTTCGCTGAGGTTTTGTATAGTATATAATCTTAAGTGATCGGTTAGAATTTTCCATTGATGAACAGAAGCCGAAAACAATGTGAACACCCTCTGGAGTATTCGAAACAAAGCGATTGAGTTTACAGATGACTTAGCGGCATCGCATAGTACGAAATTGTTGTTATGGCAGCTTGGTACATAAATAGCTAGGGGGTTTAGGTCTAGAATTCTTCTTTGAACTCCAACATTTTTTTCACCCATGTGTGCTCCATTGTCATACCCCTGACCCTTACAATTGTACAATTCGCGCCCGTGTTTATTTAAAACATCAATGATAACTTCAGTCAGTCCTGCACCAGTCGACTCATTAACTGGTACAAATTCTATGAAATGCCCTTCTACTGTAATTTTAAAGTCCTCGGATGATAAATCAACAAATCGTATTGTCAATGAAAGTTGTTCTACATAACTAATGACCGGGGTGCAATTAGCTATAACAGTATAATATTTGGATTTTTGGCACGTGATATGATTTCAAACTTAACTTTTTCACCCATCAGCTCTATTAATTCGTTCTGAATATCTTCCTCGCAATAGTGGTGTGAATCGTCACCTTTTACAGCTAATCGCAAATACTCCTGCACAACTGACTCAAATTTTGCTAGTAATTGTACTAAACCCAAAAAATTTCCATTATGCGGGGTATATAGTTTGTCTGAAGTGCCTTTGAACGCCATATTATTTTCAGATAAATAAAGTGTAATATACATCAATCTAGACAAAACATTATTTCATCTTGTAGTTTCCTCTCTAATCAAATGTTGTTCTTGGCAACCTATCGTTTTCCCTGTTTTTAATCGTATTTCAACATCAATCTACGTAAGTTAAAATTTTTTATGAGAAACGCTATTTTTATGAATTTTTAACATTTCAGGCAAGTGTTTCCAGTTGTTTTATTCTTGAGATACTAAATTGAACACTGAGCTACTATCAAAAAGTCGGCAACAAAAACAGTAAACCCGATCTTTAGAAAAAGAGCACATTAACCAGCTACGCTGAATTGTTTCAATGTTTGCATGTGTTTTCGGGTAGTAGAAATTAGAAAAATATCGCCCGATGTCATTCTTCAGATAATTATCAATGCAAGTTTGCGCTGGGCCAGTAGTTATTATATGATCAATAGTTTTGCTATTTCGAATGGATGGCCAAGTGTCTGGATCCCATATATTCGTGACAACGGCATTAACATAAAAACTTTTTTCATTGCTATCTAGAACTTGTAATAGTACATTACCAGTGGCGTCATCTTTAGCAAAGTCTGAAATTATAGCATACCCTGTCTCCTCACATTTTTGGGAAACTTCGCTGACAATCTTTTCAACAGTTATCTGACTTGTCAAAGACTCCACGACCGGACCACCTGTTTGTATTTGAGATAAAGAAGCCATGTTTAGATATTGATTTGTTTTTATAATATATTGATCTATATTCTTAAACTTTTTGTGTTTTTAAATTCCGTTTTCTATATTTTGACCTAAAGGACTTTTTTTGGCATGATGTACGTGTTGAAACATTTTAATACTAATCAATTGGTTCTTATAATTTTAGTGAAATCTGCAACAAACCAAAAAATCTGTGTAGTTATAAACATTTTTTAAAAGAATAGTTATTTGCATATCAAGTCATGAAGTCATGAAAATTATCAATTACAAGACGGAGGAGCACATTGAGAGTACGACGCCGAGTACTTTTAAGCTCCTGAATTCTGTAGAATAACTTGTATGAAGAGTTAAGTAAAACGTTTTACCTGAAGTAGTCAGAGAAGTTTGTCGTTAAAAAAGTCGAGCTTTTCTAAATAAAATCTGTTCATAGTTTTTATATTTAACAATCAAGTCTGCGAAGGACCATGTATATATGGTAATCATATATAAACAAAATAATTTGTACTTGATTCTGACATCAATGTCCTCTAAAAATTATTACAGTACTAATCTTGTAAGGTCAACTTTCTACAAGTAAAATTTGTGTTAAAGATTTGATTTTCTTGACTACTTCATGCAAATGTAATAATTCGTATTCCTTTCGTTTATTAAGATGCAAATAACTGTTAATGAAAGAGGGAGAGGTAGATACTAACGTCGGGCGGTTAAATAAAATTGCGCTTGCGTGTACTATACTCACCTGATTAAATAATCCGGCAAAACAAAAACTTTTTACACTACATTATATTTCAACTTTTTAGATAAACTAATAAATGTCACTTTATTCCCATTTCCTTCGCACGTATTAAACAAGCGCTTTTGTTTTGTTGTCCATTTGTACAATTTCAAAATTAAAGCAGTACTGATGGGTAATCAGTGCTGCCGCAGTGTTTACTGTTGCTGTACCAGACAAAACGAACGAGGACCTATAGGGAGGGTTATATAGAAGGTTTAAAGGGGACGGGCGGTTACCAGGTGACCTAAATATTAGGAGCGATGATGGAAGTTATACAACAAACGAGGAGAAGAGGGATTATTTAATGGGCAAATATTTCCCAGTCACAGAACCAGGGGAGGCAATGTTGAGAATGAAGGACAAGATGGAAAGATTGGGAAGATGGGTGGAAGAGTAGGAATGGGGGGCATGAGGGAAATAAGTAGGTCGGAACTGGAACAAGTACTGAAGGACTGCAGGAAAGGCATATCACTAAGGGACCATGGTGTGACTTATGAGGTGATGCTAAGATTGGATAGGCACCATGAGGAGGCCTTGAGAACCCTATACAATCAGTGCGTGAGAGAGATAAGAAAGTTGAAAAGTAAGTACAGACATGTGTTGGTGGGCTCCCTGAATATTGAAAATGCATTTAGCTCGGTGGATAGAGAATATGTGAATGGACGATGATTGAAGTGGGGTTTGAATGTGATTTAGTGCGGATGGTGAGAAGTTTTTGTGTAATAGGGTTGCGGTGGTGGAGAAAAAGATGTATTAAGTAGAGGAGGGATGGTCACAGGGCTTTAGCTTGGGGCCCAGCATATGTGTGACCCTCATGGAAACGTGGTTTGCAAGAGTGAGGAAAAACGCGATTAAAGAAGTGGTGACACAAACATATGCGGACAATCAAGTTGATGTGATTGGAGGTAACGCGAGTTGTGTATCCCCCAATTGATGTATATAATAAAATAGAATAATTAGGAAATTATTAGAAAGTGTTAAGAATACGCCAAGTGAAGTGCAACATTGTAAACAAGGACAATTTGTAAAGTTTATTAATGCTACATTGTATCGCAGACGATAGTGACACTGCAGATGTCAGGTCACAGACAATCAGGTACCATGATTACTTAGAAATTAAGATTACAACATTGTATTTATAAATAGTATTAAGTGTAAGCAGACATGGAATCTGTAAGTTCCCACAGCCATGTGTGGAGGTAGGAACATTATAAAAAGCCCGGGAGCTCAAGGACCCGGCAATCAGTTAAAGTATTCAGCTTTAACATTGCAGTTGCTTAGGCTACTCACGATAGTGCATTTATTAGTTATTTTCGGACTTAGAATAAATTTAAATCAAGTATTGTAAAATTCCATAAAAAATGTCTGTTTAAGAATAAAATTTGTTAAGAAGTTTTAGAACTGGTTTTTAAAAGGGCAGGTCCCAAGGCCCGAACCTTAACTCGCGATGACGGATATTGAGAGTAAATGGGAGAATGTGTGAGATGAATGTAGGGAATTGACGAAAGGGTGTGTAGAGTATAATGTTAGGAAAACGGAGTTAATGCATCTGATCAGAGAAAGAATGGGAGCAAGGGATCCAAGAATAATGAATGGAGAATTGGTAAAAATAGGGAATAGCATTACATATCTAGGGGTGGTCATTGACAGAAAAGTTAAGTGGGAAGAACACATCGGTGTCAAGAGGGGGGAGGGTATGTTGCTAGATGGGACAATGTTGTACGTAGGAAGAAGGAAACGGTGAAACAGGACGAAGATCTTAAAAACCATTTATGAGGGCGCAGTTAGGCCGGTTATAGAGCAGAGGGATTGGAAAGGTTAGCTAACCGTAGGCGGGCTAGGGCGGTCAAAAGGGATAACAAAACAGCACCGAACATGGCAAACAAAAAGATAGTGGGATGCTTCCCGTTAGAGATGTGGGCAAGCATTAAACGGGAAGATTTTGTGGAAAGGAAAAATTTTAGAGAAAGAAAGAGGAACCTAATGGAGATGAGACCACACCCAGCAATAAGAGAGGAGCTGCTGAAGCTAGGGGAGGCAGGTGATGGTTTGCAATGCAAGAGGGTGTATGTAGATGGATCGCTCGATATGTATGGCGGAGCGGGATATGGCGTTAAATGAAATAAAAGTGGCGAGTGGCAGGAGACTACACCCAGCAATAAGAAGGGAACTGTTGGAGCTAGGGGAGGCAGGTGATGATTTGCAATGCAAGAGGGTGTATGTAAATGGATCGCTCAGTATGGCTGACAGAGCGGGGTATGGCGTTGTATGGAATGAGAGTGGCGAGTGGCAAGAGATTGGAGGGGGTATGGTGGGAGAAATAAATGTTGGCCCGAAGAAACAAGAGCGATCCTAGAAGCCATTAGAAGAATGGGCGGGGGGCAGTGTAAAGGGCTGGAAATCGTGACGGACTCCCAAGAAAGCGTTTTGGGAGTGGGAAATGGTGGAAGTAAAGAGCTGTTGATGGTTCGGATTCAGAAGGAAATGGAAATGGCGCTGGACCAGTGTTGGAGAATTAAACCGAGGTGGGGGAATAAGAAAAAGGAGGAGGAGTTGACAAAGGCTAATTTAGTTGCAAAAGAATGTAGGGTAAGGAAAGGAGGAGAGGAAATGGGACGGATTTCAAGGGCAAAATTAAGGAAATTGGGGTGCGAGAAGGAGGAGATGGAATGGCAAAGCATGTGTGAGAGGGAGAGAGTAGATAGATGAACTATCGAATTAATGCCAAGAGTAGGGAGGGAAGGGACGCCATACACTAATCAGCTAAGGCAACTGCTTACGGGGCATGGCAACCATGGGGAGTATTTAAATAAGTTTAAATTACAGAAGGGCAGTGAGAGATACGTATGCGGGGAAGGAATAGACAGTATGAGGCAAATCTTGTATGACTGGAGGCGGGAGACGTAGAAGTGTAGTGAGGGCAAAATTTTTAGAAAAATTGAGTGCATTGTGGGGAGATTTTTCGATGATAATAAATTAATAATAACGTATTATTTTCTGGCCGCTTCCAAGAATGCAACAAGTCACAATATGCATATGCAACTGAGACAGAGAACAGAAATGAAGGAACCGCCTTCGGCGCCCTTCAGGACTTGCGCCCTGGGCGGTCGTCCAACCGCTCCCACCCTAACGTCGTTTCTGAGTGGTCTTACTACAATGAAGAGTCTGATACTGATAATATAACTTTAGCAACTTTAACAAGAATTATACCTTTAATGTTGAAAGCGATTCGGTTGTTGCAACAACTGTAAGTAGTCGAAGTCGTGTGCATAGGTTAACTGCAAGAGCAAAAGCTCTTTTACGAAGATAGATAACAAATAACATTTGTGACACCATAATTAGCATAATTGCAACAAGTATTTTAAATATAAATTACTAACTGATATGAATTCGTTTATTACTTAAGTCTTATTATAGATAAAGGCTTATATTGTCTTACCCATTACTGTGTCCATTGCATACTTGACTAAATGTTCGTGCATGTCAAAAATTCCCTTATCAGCCATACCGTGAATGTTCTTAACCAACTTCCTGGAATGACAACTAAATATGTCGAAAAATCCTTCTATGCACTTTTGATTAAATATTGGTGCTATTAGTTTTCTATGTCTTTTCCATTCATGCACTAAATTGTGATAATTATTATCTTTTCTCATTATAATATGGGAACTTACCGGGTGATGTGATTAGGCCATGGCCTGAGATATTTTCAACTAATTTGTATAAATAAGGTTCCTTTTCCAATGCATGGGGACTGTTTAAAACAATTCTTGCGTTTTCGGGATCCCATATATAAATGGTTAATTTAGGTCCAAACCATAGTTTTGTAGGTGACTTATAATATAGGCAACCTGATATGATGTTTTCGGTGATATCTGTTATAATTTTTAATAACAATAAGTTGAATGATTTGAAAAGCAGGTATACCTGAAAGTGGCACAAGAGCTGTTAATGCATTGCCTATAATCGGAAGGGGCGTTGGGCCATCATATTGTGCTGCCAGTTTGTATAACCGTCTTCTTTGATAGAGAAACACAATGTACCAAGCAACGAGGGTGAAGAATAGTGTAAGAAGTAATGTATCCGTTGTTATTATCATGGCTTTTGTGACCTTGGAAGAGAAATACTTGAATATCAGCTCTGAAAACATAAGTTCAATAATAATTTAAAAAATTTTAATCTTCTGTTAATATTTATAATATTTCCATTAAAATTGCATAAAAATTACACGAAGGAATGGATTTGGTTGTCGGTGGAATCAAAGACCTTATATATAGAGGCAAACTTTGGTTCATTTTACAATTCAAAAACCTAGACGGTCTCTATGTATCAAACTATTGGCTAGAAAAAGAGATAGAGGACTTGGGTGTCGATTTAAATTTTAAGCTGCGAATAAAATTACATAAAATTAAAACCACTCCAAACAAACATAAAGGAAGGACTTGTGTATAACTTTTTATTAAAATTAAGTTTAAATAACTCCATGCTTGGTATTAAATATTTTTAAATTTTGTTATGTATGTCAGAACAAAAATTTTAAAATAGTATTACATTGCTCTTTATTTACAAACGGCTGTTACATCACCACGAAATAGCAGTCGCACAGAGAGGGGTACGCATGGGCAAGGGTGCGCATGGGTAAGGGTGCGCATGGGCAGGGCGCGCATGATCAGGGGTGCGCATGGACTGGGATGTGTCTGGGCGTACACGAGGGAAGTGGGTGTTAACAGTCACCAAGCATCTAATTCTTTATTTAGACGGTAAGGAGTACTTGCCGGTGTATGTATCCGGAGTAAAAAAACACGATTTGTACACACAGATTATTAATAAAATTAGTTTATCGAAAGAAGATGACAAGCGTAACGTCATCCCTGGAAGCATATCAATCTACGCATGGGAGCATTAAGATATAGGTTGAAGATAGTTGTTTATATTTGTATAGATTTTGTAAATGCATTGTATATATTAGTTTTAAGATTTCATAATTTTTAAGCTCTTCTCCCACCTTCCCTTCTTCCAAATCCTTCCTGCTTCTATCCTTGTGGTCAGAGTATACGTGTTATCTCCACGTGGTGTTCGCGGAACACATCGGTTTTAGAGTTCTCGGGAAATGGTTGGTTTAAGCATATGTCTTGGATAGCGAAAAAGGTTCTAAGGATGTAGTTAAATAAAGATGGGCAAAAGTTAGAGGTGCTTCCTATACCTGGAAAAATGCTCTCAAACGGTACCAGAACAAATGTCGTGGTGTAACATCGTCCGCAGTTAAGCTTATGCATCCGTCAGCAGCAAAGTACTTAAACTGTGTGTCTTGCGGTATCGCTTTTACGAGAATGGACAGCTTACTGCGACACAAGTAAAAACAGCGCGTTATGTCATTAAGCCGTAAACGTTCAGCTCCGACAGCTGTTAAAGGGTCTTGTACGAAACAACCACGAATTATGTGTAAAGTATGCGATTTCGAAATGGAAAAGACTACGTATGCCGCACACTTGAGAAGCAACAAACATAAAAATGCAACAGTTACAGTTACTAGCAAAGATGGCATAGAAATGGTTAGTACAGCGTTTAACAACCGTATGGTTAGCTATCGCATAAAGAACGCCAGTGTCGACGATGGAGTGTCCGAGTTTCTTTGGAAGCAGAAAGAACGGTTTATTCGATTACTAATGAAAAAAGAACACAACATACAGCAATAGAAGTTAATTGCGAACTCTATGGCGTTTACACCAAAATGGTAGAAGAGACTACCGATGTGAAATCCTTTAACACAAAAAATATGGTTATAACATCTTCTAGTAATCTGGAAAATATGTACGAGGTCTTAAACGAAACCATGTAAACACCAACTTTATTCCCAATTAATTAATAAAATTAGTTTGTTGGGCGAGGACGACAAATGGTACATTACTCCTAATAGTACAGCAACCTACGTATGGGGGGCATAAATATATAAGATAGTTGCTATATTTGTATATATTTTATTGTGTTTCTTTGTACAAACAATTAAAGTAGGTAAGTAAACCGTATTAAATTGCAATTAATTGGCTTGCATTCAGCGTACTTTTCTTTTGTAATTAACGCATTTGTTTGGAGAAGATAGACACTTTTAAAAAAAAATTATACAGCGCTCTCACATGTAATTTGGGTAATCCTAATCGTCAAGAAATTAGTTCGGAAACGAATTGTATTTTCCAAGTACCTATTTAGCATTGACTACATAATTATGTTATGACGTGTTTAGAAATTAAAATGTAAATCTGTGGGATTGGTGAAATTTTTTACCCATAAAAGTTCTTCATGTTTTTTTGATAAAATGTGTTGGGCTTTGAATGTTTTATTAAAGCACAAGTTTCGAATTTCTCTATAAGGCTTAAGAATAAGGTAGATTTATATTAAAAGAAACAAAAATAATCCTTTATATGGGCGCTAAATAAACAAGCAAAAAAATTTAGAGGTTTGGGAGCTTTACAGTGTAACTTTGTAAGGGATCGTCGGATTTTAAATTTGTTTGTATATTTGGATTCTGCGTGAAATTCTAGACTACTCTAATGTATCGCATGGTTAAAAAATTTGTAAGGACGGCCTAAATCTCTACCAGCAAAAAATTTTTAAAATAAGGGTAGTTCCCTGGGGGATGATGCTATCTAAAAAATTCCTAGAGATGCGGGTAGCTGAGAAAAATCTAATATTAATTGATACCAAACAAGATAGGTTTATCTCGAAAAATGCAATGACTAGTCGAAGAAAACTATTTGGTTCAGAATGTTAGCGGTAAAAAAATCTTAAAATTGGGGTAGCTCCCTGGGGGATGATGCTATCTAAAAATTTCTAGAGATTTGGGTAGCCCAGAAAATTTTAATATTAACTGATACCAAACAATATAGATTTATCCCGTGGGTGGAAATGTGGAGAAAGATTTATCTCGCAGAGGGCATTTGTGTAACTTTGTAAGGAGCGTTCCTATTTAAAATCTGTTTGCAAATTTGGATTCAGCGTAAAATTCTAGACTAGTTTGATGTGTAGCATTGCTAAAAAATTTATAAGAACGGTCAGAAATCGCTACCAGCAAAAAATCTTAAAATGAGGGTAGCTCCCTGGCGGATGATGCAATTTAAAAATTTTTTAAAGATTCGGGTAGCTGAGAAAAATCTAATATTAATTGATATCAAACAATATAGATTTATCTCGTGGGTGCGGTGCCAATAGGCACCTAGAAGTATCTCAAAAATTTTAGGGGTCAGGTTATCGATTTTTTAGGGTAGGGATGGTTGGGGTAAAAATCCCACAAGGGGGTCCACAAGGAGGAGATTCAAATCCACACAAGGAGGAGATTCATCTCCACATTTCCTTCTTATGGGCATTTACATGTAAATTTGGTCCAGATGAGTGAGGGAATGAGGGATGCTGGAGGAAATGAGGCGGCAGGATTGTCCATAAGCATCTACTCGTCTACTCTATTTTTAATTATTATTGTTAGTATTTTGGAAGCGTGGGAACTTAAACTAACCGTTCTAAAATTTTCACATCTATCAGCCCTTGACTTTTTAGGATTGGAATAAAATTTGTTCGAAATGTATTGGCACCTCACCTGTGCCATATATTACTCCTACTAGTTCATATAATATGTCTAAAGTTTTCTGACTTGAATATTTTATTAATTCTGCGGCTATATCGTCTATCCCCGACACTTTATTTAGTTAAAGATCCCTAACAGCTCTATCAAATTCCCTTCTTAATATTGAGAACCCTATTTGCACATTCTCTTCTTGGTTCTCTAACTCATCTATATCGTCTCCCTTATATAAATCTTCTAAATATCTTTTTCATCTATCTGCTACGTCAACTTTATTTATTAGAAGCTCATTATTCTCATCTTTAATATCATTATATTCTTTCCAATCTTCCCGGAAAAACATTTTAACTGCCCCGTAAGCCCTGCCTGTCTTATCTACTCTCAAATCATCTTGTATTCCTTCCTCCATCCATTTATTTCTAGCTTTTCTACACTCATGTACTATCTTATTTCTAACTCTTTTATATTTTTGCTTACTTTCACTATCCAATTGTCTGAAAGGTTTAAGCTTTCTTCTATTCGCTATTAAATCTAATATCTCCTTTGTTACCCAGGGTTTTCTCGCTTCTACTTTTTTCTTACTTATAGTCTGTGTTGCTGCACCATGTACAGCCCTTTATATTTCTTCTCATCTATTTTCTACTTTCCGTCCTATGACTATCTCTTTGATCTTGTTATCTTATATTTGTTTATATTCCTCTTTTACCTCATTATCATTAAGCTTACCTAGATCCTATCCCTTTCTTTTAGCTTTTCTCAATCTTTTGAGTTTTAAATTATATTTCATTTTAACTATTAGATCGCGATCTATGTCAGACTCTAGATAACTACGACAGTTTTTAACTTGGTTTCTAAATCTTTGTTCAATTAAAATATAATCTATTTGGTATCTAGCCCTATCACCTAGCGTTTTCCAGGTATATTTTCTTCTAACATGTTCGACTAAAGTGTTTACAGTTACCAAACTGTATTAAAACCTGTACTAAAACAGTGTCTGTGGGTTTCGTACTCAATCTAACCATAATTATTCTATTACTAAATTGTAAGTACTCTTTAACTTTACGTCTTAATCTTTTACCTAACACTATTCCTACCCCTTCCGGAAATCCGAATGAGGGGGTATTTTACCTCCGGGCAAGAATTTTACTTGTGCGTTCACCATTATACATAGTTTGTGTTTTAGGCCACGCCTATCTGGGAAATATTGTGGAAGGTTCCCGTATCTATCCACAATGCAGTTGTTAAAGATTTTAGCAAAAAGCCGTATCTGTCACGGCCAACCGTCAACAACCTTGTAAATTATTGGGGATCGCCCGAGACCAACCGACTCTCCTGCAATATCTTTTAGCCAGCAAGGCTGCTGGCCCTTGTTGCGCTTTTTATTCACCTTTTACGATAAACAGGTTTACTATAGTAGTATTCTTTGTCCCCTACTATAGGGTAAGCTGATCAATTATAAATCTTGAAGGTTTTATTATATTTAACCATTATAAGCACAATATTCCAACATCATGCTAGAAGACGATACACGTGGTATGACAGTCAATTTTGTCGAGTTTTGCTGTCATCAATTTTATTGTATTCAAGGCCGCCCACAAAGGGGCTCAATGGGGATCGCCTGACCCCCCTGAATATGTTCCTTTCGTTTTTTTTCGTTAGAAATCGCAACACGAAGTGCACCTTTACTAGAGATTGAAGAAGATTACGATTTCACTATCGGTTATAGTATTGTTTAAAAATAAAGTAAACCTAAATGTTGAGATTACACTACATCATCATTTTGTTATCGAACTTACATAAGGTCGGTTTGACGCAGCTCTAACTTCTTTTCTATTCTTGCTAATCTAAAAAGCTCTACATACCTTTCACAACCTAAATTTCTAATAATTTGACTAATATAGTTTGGTCTAGGTCTTCCTATATCCTTCTATCTTTTTCCTATCCAGCTGGCTCTACATAGATATTAGCAACCTGATGGTTGTTAAAGAACTCTAACATGTTTACATGTGTACCATTTATAAGGAAATGAAATATAACCTGGTTATCCGCTTCAAAAAGGAAAAGTGTAAATTATATGTTATGGTAAGGCTTAAACAACGAAACGCTACCAACATGCCAGACCGCTACCCAACCGTGAGCCATGTCATGGTGACGTTTATTAAATTATACGTTATGGTAAGGCTTAAGCAACGAAACGCTACCAACATGCCAGACCGCTAACCAATTGTGAGTCATGTGACATTTAGTTAACTGATTTTTATTTTTCTTTTTGTATTGTTTTCGAACTTACTTAAAGTCGGTTTGACGCAGCTCTAAATTCTTTTCTATTCTGAGCTAGTCTAAAAAGGTCTACATACTCTTCACAACCTACATCTCTAATAATTTGACTAATATAGCTTTGTCTAGGCCTTCCTACTCTATTTTTATTTAGTAGTCTATAATCTAAGACTTTACTAAATAGTCCCTCATGTCTTAATTGGTGCTCTATCATTCTATCTCTCCTGACCTTCAATTGTTTCCATATACAGGGATCCTCACCTATCCTTCTATAAACTTCCTCGTTTGTTACTCTATCTGTCCAACTAATCTTTAACATTCTCCTATAACACCAAGTTTCAAAAGCTTCTATCTTTTTCTTATCAACTTCTTTAATTGTCCAAGTCTCACTACCGTATAGTAGAACGCTCCATACGTACGACTTTAAGAAACTTTTTCTATTATCTAAACTAATACTATTAGCTATTAGTAAGTTTTTCTTTTTTAAAAACATTTTTCTAGCTTGAGCTATTCTAGCTACTATATCCCTTCTGCTACGTCCATCTTTTGTAATTATACTACCTAAATAGCAAAATTCATCCACCTCCTCTAACTCGGTATTAACTATTTTTTATTTTGGTTTAGAACTAGGCTGTAACTCACTTGTCATTATCTTTGTCTTTACTGAGTTAATTCTTATACTATAGTTACTCCGTAGTATCTCATCTAAAATATTTAAAAACTCTCCTAACTCTTTTCTAGACTCTGCTATAATGGCTATATCATCTGCAAAACGTAACATGTCTATTTTCTGTCCCTGTACACTATAATACCTATCTCTTTTCTCTCTCTAGCTAAGTTTAAAGCTTCCTCAATATAAACATTAAAAATCAAGGGAGACAGTATACAACCCTGTCTAACACCATTTCTAATCTTAGCTTCCTTTTCTATTTCATCAAATCTAATTACTACGCTTTGGTTTTTATATAGACTGTAAATAATTTTTCTATCCCTACGAGAGATTCCTATTTTTTGCAAAACCCTGAACATAACAATCCAGTTAACCCTATTAAATGCTTTTTCTAAATCTACAAACGCGAAATGAGTCTTTTTATTTTTTTGTAACCTTTTTTCGATAATTAGCCTAATCATTAGTATCGGTTCTTTAGTCCCTCTGTCTTTACGAAAACCATATTGGCCTTCGCCTAAATAATTCTCAGTCAAAGCTTCTACTCTATTTTTAATTATTATTGTTAGTATTTTGGAAGCATGAGAAGTTAAACTAACCGTTCTAAAATTCTCACACCTATCAGCTCCTGACTTTTTTGGGATTGTGATAATAATATTTTTTTCGAAATCTATTGGAACCTCACCTATGTCATATATTGCTTTTACTAGATCATATAATCTATCTAAAGTTTTCTGACTTGCATATTTTATTAATTCTGCGGGAATATCGTCTATCCCTGGCGCTTTATTTATTTTAAGATTCCGAACAGCTCTATCAAATTCCTCTCTTAATATTGAGAACCCTATTTCTACATCCTCTTCTTGGTCGTTTTCTAACTCTTCCATATCGTCTCCCTTATATAAATCTTCTAAATATCTTTTCCATCTATCTGCTACCTCAACTTTATTTATTAGAAGCTCATTATTCTCGTCTCTAATACCATTATATTTTTTCCTATCTTCCCAAAAACTTTTAACTGCCCTGTAAGCCCTGTCTGTCTTACCTACTCTCAAATCATCTTGTATTCCCTTACAATTCTCCTCCATCCATTTATTTCTAGCTTTTCTACACTCATGTACTATCTTATTTCTAACTGTATTATATTTTTTACACTACAGGTATGCCTATTGTCTAACTATAAATAGACCGTCTTTGTATGTCATTTTAAGCAGGAAATGCGAATTAATGCGATTACCTTACAATAGTAACCCTAACCGCCTATAACAAAACTGTTATTTTCATTCTTTAATATCTAAATATCTTTACCCTGAAAGTTTCTATTCAAACGAAATATAAATAAAGGCTTTCATAATGGTTTCTTTCTTATTGTACAGGTTCAGGTACTCTACAACTAAAACTTTGGAATGTTCTACAAATGTCTCATTGTGTTCTATTCTGAGAAAAAATATATTCTTTATCTATAACAGTAAAGTACGTCTATATCTTCAGTGACTTCAGTTTGTATTCAGTGTTTTTCGAATGCGGTGTACTTTTAATTTGTGACTTAGGAAACTTTATCTGACTGTTGAATTAGTAGAAGACGTGTATGTTGATAGATATTGATTGGTCATTTTCCTTGTATGTAGTTATTGTTATCAGTGTTGATAAGTAGTGTAGTTACTGGTTTTTGTTTTTAAAGAAAGCCGAAGATTGCAGTTACAGTTTAGTTACGGATAGGATAGCAGTAAGTACTAATGTACCTAATGCGTGAGAATACATATTTAAAAATAATATTTATTTGCAATTGGGAGATTCTTAATTTTTTTTCTTTAAAGTCTATTTGATTAACAAATCTCTTCTTTTGAAGTATCAGAAAAGTAAAGCGTGTTATTTTTTTTCAGAAATTCAGATTTAAGATCAGTAACAATACTAACAATGGATATTAGAAAATTTTTCGAACGAAATGAACTAAAAGAATCATCTAGCATAGGCTGTAGTAGTAGCGGTGCTGGTGCTAATGCTATTTTTGAGTCTAATAGTATAGTACATAATAGTGTCAATGATCTAAATAAAGCTGGTAGTTCGTCACCTAATACTTTAAAATCTCTCACATGTGAATATGACACCAATCTTTCAACTGATAAGAATGAGTACATGCTCGATTTGGGCAATTTTGTTAACTCGAATGAAACACTTTCCGACGATGTTCGCTTTTCATTATTAACAAATCCTTACAAACCAGATCCTAAATATAATTTCAAGAACGATTCCGAAGAAAGAAGACGTGCTTTTAGATATGACTGGCTTCAACAATACGATTGGCTTGCGTATTCTCCAAAACTCAAAGGCGCACTTTGCAAATATTGCGTAGTTTTTCGGCCAACTGTTAAACGAGGGGTTCTCGGTTCTTTCACTGTCAAGCCCTTCACAAAATATCATGACTTTGTCGCTTCTGCAAAAGAACATGCTACAACCGAATGGAATCGTGATTCAACTATAAAAGCTTCTAGTTTTACAAAAATTATTGAAGGAAAACGTCTATCAATTACCTCTCAAATAAATGAAGCTGAGCGGGATTTGATTGAACCGAATCGCAAAAAACTTATACCAATAATATCCACCGTCATTTTTTGTGGTATGCATGATTTGCCATTACGAGGTGATAAAAAAGGTAATTTTGAGGATCTTTTACAATTTAGAATAGAAAGTGGGGATCACATTCTAAACGAGCACTTAAAAGTTTTGCAAGAAGAACTCAAAATACACCTCTCACAGAATCAAAATAATCAAAATCAAATAATTTCAATTTGTGGAACATTAATTAGGGAAAAAATTGTGAAAGATGTAAATTTGAGTGAAGCATTTCAATTCTGGCTGACAAGTGCAGATATTGCTGGGGTAGAACAGTTATCACTTGGAGTAAGATTTGTTAGTAATGACAATTCGGTCAGAGAAGAATTTTTAGGCTTTGTAGTCCTTACATCGATGAACGCAGAATGTATAACTGCTGCAATTTTAAACGCTTGTAATGCATATGGTCTTTGTATGGATAAATTAGTTGGATTAGGGTTTGATGGTTGCTCGACGATGGCAGGTCATGAGCAGGGAGTCCAAAAACTTATTAAAAATAAATATCCAAAAGCGATATATTTTCACTGCGCGTCCCATAGATTAAATTTAGTGATAAATGATTTGAACAAGATTCCGGATATTCAAAATTCAGTAGGTACCATTAAAGAAGTAATTACTTTCTTTGGAGATAGTCCATTAAGATGTAGATATGTTTCTAATATTCCACTATTATGTGAAACACGCTGGTCCGCCAAATGTAAATCAATGAGGTTGTTTGCGGAACATTTTGCAGATACTATGAACGCTCTGGAAAATTTAGCTCATAACCGTGAAATAAATGCTCAGACAAGAAATAGGGCCAGTCAACTTTTAAATTGCGTTTCTTCGTCGAAATTTATTCTTTGTCTGCATATTATGGCCAAATATTCTAGCAAATTGGAATCTGTTTGTAATGCACTGCAGTCTAAAAGTATAAACTTATTTTCCGTTAAACAGCACATAGATGAACTACTCAAACTTTTTAAGACACACCGTAGTGATCCTGAACAATATTTTAAAGAGGTTTATAAAAAAAGTGTTGAACATGCCCATGGTTTTGGATTGGAAATTACATTACCACGTATTGCACCAAGACAAACTCATAGGTCTAATTATCATATGAGTAGTGTTGAAGATTGCTTTCGAGTAAGCCTTTTTATTCCTTATTTGGATTCTGTTATACAGTCTATTTCCACAAGATTTTCTGAAGATGCTACGACTTCTTTTTTACTTTCTGGATTACATCCAAATAACGTAAAAGACAACAATATAAAAAGAGCATTGTTAAATAAAAAAGAAGAAATAGCCAGAAGTTACAACATTGATAACTTTTCAGAACAGTTGCAAACGTGGGTTGAACTTTGGCAAAATAGAGAGATTCAACAAGATACAGACTTTGTACATTTGCCTGATAATGAAGTTTCTTTTTTTCCGGCCATCAAAACTGCGCTGAATATTTTTTTGGCATTACCTCCAACTACTGCAACAATAGAAAGCTCATTTATTACGCTAAAGCGGGTAAAATCGTGGCTTAGATCAAGCATGTCAGGGGATAGATTATCAGGTTTATGCATGCTTAGTGTACATAAGGACATGGTAGATAGGGAGAAACAAGCATTTATAAATGAAGTCCTAAATATATTTGGTCAAGACCGAAGAAGATTGATATTTTTATTCAAAAATGATGATGAATAATAAAACGCGAGAACAGTCCTATTCAGCAGTGCCAGTTATAATAGTTTGTTGTACCCTTCTTAGTTCTTAGTCATGTTTGTTTGTGCAACAAATATTAAAGACACTATTTAAAGTGCCGGTCGAATATTTATTTACTATTAATTAATATCTGTGGTTTGTGGCCATTTGATTGACAATGTGGCTTTTCTGTTTCCGTTAAATATGGTTGTGTCGTGTCTGTATTTTTACATTTTCTTACGGGCGGCTTATTACGTGTATTGGAATAAGTCCATTCAATTTTCAATTAGTGTGTGTTAATGTAAAATCCAAATCTTTTCCATTTGCTACCCTGTGCATCATCAAGCCAAAAGAATTGATAGCCTGCTGCACTAGCAATTTACCAGATTTGTAAGTAACTTTACACTTTATGAAAATTCGATTAATTACAGAATGCTTGCATTTACTAAGAAACTATCAATCCTACGTTTTTCTTTCAATTTCAAATACTATAGCCGAAATCTCGAAAGAATGCATTCGCGCCATAGGTTTCTGAACTAAACACCGACATACTTTTAATGTATATCGCTTTTAAATTCAGTAACCTATGGCGTGAATGCATTCTTTCGTGATTTCAACTAAAATATTAAAAAACGCTGCATTATCGATGGTCCTAACTGCTTTTGAGCTACTCTAAGGAAATAAGATTTTATGCCTTACATTACTTTCCAATACGTCCGGTAACGGGGTTGCATTAACAGTGTTCATCCTTTGTGTAACATAACTAATATTTTTGAAAGTAGTCATGACCCCTCTACCCCTCTACAAATGGGCGGCCATGATTGTATTTGTACCTTTAGTAATTAAGATTTAGTACATCTAATATAGGTGATGGTTTTGTTTTCAGTCTTATATAAGTTAATATACTTGGGTATTTGTCATTAAGGGAAAATTACCCTTATATAAAATCTACGATTAATAATTTATTTGTAGTATTAATAAAATTATTACTGTCCTTGTAATAAATATTAGAATATATTCGCTTCATAATTTTCAAGTAGAAGAAATCAATTGCAAGATTTTCGTTTCATTTATTCAAAGTGATTTTCTAGTCATCTTGCCGTTGTGGAGAATTAGTACAAAGATTTCAGCTTTTAAGATTAAATTGCGTTTCTAAATTATTCATTATTTATATACATTCAAAGTTTATTCCAGATTAATAAATTGTTTATTCAAATTTAGATATTGATATCAGTGCAACACCTGGTCTTCACGCGCAGTTCTGTTAAACTGATTGTTTGAAGGAATCAGTCAGTGACGTTTCGTTTTGTTAAGCTAATTTATTTTCGTCTATTGTTTATTCGAATTATTGATTTTATAATGATTTGCAAAATTATTTCTCTATCAGATTTTTCATTCTTTTAAGGTTACATGCTCGTTCGATATTCAGAATTTTTAATTCAAGTTAATAAAACTTTGATACTACATTTGAGTACTAGTTCGAAAGTGTTCCGCCTATGTTTATATTTTATTAATCTATCAAGGTTAATTTTGACCGTCAATTTAAAGTTGATAACCGTTAGCTCTTGTTGAATTTTGATCCTCAAGGAGAAAAGACTTGATGTGTTACTGGTTCTTCTAAAATTTATAAGTTTATTCAATTTATGAATAGCCATTCGATTGTAATTTGTTAGGATTTATTTTAGTCGAAGCTTTATAAACCAATTTACGTAGTTATTTTGGTAAACGGCATTTTTGCTGGAATTTATACTAACCATTCGTCTTTGAATGTGGGCAGCGTGTAAGTATGCCTTTGATTTGATTAATAACCAATATTAATTGTTACGTTTCTTAGGTACCCTTTTTTTATTATAGCTTATCCTATTTTACGCGCAATCATTATCTTGTACATCGGATTCTTTATGGGTAAATTTTATTAGGAATTGATATATTGTGAAGGCTGAATTTTTGCGTTCGATTTTTTGGACATTGTTGTGGGTCCTAAAGAAAAAAGAAGTTGTATGGGGATTCCTGAAGATTTCCTTTTATCCGTTTTCCAATATCCTGTGGAGAAACAACTTAGCAGTGCTACCAACGACCGGTATTATATTTTTGAGATAAGAACATATTTACTTTTCCAAGGACGAGTATTATATCTGCTATCATAATTTGCATATAAATGTTGTTTTGTACTTAAACATATACTCTTTAAAACAAGTATTTATTCATATTTTCAATTCTAGCTTTTGTGATCTAACTGCAAGCAATTGGCCATGAATTATTTGTAAACCTATTTTACATTCAAACTCAACTAGGACTGAACTTGTCAGCTTTACGTTTTTTTCCAATAGATGCTTTGGTGTTACCTCAGCTTTATTTCTTTAAATGGTAGTTTAATGCAGCCAAAGGCCGATGAACCCGTCCTGACCAAGAGGACTCTGTGCTCTCAACTTTAGATCAGATATCGTAAGATAGTACATAACTAGGAGTGGCCGAGGTAAGTGCTTTTGAGTTGTTTCACATATTATTTCTTGAAGTTGCACATAGAGGTACTAAGTTTGGTAAACATTATATATTTCAACAGCAAACAATTTCTTATTAAATTCAAAGTGAAAATGTACCGTTGCAGTGGAAGATGCTAGGAGATACAGGAAGATATTAATTAGATTGCACTCGTGTTAGACAACGGTATAAGAATCAAGTAAAAACTGTAGAACCTACCCAGAAGCAGATATAGACACTGACCCCAACATCGTAATTATGAAGACCGCTTAGATAGAAATTAAAAAATTTGAAAGAAAAGAACTGAAAAAGGTACTTTGACTTTGTGAAACTATAAGTTAAAAATATCCACGAAAAATGTGAAAAAATGTAAAATAAATAATTGAAAGATATCAAGAAAATTTCTTACGCCAGGAAAGTAGAAACAGAATGGAATAATATTAAATTCATCTTAGACAAGGGTGTCAGAGATACTCTGGGATATACACAAAGATAAAATAAGAAATCATGGATAACAAAGGATTTAGCTGAATTTGATAGAAGAAAGACGAAAATACAAAACTAGATCAGACGAAGTAGAAAAATAGAGGTACAAAGTTTTCAAATGGGAAATTATTCGCAATGTATTGATGAATAGTGCAAAGAGGTACAAACTAATATGGAAATAGGAAAGACAGACGAAGCATACAAACTAACTAGAATGAATTTTAGGGATTAAAAACCGTATAGCAAAAATATCTGGGTCGCAGGAGCAAATGTCATTATAAAAAATGTAGGCAAGAACGTATAGGGAATTTATTTGCAGGAGAGGAATTAATATTAGCATTAGAACAGGAATCAGACATTGAAAATAATGATTTGGGATATCCTATACTTAGAGATGAGTTTCAATTAACATTAAAGGGTGATAAAATGGTAATGTGTTTGGTACAGATAAGGTGCAAGTAGAAATTCTAAAAGCCGCGTCTAATCAGTTTCAGGACTGAAGACCTAATTCTGATGACTACAAATTGATTATTAAGTGTTATAGGATAGTCCAATGCACATATTTTTAAACTATGAAATAAAAACATGAACTTTCTTAAACAAAATAAACTTCTCTTTTGTTAATATAGAGACAGGTCCGTACAAACATTATTTAAAAGATTCATCCCGAAATACGTCATCCGTTTGTAACACAACATAAATCATCAATACTACATTTAAGCGTCCAAGAAGTAATAAGCCTAAGCGTACTTTGAACTATGTATAAAAAGCTAAGTAAACAGATAGGGATATATTTTTGCCGTGTAATGTATACCTGTTTCATTTGATCGCAAATTAATCTTCTAAATAAGATCGTTTTTAGAGAGACGATAACAATATAATGTTTTCTTTACGCTTTTCTTCGCATTACTGCGTCAACTTGAGCGTTGCTCAAAGCGCCAATATACAACTGCATTAACAATCCTATTTCTAGAACCGCACGATCGCAGATATTTTACACATAACCCTATGAACCTCGTCTCAGCAAATCAAACTTCTGCTCAAGCATCTCGTGTTTGAAAATACTTTATATTCTGTTAGTACACAATATAATCGGATGGCATGAATATTTTGATTTAAATAATAATATAATAAAATAATTAAATTTAGTTCAGTTGCATTAAAAGGGAGCATGTGCTCAATTGTTCCTTAGGGATAGGTCCCACTGTTAAAAATAGCAATAACTTTTGACAGGAAAGATGATAGAAAGATTCAATTATCAGATTCGTGATCACCGGCAGAAATCTCATAAGAAACATACATCGCACAATAGGAAACAAAAAAATCGCAATTTGTTGGTCAGTGTTATTTGTGACTTGTTACAATCAGTAATTAATTAAATTCACGGGGACTACATCTCTGTTTCGGATCAAATTGTAACTAGCTCAAACAACTTTTGTAACATATTGTATTTGTATGTAATTGTATTTAAAACACTGATAATAATTCTATTTAGCAAAATTTACACTTCAATTATAGTCCGGATGAAGGCATAGAAAATCATTATACGATTTTTGGATATAAAAGATCTTGTTCAGAATTAATCAAACAATCGTTCTACAAAAGGAATTTACGTTAATTTCTGTACACTGGGTAGTTATTATTACTGTATTGTAGAGCAAACATTTGAAAATTTCTTTAGTTAACCTACAGTGTATGTTAAGGCTTTACTTTGGTAGTTTTACGTAGCTTTAAATTTAAATAGTGCACCATTTATTTTACACGTATTTCCGGCGCTCTTCGTTTATACTCGTTTTCATAGCAAGCACAACTGGCTTTTGAAAATATATTAATTAATTTATTACAAGGAAGATGGTCGAGTAGTCCTGTCTTCCAGCATGACACGTTATTTTTCTATAATATATGTAATTTGATTTTTAATACAGTCCGCAATAAGAATTAAAGTTATTTCAAGATTTTTAGTTGATTTATTCAACATTCAAGAGAAATAATGTAATAAACATGGTCCATTCTCGCTGGATTGATGAGTGAGCACGTTGAAACCGCCAAAATTGGATATACATGTGGCGATCTTCGACCTTTCATAATCTACTTTTATGATTGCTGTTGAAAATATAGAACATAATAAGTCAAGCCAACATAAAAGTAAGTCCATACTCGTCTGTACCTCTTGTATTTTGACGCAATTAGTGGAATTACGTATTTCCTTTGTCTGCGAAATTACAGTATTTGGTTTATTTCATTATTTGTTTGAGTAGTCTTACAATTTATGCAAAATCGGTTACAAATTTTCATTAAAAACAAAACGATCTGCCATTCAAGGGCAGTGAGCAAGTTTGAACTGTTTTTAATTAATACACAAAGTAAGGTTAATGATTTAGATGATTTAATTGTAAAATCTTTAAAGTTTAGGTTGACTAAAGTTGAACCTTTGTGAGAGGAATTCCAAGCTATTCAACTATCAATTGAATCTGAGGTTAAGAAGCCTCTTGAGACCCAAGAACAATCTGAAGAAGAACGTGAGCATTTTGAAAATTTGTATTTTGATATGTTTTCTGTAGCTAAAGCTATCATTGGTCAGCATGAAAAGCAATGGCCTGGAGCGCCAGTGGTCAAAGAAGCTTCAGTAAATGGAAACAATGCAGTTGCTAACGTAAATCTTCCGTCTTTGTCCCTTCCGGTCTTTTTTGAAGCCTACAAACAATGGCAAGAATTTTACATTTTTAATGCCATTATCATCAAATTCACTAAAGCATTTCTATCTCCATAATTGTTTAAAAGGGGGAGCGGCAAACACGATTAAAAATTTAGAGGTTAGTAATGCAAATTATTCAATAGCGTTTAATTTGCTTCGGGAGCGATATGAAAACAAGCGATTAATAATTCATAATCATGTTAAAGTACTCTTTTATATGCCTAATATAATTAACAGATTGCATTTTTTCTTGGAGCAATTGAATGACAACATTTGCGTTCTTTGGAAGCAATGGGTCAAGCGGTTCAGCATTGGGACACATTGATCATTTATCTAGTGTCTGCTAAAATGGATACGATATCGCAAAAAACTTGGCAAACTCACAAGTACTTGGTGAATTGCCTACTACTGAGGATCTAAAGGTATTTCTAAAGCAACGGTGCAAACATTGATCAAAGAGGCCAAGGCAAAAATAAAAGGGAATTCATTGTAATAGCTATAATGCAGTAGTTTCTCCGGCTTCTTGTCTGTAGTGTAAGGCAGAGCATAATATTTACAATTGTGAAAAGTTCCTGTATTTAGATACACATGTTCGCATTGCTGATGCTAAAGGTTTAAATTTGTGCCTAAATTGTTTAAAAACTAATCACTTTATTAATAAATGTAAAAGTCGAAAATTATGTACTATTCGCAACAAAAAGCATACCACTTTGTTGCATATTGGTAAAGGTAATATGAATGCTCATACTAAAGAAGTATCCCAAACACATACTGGTGCTGCACAAGGCCAGATGGGTTCAAAAACTGAATCTGAAAGAAGTGAAGGTACTGTTAGTACAATTACTAACAATTCAAGTATAAAAAATAAAACTTCTCAGATTTTGCTGTCTACAGCAAGAGTTAAGGTTAGTAACAGCCATGGTAAATTTCATGACTGTAGGGTTTTGCTTGATTCTGGAAGTAAGTCAAATTTTGTTACTATAGATTTTGTAGATTTGTTAAACTTGCCGAAGACAAAGATCGATTGCTTGACTTTTGCAATAAATGAAAGTATTTCGAATATACATCATAAAACTGAATTAATAGTAAAATCAAATGTAAATGCATTTGCTATAAAAGTTACATGTCTAATCTTACCAAAGATTACGGAGCGGGTACTAGCAAATCCATTTGATGCCTCATTGCTGAAAATTCCACTAAACATACGTTTAGTATATACAAGTTTTAATGAAGTAGAAAAAGTGGATTTACTTTTGGGTGCCTTGGTCTTTTGGCAGCTTTTATGTGTAGGCCAAGTTTGTTTGGAAAAAAGATACCTTCTCTTCGAAAAACTCATTTTGGTTGGCTAATTTCTGGTTATTTAAATCTTCCACTCGATAAACAAATACAACCCCCGTCTATTTTCTTTATTAGATAAAAAGATGATGCTATTTTAAAACAAGTTGAAAAATTTTGGTCTATTGAGGATTGTAAAGGAGGGGATAATAAATTCACTGATGAAGAAAAAAGAGCAGAAGGTCATTTCGTTGAAACTACAAGCAATGACACCGATGGAAAATTTATCGCCTCTGTTTTCAAGAGAGACAATTTTTCTGATTTAGGCAATTCTAAGGGAAATAGTTTTGAAACGTTTCTATCATTTAGAAAAACGTCTAAACAAAAATTCCGAATTAAAAAAGGAATATGAAAAACTTTATGCTTCAGTATATCCAGTTAAATCACATGACCAAAATCAATGAAGTTTCTGAAAGCAAACCCATGTTTTATCTGGCTCATCATTGTGTCTTTAAGCACAACTAGCAAATTTCGTGTTGTTTTTGATGGATCTTGTAAGGGAAGCAATGGTTTCCCTTTAAACGATGTCCAAATGGTAGGGCTGGTGGTTCAGGATGAATTATTCGCTCTTCTAGTAAGTTAGGCTTTATCCTTACGTTGTTACAGAGATATAGCCAAAATGTACAGAATGGTAAAACTGTGTAAGGAAGATCAGGCCGTGCACAGATATTTTTGGCGAGACGATATCTTACATGAGCTTAATTGTTATGAATTACAAACCGTTACTTATGGAACAGCATCAGTCTCATTTCTCGCAACAAGATGTCTTAAACAGCTAGCTATTGAAAGTAAAGATAAATATCCTCAAGCGAGTAGCATTATAGAAACCTCTATCTATCTAGATGATCTACTAGCAGGGTTCAATTCTGTATCAGAAGCAAAAGAAATACTTTTGCAGATAATACAAATTCTAGCAAGTGCCGGTTTTCGTTCACGTAAGTGGATGTCCAATAAATCAGAAATTCTTGATAAAAAGAGTATTCGTAATGATTCTTACCAGTTTTGTAAGAGTGATTAATCAAAAAGTCTGAGTATACTTTGGAATCCTTCATCAGATTTATTTGGTTTCTGTGTCAATTACTTGAAAAGTTAAAATCATGTAACAAAGCGCGCAATATTGTCCATAACTGCGCAAATTTATGATCCACTTGGTTTATTGGCAACAATCACTATAGTTGCCAAACTAACTACACAAAAATTGTGGAAATATGAATATTCTTGGGATCAATCGATACCGCTGATGTTACGGTTGAAATTTTCAATACTACATTTGCATTTTAGCAGTGTATTAAATAGTTAATTCTTTCCGTATTAGATTGTACATACTTCAATATTGATAGCGCATTATCAGGTACGAGTTTGCAGACCAGCTTTAGTGGTATCATCTTCATATGATATTTCAATTTGAATCGTACACTTTTAATTTACGCTTTGGGTTCGTATATATGCTCGCCTTCGTTGAAGGGATTTTAGCGAATTAATTTGAAAAGAAATTATTCTGAGATGATATAATATAATTTTCTTTATTGCCTAATTGGGATTACGGCGATTCATAAAGTTGAGTCCTTGACTGCTATCTCGTAACCACCTGTTACACATTTTGGGTGTTTGTGCATTGAACCCGATTGTTGATCGGTAAGTAAACCGCGATTTTACTGACTGAAATTAGGGGATTATATTTTAGGGTTCTAATTCTAGTTCTAGTTCTACGGCCTATGTTCTTGTTCTACGTACTACGTTCTACGTTCAACGTTCTGCTATTCTAGGTTCAAGTACCGTTGTAAAAACTGTATGTTGAATTTCGAGTTCTAGATGAGGCATCTGTAATTAAAAGGAGAAAATGTTTACAAGTAAGGATCCAGTGGACTCATGCGAATATAGTTTGTAGCGATATTCTACCTGCACGCACCATTTGAACTGGAACATTGCCATCCACGCATCAGCAGTTGGTGAGTTCGTTCCAAATCTATTTTATCATCGCAACCGTTTGCTTCACTTTGTTTGCTGGTGAATTACATTGTAATATTATTGGATTTAGGGTTGCAGTGTCCATACAAATATAATAGGGTTGGGTTCTAATTTAGGGTGTTGAACATTGCATATTCACAATACTTAATAGAGTTTGTAAAACTAAGCCAACGACCCGCCTATTATTATTACAGGTGTTATTGCACATACCCTCAGTACTTAAGGGTTATCCTGCTAGGATCCTAGTGCAACCCCTTATTTGCGTAATAGTCTTTTTTAAATTGACTGTATGGTCGCAAATTTATGTTGCCTTGTTGGCTGTGTTAATATTTGATTTTAAAGTAAAATTCGAATTAGTCAATCGATGTATTGGTATATGTATCGTTAGAGTTGCACCATAACGAGTGGGTAAATCCAGTTATTAATTAAATTATAGTGTATGTGTCAGTGGTGGCTACTCTATAAGTGCTGCAGAGCTGCAGAACCACCAAGAATTAGCAACGAACAACCACGTTCAATAATATAACACAGATCGATAACCAGCCACTATAAGCATTATGAATTCCTAAGTTGGATGTCAATAACAGTCGGTCAATAATACAGTAAACATGCAACTCTAAACGACAAGGAAAATCGATAAAACCGCTGTCTAACTACTTTGTTCTGCAGCTCTTATTTGCGAGTTCGAATAAGCGTCGGAACATTTCGCGCAAATACGATCATAGTAAGAAACGGCCTTATTAAGCCAAGCTCGAGCTACATAAATTGCAACGCATTTGTCTATTGCTATTCGAATCGTTCAAGTTTTGTGTGCTTTCTGGTTCTTGTAGACATCGCGTCACGCATTTCATCTTTCTTTATCTTTATAAATTTCATATCCGCTATTTTAATATCATATTAGCCCATCACCAGTTATTCACAGATTAAAAACTGAATAAACATTTGCGTTTGAAATTTTAGTGTATAAGTAGTAAGTTTGCATATTAGTGTAATTATAATTAGGTTCACCAACAATAAACTTTTACTCTGTTCCCTAAGGACGTTTGCTACATTAATCGTTTCTAAAATGGATGTTATTTTTAATTTAAGTAAAAAATGGTTCTCTCAACTTATTTTTCAAGAACAATTAGCTATTAATGATCAGGGTCGTCCTATACCAAAAATGAACATTGAAATTCCTGGTACAAGTCATGGTAAAACTTATAAAAGGCAGTTCAATACAGATATTTATCTAATGTCCACTGTTGAAACCAAACTCTAAACCGTGTAAAGACTTTTTTAAGAAACTCGATATGTGAAGATAGGTTAACGGCCCTTTCAATGCTGTCAATTGCAAAAAAAAAATCATAACTTCAATTCCCGATTGTAATGAAAAAAATGATTGACCAATGTGATACAAAGAAAAATAAACGTTTTCCACTCATGTTTAAGAAAAAACTTTAAAATATTTTTACATTTGCGATACAGAACTACCAAATATATTCAGTACGAGCCGCCACTGGTATGTGTTTATTGTTATTAATTTGATATATTCTTGTATAGCAAACGTATTGAATAAATATGAGGTTTACATTACTCTATGTCAACGTATGTTAGCTGGATTGTATGCTGTGTGGGTATTATTTGTGACCCTGAGGAATTTCCTACCTCACTTCCGTCGGAGCCCAGCTGTTAGAGTTAGGTGGCGTTCATTTTAGTAAGAGGTCTACCACACCCCCCGCCTCAGTACTGGTTTAGCTCAGGGTACATTGAAGCTGCTTGCTCCGACTGCCCCGATAAGCATTTACCTTGCTTACCTTATTAGCGGTTTTAGTTGTAAATTAGAATTCAATTTGAAATCTCCCCTTGCTCGTTGTCATTGTAGTGCGAGCGCCCCGTTATACGGGATTTAAGCACGAATTGGCTTAAATTCAAGGATGAGTCACATGAGTTAAACAATATATAGGTTCCAAGAGGTATAGTTTCCAAAAATACTCACGATATCGAACTACACGGGTTTTGTGATGCTAGTGAGCGTGCTTACGGTGCATGTTTGTGTTTAAGGTGTGAAGTCGAAAAAGGAGAACATATGATTAATGTAATTTGTTCGAAAACACGTGTAGCACCACTCAAAAATATGTCGATTGCTTTGTTAGAAGTTTGTTCTGCAGTTTTATTGGCACACCTCGTAGAGAAATTTCTCAGTGCAGTGAAACACACAGACGTTAACATTAAAAATCAATTTTTTTGGTCTGACTCTGTTATTACACTTTGTCGGATTAAGTCTGATCTAAGACGATGGAATATCTTTGTTGCCAATCGGGTTGCAGAAATTCTGAGAATCACCAATATCGTTAATTGGCATTATATTAGATCTGAGAACAATCCAGCTGACTTAGCATCGCGGGAGTTACTCAACGTATATTGCTTTACACTGACCTTTGGTAGCATAGATCTACTTGGCTGCAAAAAAGTATGTCAGAATGACCACCTCAACCCAATCAAATAAATATTGAAAAGCCAGAATTTAAAAAAGCAAAAACTAATTGTTATTTTACAGAATCTAAAGAATTAGATTTATTTTTCAAGTAGTCATCGGTTTGCAGATTACAAAAAGTTTTTTGCATATTGTTTGCGATTTTTATACAATCTGAAAAACCCTCAATCGCGTTTAATTGGATTTTTATCTGTTGAAGAGTTGCAATGCTCTTTGCTGAGATTAATTAAATTCTCTCAAGAGCAAGCATTCTATGAAGAGATTTTATTTTTAAGCCCTTTTCTTGATGGCAATGAGGTTATACGTGTAGGGGGGCGAGTACACAAATCATATTTTCAGTATAATAAAAAGCACCCTATTATTTTGCCCAAAAATAGCAAAATAACAATATTAATTATAGAGTCGGAAAATAAGCGTCTTCTACATTGTAGACCACAACTATTGTTAGCTAAACTAAAACTAAGGGAAAAATATTGGGTAATTTCAGGGAGAAACTTAGTAAGTGTAGTCGTTCACAGATGCATTATTTGCTCAAAGGCTAAACCTAAATGTAATGTTCAATACCTACAGGGTTCTTTACCTCAATAGCGTGTAAGAGCTTCATTTACATTTGAAAATACAGGTGTGGATTATGCAGGACCATTTCTCTTAAGGGATAAAAAGTCTAGACACAAAAGGCATATATTGTTTTATTCATTTGTTTTACAACTAAAGCACTGCATTTAGAATTAGTTACAGAGTTGAGCTCGGAAGCTTTTTAGCCACTCTAAGGCGTTTTATTGCAGGGCGTGTAAAACCATCAAATATGTTTTCTGATAATGGCACAAACTTTATTGGTGCACAGTCTATTTTAAATAAACTTGGCCAATTTTTAAAAAATGAGTCGGTTCAAAATAATATTCAAGAATCACTAGCCAATGATGAAACTGTATGGCATTTTATTCCACCAAATTCTCCACATTTTGGGGGCATTTGGGAAGCAGGGATTAAATCCACAAATATTCACTTGCCGAAAATATTGGGTAATGCCTTATTAACTTATGAGCAGTTTTATACTGTATTATCGCAGATAGAGTGTGTACTTAATACGACAGTGAAACTAGCGGCCAAAAGTAGCAGCCGATTCTAAAAGCAGTGATTGTGAACCAAATACACCCTATAGCATAGTATACTCTAATGTACAAAGACGTAACTTTAAACTCCGATAGCAATTGAGGAGCGCCTAATTATTGTAGTTATAATGAAATTCTGCTAATACAATATGATGTTGCTAAAGACACGCTAAATGATGATTCGTAGGGGCACTTATAAATTGCTACCCGAGAATGAATCCATAAATAACAGAGCAGCCAAATGCTGAGGCGTAGCTATACTGCAAAATGGCCCGAGGAAGTAGCTTGCATTGTGCAAATTTCAACCAAGTAAAATAATGTTCCAAATGGTATACTGTATCCACAAATAATAGAGCAGCCAAATGCCGAGGCATAGGAATATCGAAAAATATCCCGAGGATAAAGCTTGTGTTGTGCGAATTTCAACCAAGTAAATTAATGTTCCAAATGGTTTGCAGTACCCATAAATAATAAAGCAGCCAAATGCTGAGGCGTAGGGATACCGAAAAATGGTTCGACGATATAGCTTGCATTGTGCGAATTTTAACCAAGCAGAATAAAGTTCCAAATGTTTCACCGTATCCATAAATAATAGAACAGCCAAATGCTGAAGTGTAGGGATACCAAAAAATATCACGAGGATGTAGTTTGCGTTGTGCGAATTTCAACTAAGTAAATTAATGTTACAAATGGTACACAGTATCCATAAATAGACCAGCCACTTTTCGGTATCACTACGCCTCAGCAATTGGCTATTCTATTATTTATAGATACTGTGTACCATTTGGAACATTATTTTACTAGGTTGAAATTCGCACAACCTAAGCTACATCCTCGGGATATTTTTCGGTATTCCTACGCTTCAGCATTTGGCTACTCTATTATTTATGGATACTGTGAACCATTTGGAAAATTAATTTACTTGATTGAAATTCGCACAACCTAAGCAACATCCTGGGGATATTTTTCGGTATTCCTATGCTTCAGCATTTGGCTACTCTATTATTTATGGATACTGTGAACCATTTGGAACATTAATTTACTTGATTGAAATTTGCACAATGCAAGCTACATCCTCAGGATATTTTTTGGTATCCCTACGCTTCAGTATTTGGCTGCTCTATTATTCATGGATACTGTGAAGCATTAGGAACATTATTTTACTTGGTTGAAATTCGCACAACGCAAGCTACATCCTCGGGATATTTTTCGGTATCCTTACGTTTCAGCATTTGGCTGCTCTATTATTTATGGATTCTGTGTACCATTAGGAACATTATTTTACTTGGTTGAAATTCGCACAATGCAAGCTACATCATCGGGCCATTTTTTGGTATCCCTACGCCTCAGTATTGGCTGCTCTATTATTTATAGATACTGTCAACCATTTGAAACATTAATTTACTTGATTGAAATTCGCACAATGCAAGCTACATCCTCAGGATATTTTTGGTATCCCTACGCTTCAGTATTTGGCTGCTCTATTATTCATGGATACTGTGAAGCATTAGGAACATTATTTTACTTGGTTGAAATTCGCACAACGCAAGCTACATCCTCGGGATATTTTTCGGTATCCTTACGTTTCAGCATTTGGCTGCTCTATTATTTATGGATTCTGTGTACCATTAGGAACATTATTTTACTTGGTTGAAATTCGCACAATGCAAGCTACATCATCGGGCCATTTTTTGGTATCCCTACGCCTCAGTATTGGCTGCTCTATTATTTATAGATACTGTCAACCATTTGAAACATTAATTTACTTGATTGAAATTCGCACAATGCAAGCTACATCCTCAGGATATTTTTTGGTATCCCTACGCTTCAGTATTTGGCTGCTCTATTATTCATGGATACTGTGAAGCATTAGGAACATTATTTTACTTGGTTGAAATTCGCACAACACAAGCTACATCCTCGGGATATTTTTCGGTATCCTTACGTTTCAGCATTTGGCTGCTCTATTATTTATGGATTCTGTGTACCATTAGGAACATTATTTTACTTGGTTGAAATTCGCACAATGCAAGCTACATCATCGGGACATTTTTGGTATCCCTACGCCTTCAGTATTTGGCTGCTCTATTATTTATGGATACTGTAACCATTTGAAACATTAATTTACTTGATTGAAATTCGCACAATGCAAGCTACATCCTCAGGATATTTTTGGTATCCCTACGCTTCAGTATTTGGCTGCTCTATTATTCATGGATACTGTGAAGCATTAGGAACATTATTTTACTTGGTTGAAATTCGCACAACGCAAGCTACATCCTCGGGCATATTTTTCGGTATCCTTACGTTTCAGCATTTGGCTGCTCTATTATTTATGGATTCTGTGTACCATTAGGAACATTATTTTACTTGGTTGAAATTGGCACAACGCAAGCTACATTCTCGGAATATTTTTCGGTATTTCTACGCTTCAGCATTTGGCTACTCTATTATTTATGGATACTGTGAACCATTTGGAACATTAATTTACTTGATTGAAATTCGCACAATGCAAGCTACATCCTCAGGATATATTTTGGTATCCCTACGCTTCAGTATTTGGCTGCTCTATTATTCATGGATACTGTGAAGCATTAGGAACATTATTTTACTTGGTTGAAATTCGCACAACGCAAGCTACATCCTCGGGATATTTTTCGGTATCCTTACGTTTCAGCATTTGGCTGCTCTATTATTTATGGATTCTGTGTACCATTAGGAACATTATTTTACCTGGTTGAAATTGGCACAATGCAAGTTACATTCTCGGAATATTTTTCGGTATCCTTACGTTTCAGCATTTGGCTGCTCTATTATTTATGGATACTGTTTACCATTAGGAACATTATTTTACTTGGTTGAAATTCGCACAATGCAAGCTAAATCGTCGGGCCATTTTTTGGTATCCCTACGCCTCAGTATTGGCTGCTCTATTATTTATAGATACTGTGAACCATTTGGAACATTAATTTGCTTGGTTGAAATTCGCACAATGCAAGCTAAATCCTCGGGCCATTTTTCGGAATTCCTACGCCTCAGCATTTGGCCGCTCTATTATTTATGGATACTGTGTACCATTGGGAACATTATTTTACTAGGTTGAAATTTGCACAACCTAAGCTACATCCTCGGGATATTTTTCGGTATTCCTACGCTTTAGCATTTGGCTACTCCATTATTTATGGATACTGTGAACCATTTGGAACATTAATTTACTTGATTGAAATTCGCACAATGCAAGCTACATCCTCGGGATATTTTTTGGTATTCTCTACGCTTCAGTATTTGGCTGCTCTATTATTCATGGATTCTGTTTACCATTAGGAACATTATTTTACTTGGTTGAAATTCGCACAATGCAAGCTACATCGTCGGGCCATTTTTTGGTATCCCTACGCCTCAGTATTGGCTGCTCTATTATTTATAGATACTGTGAATGTGAACCATTTGAAACATTAATTTGCTTGGTTGAAATTCGCACAATGCAAGCTACATCCTCGGGCCATTTTTTGGAATCCCTACGCCTCAGCATTTGGCCGCTCTATTATCTATGGATACTGTGTACCATTAGGAACATTATTTTATTTGGTTGAAATTGGCACAACGCAAGCTACATTCTCGGAATATTTTTCGGTATCCTTACGTTTCAGCATTTGGCTGCTCTATTATTCATGGATACTGTGAAGCATTAGGAACATTATTTTACTTGGTTGAAATTCGCACAACGCAAGCTTTATCCTCGGGATATTTTTCGATATCCCTACGCCCCAGCATTTGGCTAATCTATTATTTGTGGATACTGTGTACCATTTGAAACATTATTTTACTTGGTTGAAATTCGCACAACGCAAGTTTCATACTCGGGATGTTATTGTATTGGCAGAATTTCATAATAACTACAATAATTAGGCGCTCCTCAATTGCTGTCGTAGTTTAAAGTTATGTCTTTGTACATTAGAGTATACTATGCTATAGGGTGTAGCTGGTTCACAATCACTGCTTTTAGAATCGGCCGCTACTTTTGTCCGCTAGTTTCACTGTCGTGTACTTAATTCACGTCCTATTTCCTGTATGTCGTCTGATCCTATGGACTTGGATGCACTCACTCCTGGTCATTTTCGTATTGGCCAATCAATGCAGTTTCTTCGGAATTCATCACTTCTGCATATTCCAGAAAATCGTTTGTTACGTTTCCAGTATCTTCAGTCACTGTTGCAGCAATTTTGGAGACGTTGGGAATCTGAATACATACCAGAGTTGCAGAAAGGAATGAAATGGAAACAGAATGTACAAAACATTTTAAAAATTGGTGCCCTAGTTCTGATTCAAGAAGCAAATATGCCACATTTAAAATGGCGGCTTGTAAGAATCCTAGAGCTGCATCCAGGAGCCGATGGTATAGTGCGCTTTGTAACATTGCAGTGCGCCAGTGGAAAAATAAAACGTACTGTAGCTAAAATTTGTGTATTACCACTTGACAATGTATTAGTTAATAAGTAATGTACAGTTACTCTTTAGTATAAGTTGTATCTCGCTAGGTCGGGGTTAAGACTTTACTTTAGTATTTTTACGTAGTTTTAAATTTAAATAGTGCGCCATTTATTTTACATGTGGCAAATATGCCACATTTAAAATGGCGGCTTGTAAGAATCCTAGAGCTGCATCCAGGAGCCGATGGTATAGTGCGCTTTGTAACATTGCAGTGCGCCAGTGGAAAAATAAAACGTACTGTAGCTAAAATTTGTGTATTACCACTTGACAATGTATTAGTTAATAAGTAATGTACAGTTACTCTTTAGTATAAGTTGTATCTCGCTAGGTCGGGGTTAAGACTTTACTTTAGTATTTTTACGTAGTTTTAAATTTAAATAGTGCGCCATTTATTTTACATGTATTTCCGGCGCTCTTCGTTTATACTCGTCTTTATAACAAGCACGATTGGCTTTTGAAAATATATTAATTAATGATTACCAGAAGGAAGATGGCCGAGTAGTCCTGTCTTCCATGACATGTTATTTTTCTATAAAATATGTAAATCGATTTTAATACAGTCCACAATAAGAATTAAAGTTATTTCAAGATTTTTTAGTTGATTTATTCAACATTCAAGACAAGTAATGTAATAAACAGTGTACATGAATATGTCAAAACAGATGGCATCTGTTGTTTTTAAAACTGGGGAAAGGTTCATTTACATCACTTTACAAAACAGGTCTGAATAATAATTCAGTTACTTCGATCAAAGTTTTGCTAACAGGATATGTTATCGACCAAGGAATGTAAACTTTCTAGCTCAGATCGTCTTACGACCATAAAAGAGGTTAGATTAAGCTGGTTTTCAAAATTATCAACAATTTAGATATTCTAAGAAAAACAGATAGATCATTAGAATTAATACTCTGTTAAAACATACCTGGTCTAAATTTATGTTATATCATCACAGCACTTATAAAACGCATACGACTATTTTGGCAATGAAGATTTGCAAGATCAGAAAACTCGTATAGTGCGAAACCGGAAACAAAAGTTTGAGACCTGCGCGATAGAAACTGAACATAATACCCGACCCTGCTACAGACATTGATAAATTCTGTTATTAAAGGAGAAGCAAAAACTAAAATGCTGTTCATAACTATATATTTTTATGATTATTTATTATGTAACTTATTGAATTCTTTTGGCACTGCTTATATGTAAAAAATTGAAAGAACGACGTAAACATGCAATGCAAAACAAGTATTCACGTCATTCCTAATTAATCATTAATTAATTCAGCTTTATTTTATCTTTACACATATGGTAAAAATACCTGAGTAAATGTTTAAATTAATTCAATTTTAAACCACTTTTTATGCTAACGTTAGTCTAGCAACCTTGAAATTGTTTACTAAAGAATAATATTAAAATTTTGCACTAACATGTAACACCCGTGTCAAAACCGAATACGACACTCTTATTGCTATCTTGAACGGAAACAAAAATTAATTGAAAACTGCATTTATACATCGGAACTTCGAAAGCCTTTTAAAATTCAGATCACGGGAGATTACTGCTGTAAAAAAGTGTGTGGGCGGGGTGGGTGATAACAATGCAGAACGGCTTAGTAAACAAGCAATTTCTTTTAAAATTAATGCTTTTAAAGCAGAATTTCTTTAACTTGTCACAATAGTGTGCCTTGTAACGTATCTGTAATTTTATAAATTGTTGCCATAAACCGTCAAAGGTTTTTAAAGTGGATTTGCTGAACGACCAAACGGATATAAGGCATTGGAATTGACTCCATATCACTGCATATTCAATTCAATTGAGCATGTATGGATTATGAGTTAGACCTACTACAATTGACACGTCAGAAAAAATGAGAAGCCATTGAAGATTGTCTACAGATATGGAAGGAAGCGTTAGAATTAATAACGCCAGATATTTAGGCACATTCGATAGAACATGCTGAAGAAATTATCAAACATTGGTAGAAATGTGAGATCAAGTTTGATCAAAAAGCCAGCATCACCCTTAGGTCTTCAGTCCTGGAACTGGTTAGACGCGTATCCTCATTGATTCCTATTCTGAGCTAACCTACACATTTCCCTGATATTTTCACAGTCTGCACCTTCCACTATCTGCATTACGATAGTCTGATCTAGGCCCACCTCAACTTTTATTTTCTATCTCTGCTTATAATCCTATTGGATGGTCTGAAAACCTCCTCTTCCCTCCTAACTCCTCACTCTAACCTAGGTTTTAGTAAATTCCCATAAGGAGGATCTGCTGGGAGGGACTTCCTCCTTGCTTCCTCCGGGCTCCCTTCTTGTGGGAGGGATTTTCTCCTCGTGGTGCAGCGCCACCGCCACCGCGCCACCATCTAACCTAGGTTTTACATGTAAATTCCCACAACTTAACCTATAACAACTTAATACTGGGTGAAATAAAAAAAAGTCTATTTTACGGTGCCCCAGGCGTACGTAATTATTTAGGTACAGTTTTCTGTTATCGCCTTCCTTCTCACTCCTCCACCCCCTTCTCACTTCCGCTCCTCCCTCCTACTCGCTCCTCGTTCCAACTGATTTCTTCCTCCTCCTCACACCTTCTCCTGAATGTTTGCAACCCACAATTCAGATCTAACCTAGACTAGAAAACTCACAATACACATATAACTTAGGTAGGATAACCCACAATGCACGGACAGCGCATTTAAGTACCTAAATGTTTGCAACCCAACATACACACGCACTACGTCACAAGCACCATTTTAATCACTTTTACACTGGGTAATCTGTTAATTGGATCTGAACCTTAATTTCTCGACCAATCTAACACCGTTAGAATTTTTAAAATTGGACTGTTCCTTACTAAATTACACCCTGTTAAAGCCTCACACGTTCAAATTTTTTGTTTATTTATTTTTAACTCGTTTCTGTTTATCTAATTTTAACTAGATCTCTAAATCCTTTTTGGTCACCAGGTTTTTGTAAATCAATTTAAACCTTTTGAAGGGAACTTAATAAATCACTTTAAACTTTTACTAAGGGAATATCATGCTATTGTCTACAAGATAGTTACTAATAAAGCAATTTAATTTTAAATAACTTCTACTTCATATTTTTGGAAATGGTAGACCTATATATTTTATAAATGAATCACCGAGCGAAAGTACATGCTTAATGTTAGTAAATTAAACCATTCATTACTCATTTTACGAGCGCGGTTATTTATTATTTAAAGTCTAATTTGTTTCAAATACTGACAAGCTCTAAATTTAATTCTAAAGTGAAAACTTAGGTATTTCTACGAGACTTGACAGTTTCTAAATGAATCGCCAAAGAGAATGCATTTCTTGTTATTTAAGGATTTACTAATGCAAACCACTTATAAGCTTATTAACGTTGTTGACTGTCCTCGCTATAATTACTAATACGGGGTCAGTTTTGTAAATTCTTTGTAAGTGAAATTTTGTTTTTCTTAATACAAGTAATGTTTAATCGTATTTACCGGAATTAAAAATTGCCCTTGGCTTTACTGCTTATTTTGAAAAAATTCCCGTAGAACTTTCCAAGATACTATTACAAAAACTTTTCTATACAGAAAATCTTAAAGCTATTATATACATAACACTTAACCTATAACAACTTAAAACTAAGTGAAATAGAAATCGTCTATTTTTCGATGCCCTCAGGTGTACGTATAGACAGTTCTGGGGATAATAAAACGTTTACGGTCATTCCCGGATAAACTAATTTTATTTATAAGCTTTGCTCATGTTTAGAACTCCTAATAGAGGTTATTGTATGCCTGAGAGCACCTATATTATTTTGAGCTTTCTGCTCATCTGTATTTAACTCCATCTTTAAAACCTCCCGCGGAAATGTAAAATTTATTGCTGTCCTTGTTGTTGATTATGCAAATTTCTTTTGTAAAGTAATACGCAAATTCATTATAATTGTTCACTAAACTGGGAATAATTGTTAACACAAAGTGAGCTTAGTTTAAGTGTTATTCATAATGTGATATACTAGTTTAAATATTACCCGGGTAACTTTTGCATAAGGTTGGTGGCGCGTCAGGAAAGTAGTTTTCGTCAACTATTATTATATATTACTCATGCCTTATATAATGAATGTAGAAAGTAACAACCGGTCGTTTAAGTACATAGTACTGAAATTTAAAAATCGCCGTTGGTCGTATTGATCATTCTGAAAAATTGTTCGTACAACCTTCGGTAAGGCTATATTATTCGCGTAATGTAGTGACGCTCAAGGAATGCAACACGTGGTGTGCCTATAGTGTCTGTAAATTAAGTGTAGTAAGTGCCAACGTTTTTGACTTGTAATTTCCAGTCGTTTGTATTCTAATGAGGGTAAGTATTTATATTTGCTTTTTAAACCTGCATATTATTATCCATTTAAAGTGAAAAATGATATTTTATTTAAAGTTTTGCAAATAGCAAGAAATTTTGCTTTTCACAACTAGAAATCATGTTTAAATACTTTGCGAATTTATAACTTTAATTTAAAATATTTTGGAGTACTTTGTTTGTAATTCCTAGCGTAGACTTGTGAGATATTAATTATTTCTGGGTAGATGTAATAAAAACACTCCTCAGAGCATGAACCAATATTCTTGTTTTCGCACAAGCTGAATTGTATATAATGCTAACTGAATTAAAACAAGAACACATTTAACACATTTCGCGCGTTTGCAGAACCATGGTAGAGTAAGCCACGCGTGCAACCGATCCCAGCTATTCTCAATTATAGTGTTAATACTGTGCATTAATTATAAATTTAAACGATAACTCAGCTTTGAGTAGAAATTGTTAGTGTCTAACATCGAAATTTGGTTTAATAATTTAAAAGGTATTGGAATACCATTTCAATTAATGAAGTAAATTGAAAACTAGATACTTTACTTTATTATCCAATATTGCAAACATCACAACTGGTTTTGTATATACGAGATAGAAATATAGTGTAATCGCATTGTTATCAAAGTTGAGATATTTAAAGTCACGTTTTGATTATTTTTACAATGGATCATGGAGATGTAAACAAATCAGTTAAATCGTTAGAAGAACAGATTGAAATAAAAATGCGTGATTTTGAAAATAAACTACAAACCGCCATAAGCGGAAATTTACCAGCTGTAGGAGTGAAAAATATTCAAATAGAATTTGAGGAATTTAGAAACCAAATGGTAGTAAGTGTGTCTGCACTAAAGGAACTCGTGGCTAATGTAAATGAAAGGATTGATCAACTAGAGCAGTACAGCCGTAGAAACTTGCTAGTAGTTCATGGTATACCGGAGGAAACAAAGGAGGATTTATCTGATAAGCTATTTAAGCTGTTTCATGACACGCTATGTATTGCGGATTTCTGCACTGATACTATGATTGATCGCTGCCATCGCATCGGTGTGGGTAAAGCGAATACAAGCAGACCTAGGGCCATCATAGTAAAATTCTGCTCCTATCGGTTTCGAAAGCAAGTATGGATTCTCAAGAGTAAACTTAAAGGAACCCCTTTACTTATCACCGAGTCTCTAACCAAAAGGAGGCTAGACCTTTATAAAGAAATGCAAACTAAATTAGGAAACATAAGGACTTGGACATCTGATGGAAGAGTATATTGTTCCTTACCAAATGGCAGAATTATGTCGGTTAAAAATGGGTCAGATATTGAACAAGTTGATATTGGCATTAAGAAAGGCGGAGCTTATAATACACGCAGTCGAGGTAATACTACATCATTGCAACTTTCACAGCGATGATGTTTTTGTTTTTGATTTTGTTACTCATTCATGCTTTCTAACTTTCTGTTTTATTGCGTGCAACAGTAAACATTTAACATTTAACTGAATATAGACATTGTTATACAAACTGCTCACTCAATTAGCAAACTACGGTTCCTATATCATACATCCGTTTTATTTTATCTATAAATATTAAATTGATTAACAATTTATTAACACATATGATATTCATTAAACATCCCACCTTAGTTAAAAATGGGTTGAGGTTGCTTCATGTCTTATATTTCACAAATATTGCGTGAATGCATATGATGTGGAATACTCTTTTTTATACTTATATTACAATTAGTGAGTACTATCTATTATTTATGTACTTCTTAGGATATGCTTGTTTTTGTGTTTATTGGTGTATGAATGATGGGTTCGCTATTTTCCTCCAAACCGTATTTTACTTATTGTTATATTTATTTTATTTAATTGAATATGGCTGATAGTTTTATAGATTTATGCAAGATGTATGTGGAAATTCCTGATGATGTTTATGTTCTCGATGTCTTGTCTATCCTTCCGAGTGTTCCGTCAGCATCTGCACTTCTTCAGGAAGCTCTGAATATCCATCCGAGGGCTTTTCACTGTTGTCACGTAAATGCACAATCCCTTTTGAGTAAATTTGACGATTTTACTAATACGTTTGAAAATAGTGGCGCGCACTGTGTTGCCGTATCAGAAACCTGGTTAAAACCCTCTCTGCCTGATAATTTAGTTCAATTACACGGATACCGCCTTTTCAGGAATGATCGTAAACAACAACGTGGCGGCGGTGTTGCCATATACATAAGAGGGGTTAAAAGTTCTGGAAATTGTCAAGTCACAAACTACTCATCGTGATAGGCCCGAATATATATGTGTTGAAATCTTATTCAAACACTGCAAAATGCTCGTTATGACAGTGTATCGCCCTCCAAATACTGGTTATTTGTCTGACATAGAAGAGATTCTTTGTGACTTTCTACCTATATATAATGTCATTTTCTTGTTAGGCGACTTCAATATAAATTTGAATGGCGACGCTTCGGATGCTTTTTACCTAAGGAACATTGCAGATATCTGCAATTTACACATATTACCACTACAACCAACTCATCATCTTATAACTGCAACTACTGAGGTGCACACCACTATAGATCATATTATCACCTTAAACAGGGATAAAGTTATCAACTTTTGGCAAATTACTATTTTAGAACTATCTAAACACGACCTAATTTACGCGTCTTTTTCAGTGAAGCTGCCGCAGCTTATTCCAAAATATAAGAAATTTAGGAACTTTAAAGATATGGATGTTGGCAGAGTTGTGAATGACGCTGGCAGAATTTCTTGGAGTGATATTGACTTATTTGATGACGTAAACTGCAAACTCCATAAATTTAATCTTATTGTTACACATCTATTTGATCTTCATGCTCCGTACAAAACTATTCGTATCACAAAACCGAAGGCTCCCTGGCTAAATGATCAAATCAATGAAATGCGGCGAATTAGAAATGCTGCGGCATTTAGGTTTAAACGTGTTCCTACAGTTGAAAATTATAACTACTTCAAGTACCTGCGAAATAAAACCAAGCAGCTAATTAGAAACTCCAAGCTACGCTACTATTATTCGCTATCCACGAATTTAAATTCCGCTAAAACTTGGAAAGCGCTGAAGTCACTAGGGGTTGGGAAAGCGCCTGTTCGTATTCCACACAATTTATGCCTTAATTCTCTAAATGACCATTTTAATTCTAAAAAGATCACTGATCAAGAGCGCATGGATAACTTTATTATAAGTTTATCCTCCTTAAATACTCAATGTGCCCTAAGTTTGCTTTCCATCAAGTTACAAATGACATCGTGTATAAATCAATTCAGCGCATTAAATCAAGTGCAATAGGCGCTGACCAAATATCAAGGCAATGCTTTCATTGGTGCTTCCTCATGCTCTACAGTCTCTTGTCTCTATCATTAACCATTCATTTAGTACAAATACTTTCCCTCATCATTGGAAACAGGCGCTTATTCATCCACTTCCTAAAATTCATCCCTTTATCACCATCTGACTATCGCCCAATTAGTATTCTTCCTGCCCTCTCTAAATCTATTAAATATATTGCTTTTGATCAATTATCAAATTTTCTAAATTCAAATAAGCTATTTGACCAATTTCAATCCGGTTTTCGTAAGCACCATTTTACAACTTCGGCCTTAATCCGCATAATCGATGATGCGAAGAAAGCCATGGACTGCAAACAGCTAACTATTATACTATTACTTGATTTCAGTTCAGCTTTCAACAGTGTGAACTTCAAAATTTTACTTGGCAAGTTAAAGATGCTCAATAATTTCTCTGATGATGCTTTGCAATGGTTTGAGTCGTACTTGAGCGGTCGTCGACAGCGTGTCATTACGGAGGATGGAGCTAACTTGTCAGATTGGCTGAATTTGGAAGCTGGAGTACCACAGGGAAGTGTGCTTGGCCCTATTCTCTTTTCCTTGTATATACAGGATGTTTCTAGAGTCTTGAAATTCAGTAAATATCACTGTTACGCAGATGATATACAGGTTTATTCACATTTTCATCCCAACGATATTTTCCGTACTATTAATAATCTTAACACTGATCTTTCTAGTATAAATTCGTGGGAATGGACAACCAACTTACTATAAATCCGTTAAAATGCCAAGCAATCTTAATCGGGTCATCCAAATTGTTGAGTAAAATCGATATTTTAACTCTTCCACCCTTATATTTAAATGGCTTAGCAATTCCACTGTCTACTACAGTAAAGAATCTTGGTATAATGATCGACTCGAATCTGTCATGGAAAGCCCACACAATGTATATATGTAAAACGGTGTATGCTTCGTTACATAGTCTTAAGAGAGTGAAACGATTTTTACCAGTTCGTTTAAGAATACAACTTATTCGGTCGCTAATTCAACCGATTTTGACTATGGAGATGTTTTATATCATCATTTGTCTATGGACAACAGTAATCGTTTACAGCGAGTTCACAACAGTTGCATTCGGTTTATTTTTGACATCAAATGTCGTCAGCATGTTACACCATATTTCAATAAGCTCTCTTGGTTAAAATTAGTGAAACAGCGACAGTTACATCAGGCAATAATGCTCTATAAACTCTTACATGGACTTGGACCTTCGTATTTAACCTCAAATTTCTCTTACGTTTCCACAGGACACCATAACACACGAGATGAAAAACGACTGCTAATACCAATGCACCGTACTGAAATGTATCATTCATCGTTCTTGGTATCCGGATCGTCTCTCTGGAACTGTATACCCATAAATATAAGAAATTGCACAACATTATTTAAATTTAGAAAAGCATATCAGGAGTATCTACTATCTTGCAACTAAACTTCTTAATATGGAATGGGGAATAGTGGGCCCAGCGTGCGTGATGTGTTTTGTACGTGTGTGTGGTGAGGGAGGGGTGGATGTTTGTGTAAAAATGTGCATGCAAGTGTGGTGGCGTATGTAAGTATATATAGTTATTGTTTGTACTAAATAAATATTTTATTGTACAAGATATGTCCTAGTTAGGTGTAAGAGTGGGCTTTATAGCCTAAACCTCGCTAGGAGTATCTTTTCTTTCTCATATGTATCGAGATTTGCTTATAAATAATAAAGATATATTATTATTATTATTATTATTATTATTATTTCCAAAAATTTATTAAACTTAAATACATATTATAATGCATTCTGAATAAGTAAAACATTTTGTTTGGCGCATGCTAAATGGTTATCCATATGCATAAAACAATAACCGTAATCATTGTAATTATAATTGTATTATACATTTCTTGTGTTTAATAGAAAAGAACTCGAACATATACAAAAACAAAAGACTGCTACACACTACTTTCGCTAAAACATTTATTAATTTCAATGAGCATCTGACGAGGCGACCATTTTCTAAAGTGCAAGTTTTAGCTTTAGGATTTGCTAAAAAAAAACTTATCGTTATTACTGAAATATAATATTGTAAAATACTGACCGTTTTAACCTACAACAGTTACGTTAATTTAAACAAGTTGAAAATGCAAGGCATTGTCGCAACGAACTTCCAAATGTAGACTTACTTTAAAACAATTTAAAGAAATTAAAATTATTATGTTGTAATAATTATAAGTATTCAGATAAAATACAAAAATTTATAAACAACAAAAGAGACATTTTAATATATTTTATTTTATTGAATAAATATTTTAAAAGCTATATATGTGTGTGTATGTATGTATGTATGTATGTGTGTTTGTGTGTGTGTGTGTAAATAAGGGGGCATCATATTTCGATTCAGTTTTTTCAGAGGATTCTAAATATGTATCGCACATTAATTTTGGACCTATTTGAAATTTTTGATAAAAATTAATTCCCCGGGGGGGTCGGGTATCCGTGGTCAGATTTTGTGGGGGGTACCATATTTCGACTCAGCTATGTTAGGGGAGTCCAAATATGTATCGCACATTAATTTTGGACCTATTTGAAATTTTAATTTTCCCGACGGAATATCGCGGGGGCACGGCGTCCCCGTGGCCCGATTTCAACTGACATCAAAACTTAAGCTCAGGACACCGAGCTGAATCGATTGATGTATCACACATTGATGTCCGACCATTAGAAAGGCCTCGGACGGACAGACGGACAGACAGACGGACGACAAATCGATTTCATAAACGAACGAAGTTCGTTGAAAACGTAATTTTCACTTTTTGTTATGTCTCGGTAACTCATTTAAATCGTACAACGTGTATGGGTTAAATTTTCTTTTAAAACTCAATGTTGACTTGATCGTGTCCAAGTAATTCGATAAATTTTCATGCAAATTGAAATCACCATCTTCAGGTCTAATGTCTTTATAAAGCAGCAGATTGTATAAACCTCTCGTACCAAGGTATATCATATTGCTTAATAAGGCGATGTCGCTAGTTTCTGGATTAATTTCTAATACACACACTCCAATCGTTTTTTCAGAGTTATATTTTACTGCATAAATTGATTTATCAGAATTTTCGTCTTCGTCTCTAACTAACACGTCCGCATAGTAAAGATGAAACGGTTTTTCTGGAATGAGTTGCTTCATTTTCTTTATAGGTGCTTCCATTTCGTCGACTTTAACCTCTGTTGTAGGTATGGGAATGTTTTCGGTGATTGCTTGTAAATGGGAAGCGGTTACTTGCAAGGGATCGATCAATTGTTTGTGCACCTCTTTGAATTCCTGCTGAGATTCAGTGTGTCCCTGTCTGTAGGCCACAAACTTTTTTCGTACAGCATCCTGCATCAACTGAAGACTGCGTTTATTTGCAATAAAATCTTTAACATTCGTCATCATGAAACTTTGGGTTGGAACTAGCTTCTTCTTCTTCTATATTTATATACTCATCGAAATTTTTCCGATACCGTCCTTTATCCAAATCAAAATCTTTTACAATAGTTATAAAATTGTGTTTTGAGTCACCCCCGCCCCAACACTGCAAGCACATTTCTTTAAATTTAAGGTATGCCACGTCACCCTTTATATAGTCCATAAATATATGCCGAAGATTTGTATCGTCTTGCTTCCAGATTAGAAAAACATCGGCGTTATCTTTAAGTCCGTACTTTACTGCGCTGGCATACGTTTGACATAAGTAAAAGGAATCAATACTCTTATGTCTACTAAAGGAGAAAAACTGTGCAATCTTGTTTTGTTCGTTTGTAGGTATATCATGAATTTTGATATCTGCGCGTTCAATCAAATCGTCGTTGTTTCCAAATTTGTGGTAACCAATTTCTTTTCTTAAAGGTTCAAATACATTTTTTAACAGTTCATATTTCGATTGATACAGGCTTTTTAAAAATACATACACATTTTGAACTCAAAGTCCGTTTTCGTGCAAATTAAGCGAGATTAAGGAATTGGTCTTTCTACAATTCGACGGACCGGTGGATATTGCTCATATATTAAATGCGAACAAAGGTTCGTGTATACCCAAATTGCTAGGTACGGAAACCATGGATTCGTCAAGGTTCTGCACCGGTATTTTAATTATTGTCTTTCAGCTTCCATTTCCGAAATATTTGGTTCTCTATTTTTATGTCAAGCACCAAGTTTATCGAGGTGATTGTGTAGCGTTGTTCTAGGTACATTGTACAACCTATTAGCATTACGTGTATTTAAAATACCTTGCCGAATTTCACTAGTTGCTTTATCTGAAGATTGCTTGGTGTACATCTTTCAAATATACAGCTAGGGGTAATTCAAAAATTTCAAGCAACGAATAGTTCATCCTCACCTGCGCGCCTCACCGACCTCCCGCCCGCCCTACCCGCTCTCCCGCCCGCCCTACCCGCCCTCCCGCCCGCCCAACCCGCCCTCCCGCCCGCCCTACCCACCCTCCCGCCCGCCCTACCCGCCCTCCCGCCCGCCCTACCCGCCCTCCAGCCCGCCCTACCCGCCCTCCAGCCCGCCCTACCCGCCCTCCCGCCCTTCCGCCCGCCCTACTACCACCCCGCAAGAATGTATTCTATTTAATATCTTTTTATATCTTCTGGCATCTTCCAAGAGTATCTCTTCTAGCCTAATGTTGAAGTAATGTGTTTAGTGTTGGTTAAATTGTTTTTGTTGCAAAATTCTACCAGCCTATTTTCCCTGTCGTTTCTCGTACTTGAACCAAATAAACCGACTACTGTTCCTTCCCTACTCTCACCTGCCACTGCATTAAAATCTCCTATAATTATTAAATTGTTATATCATTTTACATATTTTAGTATGTTTTCGATATCCTTATAGATCGCTCCTACCTCGGCGTGACAGTCTCTAGAGGTGGGCATATGTATATTTGTGTCATTACTGTATTTATCACTTTAGATTCTAATCTAACCATGAGTACTCTTTGTTTTGTAAATAATTTTTACACAGTGTTCTAGTCTTTTTCACATAACTATCCCCACACCCAAATTTCTCTCCTCTGCGCCTGTATGAATTGCCTTGAAGTCTCCACTCCAAGAATCCCCCGTCTCTGGCCACCGATCTCACTGATTCCTACCATGTCTAGTGTTAACCTACCCATTTCTCTAGCTTACCTACTTGCTTCATACTTCTAGCATTCCACACTCCGATTTGCAAATTGTTTCCGACCTTTATACTGAACTTTCTGATCGCATCCTCCGAATAGTTCCCTCCCTGAGATCCGAATGAGGAATTATTTTAACTCCGGAATTTTTTACCCCACAGGATGTCATTATTTTAATTACAATTTAAGTACACTGTGTACTTGGGAGGTAATGTGGTGGTTTCCCGTTGCCTTTTACATCACAGTAGTGTGCTGCCATAGCTACCCCTACGCTCTGCGCCACTCTAAGTATCAGAGGAGCTGCTGCCCTGTTTCGGGGACCTGTCTTAGTCTGGTTTCTCATAAAGGGCCCCACCAATTTGGTAAAACCTTTGGTTCGGCTCTTTAGCTCATTGGAACACTCAAGCCGTTCCACCCATTCTAGTAGTGTAGAACTTTGTCAAAGTATAGGTCCATGGCAAAAAGCCAATGCACCTGTAATTAATAACATTGGTGATGGCGATGACAGTGATACAGGTTTTCAATCCGATTAAATAAACGTTTTACATGATCGATATTTCTTTAATTTGATGTATAATAAACAAGTCAAATGATTAAATTTGAAGACTAGACGTTGGCCATATCCAAGATGGGTTGTGGATTTGATGGGCTGAACTAAGGACGGCACGAAATATTCTAGAGGTATTGTTCCAGAAAACCCGGAGTCCAGACTTTGGTGTGTGGTTACAGTCCGAATGGTACGGCGCCTTCTATGAAAAGTGTTGAATGGCTATTTCTATCACCACGAAAATTTCAGAATTGATTTCGACTCTTCCTACAATCACAGGAAGTTCCAACGTTCGGGTTACAGTATGTTTTGGATCATAACGGCTGTTAGAGGGAAGCTGTGTGGCGGCGATTGGTCTGTCTCTGACTAGACTAATTACATAAGAACGTAAACGATGGGTATGTACACACAAGATGATTGATGAGCCCTTCTGCACCACATTTTTCTAATGAACTTGTTAGACCGGTACAAGAGTTCTGCATTTAGGAGTTACTTAAGTTACTTTAGGAAATCTCGAGAATATTATTTGCATATTCTGGTAAGTTCTGGAATGCTTGACTAAAACATAAATTGCTGTGATGAGCGTTAGTCGTCATTTCTGATTGAAGCTTTGATTACAATATTTTGTAGTCTATAGCTTTGAAAGATGTGATGGTATAGATTGCCCTATTCGGTATAAACTAACTATAGTGCTTCGTATATAAATTAATAATTAATGCTTGGATAGTTTATTGTAATGCTTCGATATTAAGCTGATTAATAAAATAATGACATCGTAGTTTAAGAAGCTAGTACTATTATCAACTAGCTGGAAGTAAATTGTTATGAACTTTTAAAATTCCATTGTAGCCGGAGTTAATGAAAAGGCTTGCACAATCAGTTTGAAAATAAAGAACTGTTGTTTGTGCAAATAGAGTTTTTGTTACAATAACATTGGACTAAGTGCATACAATATTAATTAGAAAGGTAAGAATGAACAAATCATTAAACCAGAAAACAATCATCTGGCAAATTTTGTACCTAAGATACTTTTCATTAACTACAATATTCAAAATTGTACTCAGCTTTAAACTTCAATTGTGCTAAAATCAACTACTATAATTTCAAAATTACTGTCTTTTAGGATTTTTAAGAATGTTCAAAACCAAATGAATAAGGGCGAAGTTTTATTAATCGCACTTTTAAATAACAACATATTTAAAATCACAAACTACTTTATGTTTTTATAATGTCCAAAATTTATATGAACAGAAACACTCACCAAAATATACGTACAGCAGCAAAGACGGGTGATTGCATTTACCGGAAAATATAATCTATTAAAACAGTAAGAAGCTTCACCATTCATGCCAAACATATGTTGGCGAATTCAATTCAGTTTACACACGTAACGTACCAAATTACAACTATAAAACGAGTTACAACTACGTTCCTTGACCAGTTCAAAAATATAAACCTATATACAACCTCATATCCAATATATCGGAATTCATGAGACTAATACACAATAATCGAATCAAACAGATGAGACGTCAATTTTAGATTTACACTAAATAAATGTGTCTTGCACATTATTTCGATCACGATTGCGTGTCAACTAGAACAAGGTAAGTATAATTGCTTCTCAAGTAAACTATAATTTGTTAAACAATGCACGACCCGTAATGACTGACTAATGAATATCTTCTTCTTCTTCGTCTGCTCCAGGCGTAATTAACGTCCAAGGCTATGATCACCACTCTTCAATTTCACTATCTACATCGATAACTTTTTTTAAAAAATGAATAAACGTCATTGACCCTAATATAAAAATTCCCAACTAATGTTTAATTAATTAATTTAGTTTGTAAGTTGATAGTTTTGCATGAGACTTTTTGTTCATGAGCTAGATAATTGTTACTAAGCGAGCCCGAATGTATAACGGAGGTGCCAGAAAATGCACCGCAAGTGCAATAAATAATGTACAGCAGCTAGTTTTTGGGGCAGTCAATTTTCGAAGGTGAGGGGGGTGGACACAATTTGCACTCGACCCCATCATCGACCATTTTTGAAAGAGAAAGGACACCGCACCGTTTAAGATCTGGTTGTAGTGCAAGAACGCCATTAACCTAGTCACTGGTGTTGCTGCGTTTGAAAAAAGCACCCTAGTAATGACGTCTACATCAAGTCTTTAACCGTATTTTTGGTTAACAGGAAGGAGTCTTGAATGTAAGAAAATATCAGGTTAGTGTGTACGAATTTTTGAACATTATAAATGTTACGCTGTTAAGTAAAGTGTAACGGGCACTTTTATACGTAGATGTACATATTTTAAACTTGTTAAACCCGTAAGTTGTCAATCATTACTAGTTTGTACTATTATATTATTATTGTGTAGTGATTAATGTATTCGGGAGTAGTTTGAATAATTATTATATATTAAATTAATCCATTTTGAATGGACGTGCACCTTGCCCAAGTTCTTCATTACTAGAACAGGTAAAATGGCTTGCGTGTTCTAATGAGCAAAAGAGCCAAACTACAGGATCAACCAAAGTAGTAGGGTCGTTAGCTAGGAAACAGACTAAGACAGATCCCCGAAAGAGGGCAGCGGCTCTTTCGGTACTTAGATTGGCAGATACCATAGGGGTCGGTATGGCAGTCTTAGAGACACTACCGCGATGTGGAAGGCAACGGGAAACCACCATATTACCTCTCAAGTACACAGCGTACCTAAACTATAATAAAATGATGGCATTCTCTGGGGGTAAAAGAATCCGGAGTTAAAATAATCCCCCCATTTGAATCTCAGAGAGGAGACTACTTCGGAGAATGCGATCGGAAAGTCCAGAATAAAAGTCGGGAACATTTTGCGAGTCGGAGCGTGGTATGTTAGAAGTATGAAGCAAGTAGGTAAGCTAGCAAACCTAAAAGTCTAAATGAATAGGTTAGTACTAGACGTAGTAGGGATCAGCGAAGTTCGCTGGCCAGAGGCGGGGAAATTTTTGGAGTGGAAACTTAAGGGTAATTTATACAGGAGCAGAGGAAGGAAATTTGGATGTGGGGATAGTTATGCGGAAAAAGATAGGATACTGTATAGAAAATTACTTACAAAAGAACGAAAGAGTACTCATGGTTAGATTAGAATCAAAACCGGTAAACACAGTAATAATACAAGTATAGATGACCACCTCAACTATAGTGACGAAGAGGTAGAAGCGATCTACAAAAATATCGAAGACATATTAAAATACGTAAAAGGACATGAAAATTTAATTATTACGGTGGATTTTAATGCAGTGGTACGTGAGGGTAGGGAAGGAGCAGTAGTTGGTTTATTTGGTTTAGGCACAAGAAACGACATGGGAAATAGGCTGGTAGAATTTTGCGACAAAAATAATTTAATCATCACAAACACATTATTTCAACATCATGCTAGAAGATGATATACGTGGAAGATGCCAGAAGATATAGGAAGATATCAAATAGACCACATTCTTGTTGGAGGCAACGGTTTAGAAAACAAATAAAGGACTGTAGAAGCTACCCAGAAGCAGATATAGACACTGACCTCAACTTCGTAATTATGAAGGCCGCACTTAAATTAAAAATTTGAAAAAAAGAAACGGAAAAAGGCACTTTGACTTAAAAACTAAAAGATAAAGATATTCAAGAAAGATTCGAAAAAAGTCAAATGAATTGCTGAAAGATATCAAGGAAATATCTGATTCCAAGGAAGTAGAAACAGAATGGAATAACATTAAATCCAGCCTAGACATAGCGGCCAGAGATATTCTGGGGTATACACAAAAAAAGAAACCAAAGATAACAAAAGATATCCTGAATTTAATAGAAGAAAGTCGAAGATACAAAGATAAACAGACGAAACAGAAAAACAGAAATACAAAGCCATAAAATGGGAAATTATTCACACAAGTAGGAAAACTAAAGAACAATGGATAGATGAAAAGTGCAAAAAAGTACAAACTAAGGTGGATATTGGAAAAACAAGTGAAGCATACAAACTAGTTAGAATCAATTTTAGGGATATAAAACCGTATAGCAAAAATATAAAGGACGCGGGAGGAAACGTCATTATAGGAAATGTAGAGAAAGTGGGTAGATGGCAAGAATATATAGGAAATTTATATGCAGGACAGGAACTAGCTGCATTAGAACAGGAATCAGACATTGAAAGTGATGACCTGGGATATCCTATACTTAGAGATGAGTTTTAATTAGCATTAAAGGGTCTGAAAAAAGGTAAGGCGCCGGGTACAGATAAGGTGCAAGCAGAAACTTTAAAAGTCGCTGGACAAGCAGTAACAGAACGTCTCTTCCAACTTGTAAGGTATATGTATGAGACAGGCGAGATACCCAAAGATTTCAAAGGTAACATCATAGTAACTACACCAAAAAAGAAAAGCGCAGATAGATGTGCAAATATTAACTAGAATAGGCGAATGGAAAAACAAACTGAAAAAATACTAGGAGAAGACCAATTTGGGTTTAGGCGAAACAAGGGAACACAGAAGTCTATTTTAGCTCTGAGAGCGATAATGGAGAAAACAATAGAAAAAGGGGAAAGCGTGTATATAGGGTTTGTAGATCTAGAAAAAGCATTGGACAATGTAAAATGGAAAAAAATGTTCGAAGTACTCAAAACAATTGGAATGAGTTATAGGGATAGACGAATAGTACATAGCTTATACAAAGAGCGTACAGCAGCAATAGAATTGGAGCAAAAACGTAGAGAAGTAAACATTAAGAATGGGGTGAGACAGGGGTGTGCCCTATCCCCATTAATTTCTAACTTGTACATTGAAGAGGCAATAAATACTGTCAAATGCAGGAAGACATTTGGAATTACTCTGCTGGGACAAAAAATTGATATTCTTAGATTTGCAGATGATATAGCGGTATTAGCATGTAGCAAGGAAGAGTTTGAAGCTGCTCTTAATGAAATGGAAACTGTTCTAACAGAGAGATACGGTATGAAAATTAACAAAGCTAAAATTAAAGTACCAGTATGCAATGGAGGGGAAAATAAATCAAAAACAACAATACAAATATATAACACGAACTTACAAGAGGCTAAGGATTTCTGCTACCTAGGAGGACAAATAACGCAAGATGGGAAAAGCGCAAAAGATATAAAACGAAGATTAGCACAAGGTTGTGCTACATTTAACAAGAAAAAGCAACTACGGTGTTCAAAGACAACAAACATAGAAACAAGGAAAAGATTGCTTAAAATATATGTATGGGGCACAGCACTGTACGGCTGTGAAGCCTAGACAGTAGAATGAGCGGACAAGAAAAACATAGAAGCCTTTGAAATGTGGCGCTACAGATGAAGATATACTGAACAGAGAAAGTTAAAAACGAAGAGGTACTGAAAATTGGTATTAGAAGAAAGAAATATGTGGAAAACGGTAAAAAATAGGAGAAATAGGATGATAGGCCGCATACTATGGCATTAGGAAATAGTGCGAAATATATTAGAAGCAGAGGTAAGAAAAAAGAGAAGTAGAGGTAGACCTAGGTTAGACTATTGCACGCAGATAGTGTAGGCTGTAGAAATTTCAGTAAAATGCGTAGGCTAGCTTAGAATAGAAATCAGTGGAAGTACGCATTTAGCCAGTCGTAAGATGGAAAAACTAATGACAATAATAATTACTGTACTTAAACATGGTGATTATTATAAACAACTACATATATTGGTTTTGCAATACTCACAACTAATGTTAATTGTGCGAAAGGATTTTCTGGAAAACTATTAATACGGCAAATGACTAAGTGTTGGGGAACCTTCGGTAGCCACAGGCTACTTAACCCTCTACACATACCACTGAATCTCGGTGAAATAGGGTATATAATTAGAAAACAATAGAAGAGAATCGAGCTGTTGGGAGAATTGTAGGGAAATGTGTAGGCTAGCTCAGAACATAAAAAAGCTGAGGTACAAGTCCAACCAGTTTCAAGACGTAAAACCCAGTGACGAAAAAATAAGTGCTCCAAAATCTGATGATTATTATAAACAACTACAAGTGTTGGTTGTGAAATATTTTCAACTAATGTTGATTGTGCGAAAGGATGAATTGGAAAAACTATTAATTCGACAAAGGTTCAATTGCTAGAGGAACTTGGCTGCCAATGGCTGCTTACCTCCCTTCACCTACAACTGAATATCGGGGAAGTAAAATATATAACTGTAAAACAATAGAATGTGATCGAACTCCATCAAACGAGAAAGAACAGCAGCTATGTTCCAAGACAACGTACATAGATACAAGAAGAAGACTGTTCAAACCATAGTGTGGAGCACAGCACAGTACATCTATAAAATAGGGGTAGTAAGAAAAGCAGACAGAAAGTGATAGAAGCCTCCTGGAATGTTGTGCTTCAGATGTATGAGGATGGTAACATGGACAGACAAAGTTAATAACAAATAGGTTGTTGAAATACTAGAGGAATATAGATATCTGTGGAAAACGAAAAAAAAAAAGAGAAATAGAGCAGGATTCGTTCTAAGGCATTTCTGGAGAATAGTACGGGATATATTACAAGTATAGGTAGAGGTCAGACCGAGATCAGACTTTTGTGCACAGATAGTGAAAGATGCAGAATGTGCAATCAGACTAGAAAACAATGAGGGTACGCGTCCAACCAGTTCTAGGACTGAAGACTTAATGATGATGAATAATTAAAAGTATAGTAGAAGCTTTCATTGAGAATTATTTAGGCGAAGACAAATATGGTTTATGTAAAGACAGAGGGACTAGAGAACTGATACTAATGATTAGTGTAACTATCGAAAAAAGGTTACAGAAAAATAAAATGACTCATTTCGCGTTTGTAGATTTAGAAAAAGCATTTGGTAGGATTAATTGGATTGTTATGTTCAGAGTTTTGCGAAAAAACGGAATCTCTCATAGGGATAGAAAAATTATTTACAGTCTATATAAAACCAAAGCGTAGTAATTAGATTTGCTGAAATTTAGTGTTTATATTGAGAAAGCTTTAAATTTAGCTGGAGAGAGAAAAGAGATGGGTATTAATGTACAGGGACAGAAAATAGACATCTTACGTTTTGCAGATGATATAGCCATTATAGCAGAGTCTAGAAAAAGTTAGGAGTGTTTTTAAATAATTTTAGATGAGATAAAACAGAGTAACTATAGTATGAGCGTTAACTCAGGAAAGACAAAGATAATGACAATTGAGTTACAACCTAGATCTAAACCAAAATTAAAAATAGGTAATACCGAGCTAGAAGAGGTAGATGAATTTTGCTATTTAGGTAGTATAATTACAAAGGACGAACGCAGCAGAAGGTATATAGTAGCTAGAATAGCTCAAGCTAGAAAAATCTTCTTAAAAAGAAAGACTTACTGTTAGCTAATAATATTAGTTTAGATAATAGAAAAAGTTTCTTAAAGCCGTACGTATGGAGCGTTCTATTATCCGGTAGTGAGATTAGAACAATTAAAGAGGTAGATAAGAAAAAAGTAAAAACTTTTGAAATTTGGTGTTATAGGGAAATGTTAAAGATTACTTGGACAGATAGAGTAACAAATAAGGAAGTTTATAGAATTGTAGTTGGGGAACCCTGTATGTGGAAACAATTAAAGGTCAGGAGAGATAGAATGATAGGGTACCATTTAAGACATGAGGGACTATTTAGTAAGGTCTTAGATTATAGACTGCCAAATAAAAATAGAGTAGGAAGGTCTAAACAAAGCTATATTAGTCAAATTATTAGAGATTTAGGTTGTGAATTTTTTAGACTAGCTCAGAGTAGAAAAAGCTGCGTCAAACCGACCTTAAGTAAGTTGAAATCGAAACAAAAAAAAATAGATAAAAATCAGCTAACTAAAAGTCACCATGACATAACTCACGATTAATTAGCGGTCTGGCATGTTGGCAGCGATTCATTGCTTAAGTCTTACCATAACATATAATTTAACACTTTTCCTTTTTTGGAGGAAATAACCAGATAATATTTCATTTCCTTATAAATAGTAATCATGTAAACATGTTGGAGTTCTTTAACAACCATCAGGTTGCTAATATCTAAGTAGAGAGATAGGAAAAAGATAAAAGAGTATAGGAAGACCTAGACCAAGCTATATTAGTCAAATTATTAGAAATTTAGGTTGTGAAGGGTATGTAGAACTTCTTAGATTAGCACAGAATAGAAAAAAAGTTGGAGCTGCGTCAGACCGACCTTAAGTAAGGTCGAAAACAAAATGATGATGAACCTAAATATTTAATACCTGCTTGCCTTCGGCAAGCAGCTTGACCACCTCTGAAGTACACTTCAAAGTCAACTTCGACTTTATTTTAATATAATTGATACTCTGCATTACGATTTGACAAGCACATTAATTACATTTCAAATTCGTCTTGGAAGTGAATGTAAACGAACCTTAATATTTGACAATTTTATGCCTAATCATTGCATATCAATAATTGTAATTTTTGTGTTCTGACATCTGACAATTGGACAATAATATAAATATTCAACATGTTTTTATTTTTCACAAAATAAAAATAAAAGTTATTTCTTATAAAATTTGAAGTTATTTCTTATAACATCAATGGTAGTCAACGGAAATGTAAACCGAAAGCGTAAGTATTTAATAGTTAATATTTATTAAATGCAAAACAGAGAAACAGAAATCCATCTATTTTTATCAGGGTGTGTAGCTATGATTACAGCAAAACAATAAAAAGAACTAAGTTATATTCCTAGCACACTAGAGAAAGGCAAGCACAATTTTTTTTTGTCGATACATATTCCAACCCTATGTTAATTGTATTTAAAGCAAATTATCAGAAATAACTATTCAAATGTGTTTCATTCTTTTATTATATCACAATGAATGCTTTAAATACAATTAAAGCAAAACTAAAACAACAAACACGTAATCGGGTTACATAATCTTAAATTCGAGTACAAAAACTCGTTTTTTAAGCATAAATCCATAAAATCAGCAATTATTTCTGTTGATTTGTTATTTAGACCTATTAGAAAGTATTTGCCTCAAGGTAGAAGTCGCTACCTGAGGTCACGTATTGTACACCGTGACCCTGATTAATTTTATTATATAATTCGAATGCCCCTGTAATAAGAAGATTGTTATGCAGAAAATAAATACTGCTTAAAAATAAATATAATTAGGTTAAATATATTTACGTTCAAAATATGGCAAACACCAAGGAAAAAAAAGATTGTTAAAATCATTGAAATTGTGGATAATACGTTGTAAATTAATACACAAAATGGTAAATTTTTTGTTGAGAAAGATATGTAGAGCCGTTAATAGTTATTTACGTGGGACGTTCTCGAACATTTGTATCAGCCAGACATGACGTAAAAGTCCAAACAAGTGGGTGTAAACAGATTTTTAGACAGAAGTGTTGTATAATATGAACGACAAGTATGCACATTCCATGTGTTCCGCGTAAGACCTGGAAAACAGATCTTAATTAGGAAATTTGTTGGAGAAACTATCGAAAATGTATCGGCACGAATAAAGAAAACTCGTATAAAGCGTGTGTATTTAATGCAATATTTTGTTGTACTTTGTTGTTTACATGCAAAATTCGTTTTATTACTATGGCAATTGATAAGTTGGACTTGAAATAGTCGAATGATGATCCTAAGCGCGATTTTATGACTATTATAGAAAGATTTTTGTTAAAGATAAACGACGATTCAGGAAGAATTTCGATTAATATATAAGTAATATGGCTTGTATTCATCTTAACAAAAATATATAAGAAATTGTTTTTAATTGTACGAAAAATGTCTACCAGGTACCAGAAAGAGGGCTGCAGCTCCTTCGGTACTTAGACTGGCAAAGACCATAGGGGTCGGTATGACATTCTAAGGCACACTACTGCGATGCGGAAGACAACGGGAAACCACCACATTACCTGCCAAGTACACAATGTACCTAAATTGTAATAAACATGATGGTATTCTCTGGGGTAAAAAATTCCGGATTTAAATTAGTCCCCCATTCGGATCTCCGAGAGGAGACCACTCCAGAGGATGCGGTAGGAAAGTTCGGAATTAGAGTCGGGAACATTGTTCGAGTCGGAGCGTGAAATGTTAAAAGCATCAAGCAAGTAGGCAAGCTAGAGAACTTAAAAAAATTGAAATGGATAGGTTAACACTAAACATAGTAGGAATCAGCGGAATTCGATGACCAGAAGCGGGGGATTTTTGCAGTGGAGACTTCAGGGTAATTCATACAGGTGCAGTGGAAGAGAACTCGGGTGTTGGTATAGTTATGCGAAAAAAGAACGAAAGAGTACTCATAGTTAGATTAGAATCTAAACCGGTAAATACCGTAATAATACAAGTGAACATGCCACCTATAGCTACAGTGATGAAGAGGTGAAGCGATCCACTAAGATATCGAAGACATACTAAGATATATAAAAGGACATGAAAATTTAATAACTACGAAGGATTTTAATGCAGTGGTAGGTGAGGGCAGGGAACAAGCGGTAATAGGTTTATTTGATTTAGGCACGAGAAACGATAGGGGAAATAGGCTGGTAGAATTTTACAAGAACAATTTAATGATCACAAACACATTATCTCAACATCATCTTAGAAGATAATATACGTGGAAGATGCCAGCAGATATACGAAGATATTAAATAAATTACATTCTCGTTAGACAGCGGTTTAGGAATCAGTAAAAGACTGTAGAAGCTACTCAGAAGCAGATATAGACACGGACCACAATACCATAATTGTGAAGGCCGTTCATAAATTTAAAAATTCGAAAAAAAGAAACGGAAAAAGGCACTTTGACTTTGAGAAAGATTAAAAGATAAAGATATCCACAAAGGATTTGAAAAAACTCAAATGAATTGCTAAAAGATATCCGGAAAATTTCTGATACTAAGGAAGCAGAAACTGAATGGTATAACATTAAATCCAGCTTAGAAATAACGGCCAGAGATATTCTGAGGTGTATACAGAATGAAAATAAGAAAACATGGACAACAAAGAATATTCTCAATATATTAGAAAAAAACGAAAATACAAAAATAGATCAACGAAATGGGAAAGCAGAGATACCAAACCATAAAATGGAAAAGTATTCGCAGATTTAAGAAAGCTAAAGAACAATGGATTGATGAAAACTGCAAAGAGTTACAAAATAAGGAAATAGAAAAGACAGACAAAGTATACAAACTAATTAGAATGAATTTTAGGGTTATATAATCATTTAGCAAAAATATGAGACGCGGGAGGAAACGTCATTATAGAAAATGTAGAGATAGTGGTTAGATGGCAAGAATATTTGAGAATTTATATACAGCAGAGGAACTATCAATATTAAAACACGAATCAGACGTTGAAAATGATTACTTCGGTTATCCTATACTTATAGATGAATTTGAATTAGCATTAAAGGGTTTGAAAAATTGTGAGGCGCTTGGTACCAATAAAGTGGAAGCAGAAACTTTAAAAGTCGCTACACATGCAGTAACAAAACGTCTCTTCCAACTTGTAAGCTTATGAGACAGGTGAGATAACCAAAAATTTCAAACGTAACATCATAGTAACTATATAAGAAAAAGGCGTGGATAGATGTGAAAATATTCGAATAATAAGTTTGACAGCACACGTGTAAAAAATATTAAATAGAATTGTACAAAGGCGAATGGAAAAACGATCTGAAGAAGTACTAGGAGGAGATCAATTTGGGTTTAGGCGAAATAAGCGAACACAAGAGGTTATTTTAGCTATGAGGGTGATAATGAAGAAAACAATAGAAAAAAAGGAACGCGTGTATATAGGGCAATTTTATATCGTAGACAAATTTCTGGTATACTCAACATGGGGTTACGATTTTCATAACAATTTGTATTTTTAGAAATTAAATGTTGATCCTTAATAGGGCGTGGTGCGGTGTGTACACACTGTAATGTTGTGGTTTCGTTAAAAAGTAAAAGGGAATTATGCTTTTTCTGCTTCAATGATGACATTGTTATTTAGACTGGCAAGAAGCATTATTATGTGGCGCAAATCTTGCACAACATCGGCGCAGTTGCTTTACTTTTTGGCCTTGGGTGCCATAACATAAAAATAGTGTGAAATAAATTTTTGAGGTGATATAGGTACACAAAAAATGTAACAGATCCTCAAAAGTATGAAATTCCGGTTTTAAATAATTTTTTTCAAACTCTTGTCGAGTTTTAGAATCTAACAACTCTAAAGGAAAATATAAAAATTTTGACAAATGGTGCAATTTTATATCAATTAGGGCGGTAACGTTAACTTCTATTGTTTCACACAAGTTACCGAGGGAATGTTCCCAATGAGTCTTCAATTTAGACAAAGAGAATATTTTCGATAAATAATGATTGGTGATCAAACCGTTGTTCGTCTAATGTTGAACAAGAAGGTTATAGGCTATCAAATAATTTTCTGGTGAACATGGTACACTTTAAACTATTTTCAGATGCGGATCTTCAAGACACGAAATCAAGCATGTAAATTTTTCTATATCCGTTAAGGATTGATAGTTATGACTATGAATCAAGCTATAGCTATCATATAGTCATTTGAACGACGAAAATTGTTCGGGTTTACCCAAAAATGATCAATTTTCATCTTTATCTTTATCTTCACCGGTAGCATTAGGCGCAGTTACGTGCGGCGGTACTGCAACCGGTAAACTGTGGTAACGAGCGCCAGACAAAAATTTTAAAGTGTAACGGGCTACTACTACCAAGTTTCACTAATTTAAAACAAGTAATAACAATAGTCTTTATTACTCACGGTTCACAAGTCTAATTAACAGTATATGCCTTATTTATAGACGTTTCATGCCAATTAACAATGAAGCACTATCACACTAACGAATTTACAGACGCTAATATATTCTTAAACTAAATTCTTAACCATAGGTCTATTAACAACACTAAACACTACTATAATCTATTTATTACACTTTTGTTTATTTATGTACAGCTGTCGGTACAATATACACTTTCACATAAAACAAATTTATATTCACTCTTGGACTTCTAAAAGCTTAACTATTTAACTTTACACCATATAATTTATATTCGACATTCTGATATAGACTAACTCTTACATTTTATCAGCGGTCTTATACATACCCTGAATTAAAATAGATGATTCATTCTCTGGTATGTGCTCGAACATCCTAGATTCCTGGAGAATATACAGAGCTTACGGCGCTTGTGTGTTTGACGGGTTGCCTAATAGTAGCTCGTAACACTGTCCCCTCTTTAAAACCGTTACGTCTCGTAACTGTAAAAACATTCGATGACTGATAACGGTATCGGCAGCTATCTCCTCTGGTGCATCCACCACGTCGTTAAAAATGACAGTCAACATTCTTTTCTTGGTCTTGGTAGGCAACCGGTTGATAACAACAAACAAGGACCTGGATGTTGGTTCTTTGAAAAACTACTTCCAGCATATTTCGGACTATCCTCCAATCTAAGCGATCCAGTCCACAGCCTAGCTTGGGCACCGCTATTCTTGTTACTTCATTTTCCATCATCTGAACCTTAAGATTTAGCAAAGCCTTCCATAGATGTTCATAATTAGGTCTCTGCCATGAAGAAATATTGGTGACCAGATAGTAACCACAACAATTTTTATACTGAAAAACGAAAGCTTTTCTTACAGTTGGCTGTTGTACTAATTCATCAACACATCCAAACTTTTTCTTGAAAACAATAGCTATCCCTCTTGACATTTTGCAGGTCCTGAGCTACGCAATTTGTAAGGGAATACTTTTCTGGTGCATCCACCACGTCGTTAAAAATGACAGTTAACACTCTTTTCTTGGTCTTGGTAGGCAACCGGTTGATAACAACAAACAAGGACCTGGATGTTGGTTCTTTGAAAAACTACTTCCAGCATATTTCGGACTATCCTCCAATCTAAGCGATCCAGTCCACAGCCTAGCTTGGGCACCGCTAGTCTCGTTACTTCATTTTCCATCATCTAAACCTTAAGATTTAGCAAAGCCTCCCATAGATGTTCATAACTAGGTCTCTGCCATGAAGAAATTTTGGTGATCAGATAGTAAACACAACAATTTTTATACTGAAGAACCAAAGCTTTTCTTACAGTTGGCTGTTGTACTAATTCATCAACACATCCAAACTTTTTCTTGAAAACAATAGCTATCCCTCTTGACATTTTGCAGGTCCTGAGCTACGCAATGTGCAAGGGAATACTTTTCTGGTGCTCTAAAGAGATCTTGCTGTTTCTCAACAACAACGCCAAATCTCGCCTTAGCGGAACCACCATACGCCGCCATAAAACTCTCGAACTCTACATTTGGTTCACGATTAATAACTCTTCGCACACCATTCACATTACTCAAGTCCCTCTGGTTGTTGCCAGTATAAGATGTACACTACATCATTAATTCTTTTTAACACTTCGTACGGGCCTTCCCATTGTCTTTGTAGTTTTGACGACAATCTACGTTTTCTTTGTGCATTGTACAACCACACTAAATCTCCAGGTTGGTAACCGCCTTCTTGTGCTCTCGCGTCATATTGTGATTTCATTCGTTCGCTTGCTGCCTGGATATTCTTTCTGACGTTTTCATGAATGCTATTTGATCTTTCACGAAGCTTACTAACGTAATCTTCAGCTGCGACCTCTTCGCTAGGTTTAAATCCAAACTGAAGATCACATGGTAGCCGCAATTCACGTCCTAACATCACGCAAGCGGGAGAGTATCCTGTGCTATCATGTACCGAAGATCGGTACGTCAGTAGGAACAAATGTAAATATTGATCCCAGTCTCGTTGATGTTCAGAGACAACTTTGGCTAGGTACTTTTCTAACGTCCTGTTCATTCTTTCAACCATTTCATCCGATTGGGGATGAAGTGGCGTGGTTCTAGTCTTACTGATTCCAAGATGCTTGCAGACGATCTGAAACAACGCTGATTCAAAGTTCCGACCTTGATCGTAGTGTAATTCCAACGGAACTCCAAAGCGACAAAACAACTCCCTCACTAGTACATCTGCAACCGCCTTGGCTTCTTGGTTAGGTATAGTATATGCCTCTGGCCATTTGATAAAATAATCCATTGCAACCAAGATGTATTTATTTCCTTTCTTTGATTCAGGAAACGGACCAGCTATTTCAATGGCCCCACGTTATACTGTCTGATTGGGGCTTTCCGTTTGGTAACCGGGCCATTTCCATAGACACACAACTCACATTTCCGGCACCACTCTTTCACATCTTCTTTACAGTTCAGCCAATAGGATCTATCCCTCACTCTTTCTAGAGTTCTTTTCACACCAAGGTGCCCTCCGGAAATATCACCGTGCAAGTGCTGCAACACTTCCAGCACTCTGCTTCTCGGCACTATCACTTGAAGTCGTCTCTCAGTGCCATCTTCACATTCCAGGCGTCGTTCCAAAATTCTATTTTCATTCACTAAGGAGTCCCACCGCGCCCAGTATGCCTTCAGGCTCCTACTTGAAATACTAATTTTTTCCTAAGCTGATCGTTGTTCTTTACTTTTTCACTCAATAATACGTCATTCTCCGGGTCTGCTTTCGGGTTGACAAGTATCATCGATTACCGTCATTCTACGGATGACACTTATTTTCTCTTTCAATTTAGCGGACAAGGTCTCCTTGACAGAGCGTCTGCATTCCGATGGCTAGTTCCTACACGATGTTCTGTGTAAAAGTCATATTCCTGCAGCCGCTCTATCCATCTTACAAATTTCCCTTCAGGCTTTCGAAACTGCAGTAACCATTTTAGTGCAGCATGGTCTGTTGTCAATAGGAATTTACAGCCGTATAAGTACTTATAAAAGTGCTCTACGGATTTGACGATGGCCAACAGCTCCCTTCTTATCACACAATAGTTCCTTTCTGGCCGCGACAAGACCTTGCTGAAATACCCAATAACTTTTTCTTGTCCGTCCTGCACTTGAGAAAGAACGCTTCCTATTGCTGTGTTACTGGCATCGGTATTCAACACAAATTTTCCGTCCATCAGTAGCTAACTCAAAATTGGTGTTGTAACTATTAGCCGTTTCAGTTGTTTAAATGCACTGTGGCAGTCGTCATTCCAATAATATTCCTGTACATCTTCGGTTAATTTCATTAACGGTTGGGCGATGTTCGCAAATCCAAGTATAAAACGTCGGTAATATGTGCACAATCCTAGAAAACTGCGTAGTTGTTGTATATCTCCTGGAGTAGGCCACTCTTGTACCGTTTTTATTTTGTCAGCTCTTATTCCGGTCTCCGAAACGACATGTCCTAGGTATTTCACCTCTTTTCCAAATAGGTGACACTTTTTGGGGCTCAATGTAAGGTTTGCTCCGCGTAATCTTTGGAATATCCCCTGTAGGTTCCTAAAATGTTCTTCAAAAGACCGGCCTAACACTATCACGTCGTCTAGGTACACCAGACATGTATTCCAGGACAGTCCACGCAGTATCGACTCCATCAATCGTTCAAAAGTAGCGGGGGCATTGAATAATCCAAATGGCATGACCTTGAACTGACATAATCCAGTTCTAATTGTAAACGCAGGTTTTCTTTATCGTTTGGCTCCTAGCCTACCTGCCAGTATCCGCTTTCCTAGTCCAAGGTCGAAAACCATTTAGATCCGGAGAGAGTATCCAAGGTGTCATCAATTCTGGGCAAAGGATAGCTGTCTTTCTTTGTGACATTGTTTAACCGCCGGTAGTCTACACAAAACCTTGTCGAACCATCCTTTTTCTTGACAAACACTACTGGGGATGCCCATGGACTATTCGAGGGTTCAATCACTCTTTGTTCTTCCATATCGGTGATAATTTGATCGGCTTCCTTATGTTTTGCCAAAGGAAGCTGCCTGGGGTGTTGTCTTATCAGTTGCGCATGTCCAGTATTGATCTGATGTTGCACAACATTCGTCCTTCCTTTCTCACTATCATCCAGTGCAAACACACCTCGATATCGTCCGACCAGTTTTTTTACCTTGCCCAGTTAGTCGCCGTTTAATCTTTGACACGAAGGTATTAACATATCCAGCAATTTCTAAGAGCAACCGTTGGCTGGTTTATCTTTCGTGTCGTCCACACAACGTTTAATATGGCATACTGGAATGCAACTTACCAAAATCATGTCTTTCTTCAGGGTCACCGTATGCGGATTAATGTTCAGCACCCTTACTGGTATCATATTTCGAAACTTTACCAGTGTTTTTCCAATCAGTAGTCCCTCCTGACCCATTACCAATTCAGTTGCTTCCAGCATGCATATTTGTCCTTCCCGGAGCGTACCATCCTGGTGTCCCATTACTATCATCTCCGCCTTCTCAGGTATCTTCATATCATAAATCATTCAGACTTGCATCTTCTGATTACTCGTTCCTTGAAATGGAATCTCACCATCTTTTACCCGAAGCACATTTTCTTTTATGTTCACATGAAACCCATATTTTCTCATGAGATCCATTTCGAGGATCACTTCTTCTGTAATTTCAGCTACCAACACCCGATGATTAATTACTTTGTCCCCAATTGCCAACGTAACGGCAGTCTCTCCGTGAGTAGAAATTTTCTCACCACTCGCCGTTCGAAGACATACCGATACAAGTAGCATTTTTCCACGACCAACCAAATCTAGTCTCACAATAGTCCTTATCGCTCCTGTATCCACGAGTAATTGGACAACCCTGCCATTAATTCCATCATCAATAAAGATGCTGTTCAGACTTCCTATCGACGGTGCAGTACGGATGATAATCTCCGGGGCACTTCGTTGTACTGTCGAGATTCGTCTTCTTAGGTCGACTTGCTCTAGTTTTCCTGCTGCTCAACCGGTTGTTTTGTTGGTTGAGTGCAGCGTCTCTGTATATGACCAACTTTATCGCAGCTCCAGCATCGCAGACGCCATCTTCGCGGTCGTTGTCTTTTTTAGGCGGCTCCGTGGCGTAGTGGTATGTGTGTGACTATTACGCCCAAGGTCCCGGGTTCGAATCCCGACACGGTCCGCTTGAAAAATGTTAGGCGAGCATTTTTCTCAAAAATACACCCTCGTTCGGATGAGAGGTAAAATGGAGGTCCCGTGTGTGAGTGTTGTCACGCACGTTAAAGATCCCTACCTTGCTTGGAACAGCAAGGGTTCGGCAAAATTCAAAATTTTTCAGGTAAAAAAAAAATCGCTTCCTGGCCAATGTAGTACCTTCGGGTGGAGCATTGGAAAAAAAAATCACATGTAAGGTCGTTGTCTTTCCAGCCTTACCGCCACACGGTTGATTATTTCTTCTATGCTGTTCTGCGATTGACCAGGTTCTTCTAAGGCGGACCGAACTTTGTTACTCACCGTGTGTGATGTCTGCTTAGCTGCTTCAAATTAAAGCGCATGGGCCAGTGCGACATCTAACATTTTTGGCCGTGCTAATCTTAGCGCTTGCTGTATTTTGTTGTCTTTAACGCCATTCACAAATGTTTAAACAGCCAGTTGTTCGAGGAAACTATCTGATGCCGTTGGATATGCCAATCTAACTAATCTGGCAATGTCAGCTTCGAATTCTTGCTGTCTTTCACTTGTTTTTTGCGAGCGGTTCTTAACTTGTGCATGGTAAACCTGTTGAAGGTAAGCGTCTCCATATCTCATATTAAGCTTCGATGTTAAAAGGCCGTAATCATTCTGTTGGTGATCTGGAATGGTTTGTAAGGTGTTAAGGGCTTCCCTCCGTAGGGTCACTATTAGAGAGATCGCCTTCTCTTTGTTGCACCAATCGTTGGCTATTGCAGCAGCTTCAAATTGTTTCAAATATGTGGGCCAAAGTGTTATACCATCGAATGTGGGTGGTTTCACTTTAAATTTATACGATATTGACTCGCTTTCTACCATGATTCTTATTTCAGGAATGTTCTGATTTACAGCTTGGTTTGCTAATCCAAGCGACCTCGTTGTTAGTTAAATCATTTGTTTTTGCAGCCTCATCACATCTTCTTCAATTTTCACCAATTTAATGTCCAACTTTTGCTCAACTGTTTTTACCTGTTCAGTGAAATTTTATTTCAATGCAATGGAGCTTTCCATTAATCTTTGTTCTAACGTGGCTGCTGTATTTTCACTTAACTTTTCTATTTTCGCCGCATTTTCACTTAACTTTTCTTCCATTTTGGTAGCATTTTCACTTAACTTTTCTTCCATTTTCTGAGCATTTTTACTAAGTGTCACTTCCATACCGTATTTAAACTTTTTAGGGGTCGATTCCAGTTCAACTGAACCTCACTAAGTTTTCACTGAGTGTCATTTCTAGTTTAGCCGACCTCTCTTCCATTTTGTCAGCATTTTCACCTAACCTTTCTATTTTCTCAGCATTTTCACTTTGGCTTCTTGTAACTGGCAAATATAAACTACTTGAATGTCTTTAGACTTGTGTGTTTTTCTTTTTAAATAATCACTATATACCCCATACAGGCCTGACACCAGTGTAGCGGGCTACTACTACCGCGTTTCACTAATTCAAAACAAGTAATAATAAGAGTCTTTACTATTCACGGTTTACAAGTCTAATTAAGCGTATATGCTTTATTTATAGATGTTTTCAGTTCAATTAACAATGAAGCACTATCACACTAATGCTATTTACAAGCACTAATATCTTCTTAAACTAAATTCTTAACCATGAGACTTCTGAACAACACTAAACACTACCGTAATTTATTTATTACACTTTTGTCTATTTATGTACAGCTGTCGGTACAATATACACTTTCACATAATACAAATTAATGTTTACTTTTGGACTTCCAAAAGCCTAACTATTTAAGTTTACACGATATAATTTATATTCGACATTCTGATATAGATTAACTCTTACATTTTATCAGCGGTCTTATATATACCCTGAATTAAAATAGATGATTCATTCTATGGTATGTGCTCGAACATCCTATGTTCCTGGAGAATATACAGTGCTTACGGCGCTTGTGTGTTTGACGGGGTGCCTAATAGTAGCTCGTAACAAAAATATAGAAAATTAGAATTCTATTCTGTCTGTAGACTGGCTTTCGTAAGCGTTTGATAATGCTTCAAGTTCATCGAGCGTTTCTAAAAATTGATTACGTACTTCATGGATTTGAGTAACGCGGATTTTGAATTGTTCCAGCTGGGCCGGTGAATCTTTAATTAGATCACGACAGTCTTGTAAACAACGTCAATGTCGTTTTTTACGATTAGTTAATTTTTTAAAGTTTATGAGGGTTTTCCGATACGGTTCCATTTTAAGGAATATAGCAATCGGTATGAATAACTTAGCAATTAACAAAGCTGATAAGGGAATATTAAACAAATACAATAATGCAAGTGTTAAAATAAGATTAGCTTAAAATTCTATTTTTAATAGCAAACGATGTTTGTTATCACCCGTATTGTAAAAGTTATCAATTCGGTAACAGAGCTTAGTTAAATTTAACTACAAAGTAAGAATTAAAACTCCAACTTAATAATCTAAAACTATTGAATCACAGATTATAATTCGGTGAATGCGAAGTGACCAAAATCTTGTTTGATAAGTAATGGATGTAAAAAATCCTGCAATGGAATACTCTACAGATTGCTCGTCAAGTGCAATTTTCGATACCCGAATGGACTTTGTAATGAATGAGTACTAAATTGATAACAATGATAACAAATACTGAGGTTATACAATTTCGAGTACGAATGCTATAAATAGTAACAGTTTAAACTCTTACCCCAAAACTTGTGGAGGGTAGTAACACAAAAATGAAGTCACCGCGAATGGTATGCGAGTACGAATGGTAAATGTGACACGCAAGATTTTGCAACAACCGAACGTAACAAAATCTCAAACACAATTGTTGATAATGCTTACGTAGATAATAGGACAGATATTATCTTTCACGTGCATTCACATTCTTGATAAAACCGCCTAATATCGTGGAACAGAAAAGCTATATCCTTCTAACAATTGTTCAAGGGATGGACTTGATGTTAGAATTTCATACGCAAGGCCGTAGCCGGATGGGGGGGGGGTTAGAGGGAGTTAGAACCCCCTCTGAAATTATGTGATGCCAAACATGTAAATATAAGATTGTTGTCTTTCACGCTAAAACCCCTGAAACAGTTAACTATTTAACTAACATGAACTTATAAAAATAGATGAAAATCCTTAAATTTTTAATCACTGAAATACCAGCTCGGGTGAATTTACTAAACAATTATTAATCTACCCAACCGCCAGATATTAATTTTAAGCTGCTATACACAACCGTAGGCTGTAAGATTTTCATGGAAATGTGTAGGCTAGCTCAGAATATAAATCAATGGAGGTACGCATCCAATCAGTCCCGAGATGTTCAAATTAATGACAAAAAAAACACTGTACTTAAACATGATGATTATTATAAACAACTACAGTATTGGTTGTGCAATATTTTCGATAATGTTAATTGTGTGAAAGGATTTACTGGAAAACTATTAATTCTGCAAATGCCTAAGTGTTGGGGGATCTTGGCAGCCACAGGCTGCTTAACAACCTTCTCATACTACTGAATCTCGGTGAAATAGAGCATATAATTAGAAAACAATAAAAGGGGAACCGAGCTGTATATAGGATGTGTGGGAATTTCAGGGAACTGTGTATGCTAGCTTAGAATATAAATAATTGGAGGTACAAGTCCAACCAGTTTTGAGACTGAAAACCTAATGACGAAAAAATAAACGCAGATAAATCTGATGATTATTATAAACACTACTCGTGTTGGTTGTGAAGTACTTGCAACTAATGTTGACTGTGCAAAAAGTTATATTGAAAAAAATAATAAATCGGCAAATGTCCGAGTGCTGCCGGAACTTGGAAGCCACATTCTGCTTACCTCCTTTCAGAACCACTGAGTGTCGGAGAAATACGGTATATAATTGCAAAACAATAGAAAAGTACCAAACTGCATTTAACAAGAAAGAACAGCGTGTATGATCAAAAACAACAAACAAGAAGAAAATTGTTAAAAGCATATGTGTGGAGAACAGCAAGTATGCCTATAAAATACGGGCAGTAGGAAATGCACACAGAATAACGGTAGCAGCCTTTTGGATTGTTGTGCGTTAGATGTATGAGGATGACAGCATGAACAAACAAAGTTAATTACAAATAGGTTATAGAAATAGTAGGGGAATAAAGATATCTGAGGAAAAAGATATAGGAGAAATAGAAGGGCAGGATACGTTCTAAAGCATTTTTGGGGAATAGTATGGGTTATATTACAAGCCGAAGTAGGAAAAAGGAGGTAGATGTTGACCTAGATCAGATAGTGATAGATGCAGACTGTGCAAATTTCAGGGAAATGTGTAAATTAGTTCAGAATATTAAACAATAAGGGTACGCGTCTAACCACTTCCAGGACTGAAGACCTAATGGTGATGATACACAACCAATGGTGGTCGACACTGTTGAGCGAGGAATCACAACTCAGGGTATCATAATTTGCTGTTTAGCTATCCCCATCCCGTCTCTGAATATTGGATTTGTGTACTTAACAGAATGCCAGAGCGAGATGGGAACAATCTCATTCAAATAACAAAATCCAGTGGTCACGCAATAACCCTCTCTTCTCTCTGTTTACCTTTTGCGCATTCCAGAGGTTAAGCTAGGATGTCGCATAAGTAATAGGCTAGCGTTGTATGAACTTATGTTGTTTTGTCTAGACTAGAGAACCTACTTATTAAAATTCGTTTGGATGAAGTAACGTACTGTGTAGTAAAGGATTATTTGGGTGCGAATATGCGCGTATTTCTCTAAACACTATTATCGAAGCCTAGTGTAATAGCAGAATATTTAAATTTGTGTCGTAAATAATTCACTCGTTTGCACTCTATATAGTTTCAATCAAAGATTATAATCAGTTAAATAATTTTTGCCTATCTTTAAGACTGTTTAAATATTTTTGTCTAGTGGCGTATGTTTGGGTGTTGTTTCCTTTTGGAAAAAAAAATACAAACACAAAGAAGTCGAAACGCCCACAAAACACATTACTAAACTTTTTTATAAAGAAGCAAATACCTGACAACGATGAAAATAATAGGGATGGACCTTTAGACATCTCTGATAGGGTAATACTACTTATTACTATTATTATTTTATTATTAATTTTAACATTACAATTAGTGTGCTACCTAAAAATTACAGCAAACCTGTTACTTTTAAGAAATCTAACAAAATTATTTGCTACCTTAAGTTATATTAGTTATTTTATATTATTTGCGTTTGGAAATACTCGTGTGTGTGAGTGTGTGTGTGTTTCTGTCTGTGTCTGTGCGCGCGTGTGGGTGCGTGAGTGTGTGTGTTGTTGTCTGTGGTAATGTCCTTGGGACTGCTTTCCTTCCCAGCTTCCGACCGTCGGCAGCCGGAAACCAGGGGGACCACGTATGATCCCTGTTGTGTATGTGTGCGCGTGTGTGTGTGCTTGTGTCTGTGCGCGCGTGAGGGTGCGTATGTGTGTTTTTGTCTGTGGTGTTGTCCTTGAGACTGCTGTTCTTCCCAGCTTCCGACCGTCGGCAGCCGGAAATCAGAAACCGAAAAGTTCGCATTCCTGTACGTGTTCTGGCCGTAGGCAACCGGAAACCAGGGGAACCACGTACAGTCCCTGGTGTGTATGTGTGCGCGTGTGTGTATATGTGTGTGTCGTATACGTGTGCGTGCAGGTACGTCTACGTGCGTGTTTGTGTGTTTTGGTGTGTGTATGTGTGTGTTTTGTCGTGCCGGTGTGCCACAATGGTGTGTGTGTGTTTATTGTTTTTATGTTTGTGTGTGCGTGTGGTTATGTCTGTGGTAAGGTCCTTGGGACTGTTTCCCTCTCCCGGTTTCCGATTTCCGGCTACCGGCGGTTGGAAACCGTGGAATATAATTGTTAAGAAATACTATTAAAATAATTTTGTAAGACACGCGGAGCATCCATGTGTTAAAATATTGTGATTCTAAAGTCCATTTCCTGTTTTTTAAAAAGTTCATTACAGATGTCAAATTTTAATAAGGTCATTATACTTGAATAAATTGAAATTTTATTTATCCAAGTTAGCTGCACGTGATTTAAATTTTTTTAAAGAAATAAATTAAACTGATGTGAAATACATGTAAACCAATAAACAGATCTGTCCATTTGGTATAAGAAATCTTGTTATGAAATATTATTAAAATTAAGGTCTTGTAATGTCAAGACAGATTTTTAAAGAATTCAATTTTAATATTTTGTATTTGTAATCATATTCGAAAAAAACGAAAAGAGAGAAACTATATTAAATTTCATTTTTGGACCCAAGTTTTTTTATTCCATGCACAATTAATTTTAATAAGAATATTTTACAGAAATAAATTTTTTGAATAATGAAATTAGACGAATGCTGAAGTAATTTAAAAAAAACACATATGTTACAATTGATTTATTCTAGATATCCATTTTTAATTCAAGTACCTTTGGTGTGGTAATTTCAAGATTATCCACTCGTAATTATTAGTATGCTTTTTTATTAAAAACCACAAACAGTGTCTTTTTAATAGAAAATTTGTTGTGTACTTTTTCTTTCAGGGTCATCGAGATTGAAGAGGTTGTAAGTATACTCCAGAGGTTTCCAGATGTGTTTTTTTATGGTGCTTATTTCCCATGAGTTTCTGTATCTTCTCATAGGAGTATTGAATTTCTTGTGTTAACATCCATATAAATACAGTGGCGCTCAATTCCCCTTTTTCTTTTTGTTAGCTTATTGTAGAGTTTATACCATCCCCACGCCCTTTCTCATTGCTCACCCTTGGGGTAATTCCCAGACTTAGCCGCGAACAAGTAAAGCTTCACTTGTATCCAACGAGTGGAGGCAAAAAGTGTTACATGGTTAGTATTTTCTCTTGTTTATTTTAGTTAGTTGTATTTTTTGGTTAGATGGTTAGTATTGAGTCCTTATCCTATTAATGTTAGTATTCTAATGCTAATAAGTGTTCTGTGGGAAACTTGTGTTTGAGGTACGTTTACCGCACTTTTGCCGTTTTCACTATTTTCACTTTGTTTTCACTGGTATCACTCCCGGTCGTTAGGATTCACGAGCCTTCTGGTAGGTCTTTAGGAGACACGTGGTTCCTGGTATGTCCTTGGGAGAATGCCGCTTGTTTGTTGTCGGTTCCCATGTGTGCTGGGTGGATTGTGCTTTTGTATTGCACGTTCGATGCGTTACGTCAAACTTCTGTGTTTCGTGTGATCTGTGTTTGTGGTATTTGTGATATGTGGCGTTTGTATGGTGTTTGTGTGTTTCCTGTCAGAGTCAGTTTGTGTACCTTTAGTGTAGTATAGTAGTAGTTTGGTGAGTGATTCTGTTTAGGTAAGGAAATATGTTTTCGTTCCAGAGCATGTCCGAGAGGGGTATGTCCCGAAGGATTGTCCTGTACATTCCTAGGTACTGTTGCAGTTCGGTGCAGTGGAACACCAAATGTTCCGGTGTCCCCACCTCACAAGCATGTGCAGTTGTTGTTGTCTTGGAAGTCGAAGCGGTTCCTGTAGGTTGGATAAGGACCATGCCCCGTGAGAAAATGAATGAGCCCTTGTGAGGGGACCAAGTGGTGACAGTTTAGCCTGTGTCGGATGTTTGGAACTAGTGAGTATACCCTCCTCCCAGTTGTACTCTGGTTCCATCTATCTTGCCACTCGTTTAGTATTGTGTCCTGAATTTCCTTTTTATCCGAATTTCTGATGTTAGTTTTAGGATTTTTCGGACTTTTTCTGGTTCGTTGTTTTTTAACCAGTATGTCGCCGCTATCTTCCTGATATACAGATCAAGAGGGAGGACTCCTAATATCACATGGAGGGCGTCGTGTGATACGGTCCGGTATGCTCCAGTAGGTCTTATTAGTGCCCCCCTTTGGGCACTGTTGACTTTTTGTTTGGGTTTCACTAGATGTAATCTGGTTAACCAGGCGCTCGCTGCATGGCTTATTATTACTGCAAGTACGCTGAATAAGCATAATCTTACACAGTTTAGGGGAATATTGTATGTACAAAGTACTACTTATGTGTCAAATAATAGTAATAATAGTGATATAAGTGACAAAGTTAATTCTATGAAAAGTGAAAACAAAAGTACTGCGGATACTAGTGCCCTAAATACCGATAGAAAAATTGATGTGAATATGTTAAATCTTGGACTGTGTATTTAGTCGGCTAGAATCGAGATCGAGGATTCGTTAAAACATCAGTTATTAACAACTCCTTGGCGTCCTGATAATTTATTTGCTTTTCCAATGACCGGACCACGTAATTTGTTGTTTCAAAGACAATGGTTTAATCAATTTTTGTGGTTGGTGTACAGTGGTAAATAAAATGGGGCTTTATGTAAGTACTGTTTTGTTTTTCTTAAGACTATGGTAGAAAAGGTTCTCATCAGAAATTAGTCATTATCAACTAAGCCGTTTAGTAAATGGAAGGACTCCATAGAAATGTTTAAACACCACGGTGAAACACAATATCACAAAACGTGCGTACTTCTAGCAGATAATTTTATAAAAGTCTTTAATAAGGAAAGGCTTGATGTAGCAAGCCAGCTAAACTCTGCTCGTGTACAGCAAATTAACGAAAATCGTAAAAGAATATCTTCAATTGTTGATGTTATCAAAATGCGTGACCGTCAAGAGATTGCCTTGAGAGGTACGTCTGATTCTGGGCGGATCAAAATAAACGATTCTGAGCCAGATATTGATGATGGAAATTTTAGCGCAATAATTAGAATGCGTACGAGGTGCGGAGACGAAAATTTAAAACTCCATTCTGAAACCGCACTTTTGAATGCCACGTATTTTAGGCTTCAAATTCAAAATAAGATGATAGCTGTTTGTGGCGAAATTATTCAAGAAAACTAAGCCAAAATAAATTGTGCTAAATATTTTTCTGTTATTACTGACGAAACGACAGACATTAATAGAACCGAGCAAATGTCAATTTGTATCAGATACTCGAACCAAATAACAACATTTTTATTCTTCAAGGGATTTTTTAACATTTGTTGCTGTCGATGACACAACAGGATCTAACTTGGCTAAAGTTATTTTACTGCAACTAAAGTTTTTAGAATTAAACTGTGACTATTTAGTGGGACAGGGCTATGATGGTGCAGCTGCCATGAAAGGTTCTTTTAGAGGAGTGCAAGCAGTTACACAAGAATCTTACCCTCAAGCCGGTTACGTCCATTGCAGTTCACACTCTTTAAATCTTGCTGTAGGACATTCATTTAAAGTCCAGCTCATTAGAAACGTTATTGGGGGGTATAAAAGCTGTAGGAAATTTCTGTAAATATTCAGCCAAAAGAAATCGATGTTTGAAAAAAAATATTAAACACATTTTTCCTGAAAAAAAATGGCACAATCTGACTAGTATGCGTGAGACTAGATGGGTCGAGAACCATTACAGATTACTTAAATTTAAGGAAATTTACACTGCAATAGTAGCATCACTAGAGGAAATATCAAATGAAAAAGATTCAGATTCATCAGGTAGAGCAATGGCCTTTCTGCGTTCAGTAACATCAAGTAAATTTACAATTACTTTTTGTTGCACAACAGTGTTGTTCTCTTATACACTACCACTATGTAAAATTTTGCCATCACCTTTATGTGATTTACCGTCTGCGTTAGACCATTTAGATCTGCTTATAGGAACTCTTAAGGAAATGAAGCAAAACATTACTAGTAGAGGAAGGGGCAGATCCTGGCGCAGATCCACCTTATGGGATACACCCATTGGATCCATCGGATCCACCACAATCATATCTAACCTAGGTAAGAGTTTTCTTCGACTAGCCATATTAGATCCACCTTACGGGATCCGCCACTCGGAAAATTGTTACTTAGAGTATGATACATAAGTTTGATCTATAATTTTCGTGGAAATTCGAATCTGCTGAAATTTTTCAAATCGGACCACCCCCTACAAAGTTACTATAAAGCCCCGAATTTTTAAATTTTTTGATTATTTAATTTTAACTATCTTAAAATCATTTTTGGTTACCCGAGATATACGCTTTAATCCGGAGTTTCCCGATTACCCCCTACCTTAACACAAACCCTCCACCAACATTTTTAGCTAATGAATTTATAGAAATGTTATAATGTGATCTAAAATTTAGTGCAAGTTGCAAACCACTCAATTATTTTAAGAATAGCACCAAAACTTTGAAATCAATTTAAAACATTTTTAATTGTTTTCTGTGGAATAATTTTAAGAAACCTAATAAAAAGCATAGACTAAGTTTAGACATTTATTAAGTGTAATATTTACAACTGGTGCGTGTTGTTAGTCAACTAGTATTTTGCAGATTTCAAAGACAGCAAAGTATTAGCAGTCCAGTGAACACTACGGGGAGGTCATACGCCCACTTTGTTCACCAGGACAGTAGTGTGGCGGGATAAAGAAAGAGGTAAGTTGGAGGGAAAGAGCTTTAACTACTATATACAAAATCTTAAAATTGCCATATACTAAAAACTTAACCTATAACAACTTAAAACTAGGTGAAATAGAAATCGTATATTTTACGGTGCCCCAGGCACACGTATTAACAGTTCCGGGAATGATGAACCGTTTATCGTCATCCCTGGATAAGCTGATCTTGTTGATAAGCTTCGTGTACAGTTCATGTTTACTGTTTCTAATAGATGTCATTGTATGTTTGAGAACATCTGTATTATTATAAACAATGTCCTTATTTTCGGTGACATTAAACCCAGCCACCACACTACGTCTGACGCCTTTGATTTTATTCACAATGCCCGTTTCTGTTATAATGCAATTGGATTTAGTACCCACAAACTCTAGAACCAAACCCCCATTACATTCCTACTTAGCCACAATCTTCTTATTTACTAAGGAAATACCAAACTTGTTGTCTACAGAGTAGACACTGGTATCGAAATATTCTAACTTATTACTAATGTCTAAATATAAATCAACAGTTTGTACACTATAAACTAAAGAATCCGTCTGTATAAAGTAAACGAATTTGATCGTCATATATGCACCGCATCACATTATAGTGGAAGTCATACATATAAGAGTCTCTGAGTAGTCAAGTATCGAAAATCCTCCATAAATGGGTTTATCATAAGTCACTTTCACCCGGTCCATTTGTAAGATTACCAAATTCTCACTGAGCACGGTACAGCTATGAAAGTTCGGGCGGGCGATCAAACTACCAGCGTACAAATAATTTTCTTCTGGCTCCTAGCGAGTTACAATTTTTACATTTACGCGATTGTCCATATTCTCCAGAGTTTTCCCGAAGATCGCGTCATTCATCAATTTAAAAAAGTATTTTTAAAACTCACTTTGTGCCTGTATTATCAATCCCGTGTTGAGTTCGATATACGGTTTCAACCATGGAGACTGCTCGAATTCCATAACTCTGTGTAGCGCCGTGAGCCGGAGTCCATTTTTTAAACACTGCTGATGATTTCGGTAATGTACGATATAATTCTCCTTGTCGTCCAGCGTGGTGAGTAATTTGAGTTTTTAGAGCTGGTGTATGGTAGGGTTTTTGTTTCCGGGCAGATAAGTACATCGTTGTGGGCACCGTGCAATTCTTCGTGGTACTCGAGGTCTACTTTCTAAATATAACCCACCTCACAGGTGTCGGGTATATTATAATTTCCTGTCTGATGTGCTTGAGTTGATTTTTAGGCAACCACCTAAACCATCCTATTGGTAAATGCTGGCTCATAGCCCAACCATATAAATTATTGGTGTCGAGATACGTTAGATAGATGAATGGAGTGGTAGCATCATAATCCTGCATGTATTTGTTATTGGCTTTAGCATATCTTCCAATGCATTGACCTCCCCTTATGCCAGTTTTTACAAAATGGTGCCTTCTAATGTTGATGAACAGTTCTAATTTGACATTTGTGAACTTTAGCATCGCATCCCAACTAAGGCTTGAGGCTGTCATGTACTGACAATGGTCAAGGTCGTAGGTGTCAATGCAGACGTTTCTAAAATTCTTAGAAACGTTGGCCAGAAACAGGACATCAGTCTTCAAGTACATGTCGTTATATTCCCCTAGAGTTTTCATACCGAAAGTTTTCCAAACTTTCAGGGTGCGCCCGTACTCAGCGAGCAAGATGTGGGAAAATGTTAAGCGGTTGTAAAACGCTTCCCTTGCCGGCAACGACTTTTCCTCCAAAACATATGCATCCGTAACGTAGTCGTACGGGAACATGCCTTTTTTTTAAACTAATTTAAACTTGTGGTCCTCGGGGAAGTACTTGCGTAGTTTTACAAACTGATTGGGGTCTAAATTCTTCGCAAGCTTGTCCAGAGATGATACCATCAACCGTAACGAGTAGATTAATCGGACTTAAATGCTGCCTGCATTGTCCTCCTTATCATCCTCTTTATCTTCACCATCCAATCTAACGTTTTTGGTAAACGAGATATATCTTTCCTTCTTAGGTATGACGCTGACACTTCCTTGGTCACAGTCCAGCTTCTTAACTATGAAGTGAGCATCATAACCACTTAAGTTATGGACAATAACAGGAATAAACGTCGGGATCTTATACTTCAAGTTACAATGGCTATAAGCCGCAAAGCAGATTTTTTATTTAAGAGATTGTGGTCGCGTACCCTTACGGTTCCAAGAGGCTTCTTCCATATCCCGCAGTCGTCCATCATGTGGAATAACAACTCATACAATGGTTTAAACGGCGCCATGGTAACTTTGGTTTTTAAGATGGATTTTAGTCGTCGAGCTTCCGCTTTCATCTTCTCTATAAACACTCTGGCTGCATCAGGTCCTCTGTATATTTCAAACTTTGATAAACCATCATCATAACTGCACTTAATGTAGTATGAGAAGCTATAAGTGGTATGCTCCTGCATGTTGTTTGTAAATAAAGTTGAGGTGTCTGAAACAACAGAGATGATGGGTTTAAGTACAGATTCAAAATCTGTATGAATTGTAAATGGAGTTCGCATCTGTTTATGTATGTTTTTAAATTCAACAATATTTTTGAAAGCATTCGGTATTTCTGTAACAACATAGTTACACCCATGCTCGGAGTGCCTTTGTAGTTCCTGCTCGTTCCGGAAGTAGACCAAGTACCCATCGCATAAAAACTTGTGATGACCTTTCTTAGACATTACATTTGATTTTCCAATGCTCCACCCGCAGGTACTACATTGGCCAGGAAACGAGTTTTTTTACCTGGAAAATTTTGGAATTTTGCCGAACCCTTGCTGTTCCAAGCAAGGTAGGGATCTTTAACGTGCGTGACAACACTCACACACGGGACCTCCATTTTACCTCTCATCCGAACGAGGGTATATTTTTGTGAAAAATGCTCGCTACATTGGCCAGGAAGCAAGTTTTTTTTTACCTGAAAAATTTGGAATTTTGCCGAACCCTAGCTGTTCCAAGCAAGGTAAGAATCTTTAATGTGCGTGACAACACTCACACACGGTACCTCCATTTTACCCCTCATCCGAACAAAGGTGTATTTTTGTGAAAAATGCTCACCTAACATTTTTCAAACGGACCATGAAGGGAGGATTCGAACCCGGGACCTTGGACGTAGTAGTCACACGCATACCAACTACGCCACGGAGCCGCCTGTTATTATTTACCACTATATTTCAGTGGTATGTGTGCTTACGGTCTGTAATACAGGGTGGCATTAGTTTTATGTCATTAATTTAAAAGGGGTATAGAGACCGATTAGATAAACAAAAAATGCTAATAAACCTGGGATCTAAAACAAACAGTTTGGTCATAAATGGACACACAAAAAAGTATCAAAATTATTTTAAAACCACTGCAATATTCACTAGGTCACAAATAAAATATACAATTACATCATGCTTTAAAGTTGACCAATTAAGTTGTGACCTTCAGCAAACTTAAATTAGTGAAATAGGGTACATTTTTTCTACTAAACGGAATAACTCGATGCAGTTCAGTTGATACTGAAATAAGTTTAAATTTTTTTCCAAAATTCGTATCATCATCATTAGGTCTTCAGTCCTGGAACTGGTTAGATATCTTTTTCCCCTACTATTTCTAAACCTCTTTGTTATTACCTTTGTCTGTCCATGCTATCATTCTCATACACCTGAAGCACAACATTCCTGAGGGCTTTCATCTCTTTCTGTCTGGTTTCCCACTGCCCTTATTTCATAAACATACTGTGCTGTGCCCCACACATATGCTTCGAACAATTTTCTTCTTGTTTCTATGTTTGTTGTCTTTGAACTTAGCTGCTGTTCTTTCTTGTTTGATTCAGTTTGGTCACCTTATATTGTTGTACAGTTATATACTCTATTTCCCCAATATTCAGTGATATGTGAATGGAGGTAAGCAGCCTTTGGCTGCCAAGTTCCCCCAGTCCTTGAACATTTGTAGCATTAATAGTTTTTCCAATGTATTCTTTCGCACAATCAACATTATTGAAAATATTTCACAACCAACACCTGTAGTTGTTTACAATAATTATCAGATTTAAGTTAATTTATTTTTCGTCATTAGGTTTTCCGTATTGAGACTGGTTGGACGCGTACTTCCACTTATTTATGTTCTAAGCTAGCCTGCACATTTCCCTGAAATTCACACATCTTACATCTTTCATTATCTGTGTGCAATAGTCTAACCTAGGTCTACCTCTACTTCTCTTTTTTCCTATATCTGGTTCTAATATATTACGCGCTATTCCCTCATGTTTTAGTATGTGGGCTACCATCCTATCTCTCGTATTTTTTACTATTTTCCACATATTTCTTTCTTTCCTTACCATTTCTAGTACCTCTTTGTTCTCAACTCTGTCTATTCACGATATCTTCATCATACGTGTGTAGCACCACATTTCAGACTGCTACCTTTTTCTCGTCCGCTTCTCCTACTGTCCAGGCTTCACAGCCACACAGTGCTGTGCTCCACACATTTTTAAGCAATCTTTTACTTGTTTCTATGTTTGTTGTTTTTGAATACAGTAGTTGCCTTTTCTTGTCTAATGTAGCACGACCTTGTGCTAATTTTTGTTTTATATCTTTTATGATTTTCCCCTCTTGCGTTATTTGTCTTTCTAGGTAGCAGAAATTCTTAACCTCTTGTAAATTCTCGTTACTTATTTGTTTTTGATTTGTTTTCCTCTCTTTTGCATACTAGAACTTTAGTTTTTGCATACCGCCGTGGACTTTTGCGGCCCGTTTACATTAACCATGAGTCGAATCCGCGGCGCCAAAACTCTTCTCTGAATTTTTATTTGTATGTGTATCAAGGCTCTTCACCTGGAACTAGTTTTTGATTTAACCGCTGACGTTTTTTTGGCCGCGTTTAGTCCGTTTCTTGCTCGTCGTGGTCGATGTGAGCATTGGTACAGCGACTGTAGTACAAACTTTGTCAGTGCCCATCACTAACTGGTTTCCTTTGCTAGAGCCGCAGCTTTCCAAGAACTAATTACTTGGCATTTTAACCCACCTTCCGCGCCTCATTTTAGGGGTCTTTGGGAAGCTGGCATCAAATCCGTCAAGACCCTGCTACTTCGTGTTCTAGAAGAGCAAGTTCTAACCTTTGAAGAGTTGTTTTCATTCAAATTGAAGCTGTCCTCAATTCGCGCCCTCTGATCCCAGTTAGTAATGATCCTAACGACCTTAGTTGTTTAACGCTGGGTCATTTTTTTACCCTTTCCGCTCTTTTCGTCCCGCCTGATTCCGCACTGACGGTACTGCCTTTAAATCGTTTATCTCGATGGCAATTATTGTGGCGTATCTACTAGGACTTTTGGGCGCGTTGGCCTCGGGAATACTTGCATACCCTTCAAGTAAAATCCAAATGGCATGTAGCCGAAAATAATATTCAACCGAGAGACTTAGTTCTAATTAAAGCCGATTCTCTTCCTCTTCTTTAGTGGTCACTTGAGAGTATTGTTTCCGATCATCCTGTTACCGACGGCATGGTCCGCGTTGCCACCGTTAGAAAAGCGCGTGGTGAATTTAAACGTCCTGTGGTTAAACTCTACTCTTCCCGCGTCGCTTATATTTTTGTTATATGGTTTTATATCCCTATAATTCATTGTAATTAGTTTGTATGCTTCGTCTGTCTTACCTATTTTCATCTTAGTTTGTACCTCCTTGCATTTTTCATCAATATATTGTTCTTTAGCTTTCCCGCATTTGTATCTTTGTATCTTTGTTTTCCTGTTTCGTCTGATCTATTTTTGTATTTTCGTCTTTCTTCTATTAAATTCAGGATTTCCTCTGTTATCCATGGTTTCCTATTTTCCTTTTGTGTATACCCCCAGAATATCTCTGGCCGCCATATTTAAGCTGGATTTAATGTTATTCCATTCTGTTTCTACTTCCCTAGTATCAGGAATTTTCCCGATATCTTTTAGCAATTCATTTGACCTTTTTCCCAATCTTTCGTGGATATCTTTGTCGTTTAGTTTCTCAAAGTCAAAGTGCCCTTTTCCGCTTCTTTTTTTCAAATTTTTAAATTTAAGAGCGGCCTTTATAATTACGATATTGTGGTCAGTGTCTATATCTACTTCTTGGTAGCTCCTACAGTCTTTTACTTGATTCCTAAACTGTGTCTAACAATAATGTAATCTATTTGATATTTTTCTATATCTATTAGCATCTTCCACGTTTATCGCCTTCTAGCATGATGTTGAAATAATGTGTTTGTGATGGTTAAATCGTTTTTGTCGCAAAGTTTTACCAGCCTATTTATTTATCCTGTCATTTCTTGTGCCTAAACCAAATAAACCTACTACTACTCATTCCCTACCCTCACCTACCACTGCATTAAAATTTCTCGTAATTATTAAATTTTCATATCCTTTTATGGAGTTTAGTATGTCTTCCATATCTTTGTTAATCGCCTCTACCTTTTCCTCACCGTAGTTAGAGGTGGGCATGCATACTTGTATTATTACAGTATTTAGTGGTTTAGATTTTAATCTAGCCATGAGTACACTTTCGTTCTTTTGTAAGTAGTCTCCTACACACTGTCCTATTTTGTTCCACATGTTTATATCTATGCCTGAATTTGCTACCTCTAATCCTGTATGAAACCTGCACTCCAAAATTTCTCCACCTATGGCCACCGAACTTCGCTAATCCCTACTAGGTCTAATGCTAACCTAATCATTTCAATTCTCCGATTCTCTAGCATACACGTACTTGTTTCATGGTTCTGACATTCCTTGCTCTTCTTTTAAACTTGTTAATCATATCCTCTGGAGTAGTCCCTTCCCGGAGATCCGAATGTGGGACCATTTTAACTCCGGAATCTTTTACCTGAGAGGATGTCATCGCTTTAAAATATTTTCAGTACGCGTGTACTTGGGGGACTCCCATAGTCTCTGTCACTCGAAGTACCGAAAGAGCTGCTGCTGCCTTTCGGGTCCTGTCTTAGTCTGGTTACTCACTAAAGACCCCAGTAATTTGGTTAAACCTATATTTTGGCTCTTTTGCTCACTGAAACACGCAAGCCATTCTACTCGTTCTAGTATTTAACAAATTCTTCAAGGTGCACGTCCGTTCAGAATGGAAAATTCGAATGGTCAGACAATAATTACAACAAAAAATAATATTCCATAATACTGATGTGGTTGACTGTATTTGGTTCCTGATCCGTTTGTTACAATTCAACGTTTAAGCAGAATACCACATCATACTTTAAGTTGAATGTAATTTTTCATTACATAGCTTGTAACCGAGATTAGATGTTGTAAGTGTTGTGTGTTTCACCTACGTGCTTAGGTAATACGTTTAACGCAGTGTTGGGACTTAATTGTAATTGGAGTTTTTTGTCGCGTTATTTTTTCTAAAATACCAAAACTGAGAATTATACCAACCACGAACTTGCAGATTCGGTGAAAATTTCGAACACTTATTGTGAAATCATTTCTTGTGCGTTATCTGATACAGGATAACGCTTGCATACGTGAGTTGTTTCATAAAAACATATGACAAAACAGCAGTCCTAAAACTTTTACTTAAGTTGACCTAGGTCGGACATTTAAAAAAAGGGTCCAAGAGTAAACTGCCTTATACGTTTCTTGTTTAGCTAAGCAATCTCTATTCCCTCCCAAATTTAATGACGTAAAACTAATGCCACCCTGTATATCCCACTGTAGAAAAGCTACAGCTTGAGGATTAGTTCATTATTGGTATGCTTAACCTATTTTCATTATGGAATATTCCATTACAGCTCTGTTAACAGGCAACGCGTTTCTCTATTAAGAATAGACCGGTAACGTCATCAGGAGGGTATGGAAATTTACTAGACCGCTTTGAACAACCGCGCAGCAATTCTTGTTTTAAGTGCTAGCAATTAAGTTGATGTTTAATTGATTTGGGTGTATATTTTTTATAACATAAGGGTTACCTTTGTCCTTCAGTGCTTTTAATCTATCATTGTTTCATATAGTTGAAGGTCGAGAATATTGATAGTTTTAATTTAACAACCAACAATAGGGTTCGGTTCGTTACCGGCCTATGTGAAACATTCTATTTCTCTCGGGAGCTTCCCAATTTAATCAATAACTAGAATAGCTGCTTCAATACCACCTGTATCCATTGCCCTATGGTTTCCGTGTTTATGAGATACGAAGTTGACAATTAATATTATTAAAATAGAAAGTGAATAGTCAAATATAGATCATCCCACCCTTCTCAGTAGCTAAAGAGTTCGATGCCGGCATTTTATTTTATTTCTCTACCACTTACCTTCAACAGATTAAGCATCAAAGAATCTAAAACTTTGCATTATCAATATCAGATTTATTTATTTTTCCCATCATATGGCATAGTGCCGTTGTGCAGCTGTAAAGATCTATGCATGTTCATTTGTATCGTATGCCTTTAGACTAAGTAGAAAGAATGAATTGATTGAATTCCATTTGCAATTTTTATTACTAGAAGCCAAAGGTAAATGTTTGCATAAAATAGTGACAATGGGGACAGATCTTGTAAAACACAAATTTACAGAAGTAGATAGATTGTATTGTACAACATCAAATGACTTATAAAACGATTAAATAAAACAATGAAATAAATAGAAACAGGAAGTACTTCAAATATATATTTATAACAGTTATACAATTTTTTAAAATTGTTTTTTATTTGTTCTAGTTTCCCTAGATGTGATACTTATATTGTAACCTTTAGTTGGCTTTAACACAGTTACCATAGTTAGTTTTATATCCTCTACATTTTTATAATTGGTTCCCACTTTATAATTGAAGAGCAACAGAGACAGTGCTATTTTGATGTTTATTAATCCGAACCTTTCAGCTAAAATAAATTGTTATGTGATAAATGCCATGTAATCTTTTTCTACATACCGATACAATTTCTTGGCCCTGCCGAAAATGGTATGTAGCTATATGGATGTCGTTTGGCTTCCTCTTCTGGAAGAAACCTATCAGGATTAAATTCAGTAGGATTGGGCCAAATTTTTGGATCCATATGTAAAGCTGCAATTACAATTATGATGGAGGTATATGCAGGAATAGTATGGTGACCTAAAACATCTTATAAATACTAAGTGAGCTATTTACTTTCTTACTTAATTGAATTTCGTTGTTACTGTAGCGTGCCACGGCTACCATTCCGGGATAAAATCGCAGGGTCTCCTTAATTACTCTATCCAGGTATTCAAGTTTCTTCAAATGCTCGTATTCTAATTGGTTTTCATTACCAATAATCTGAGTGATTTCTTGAAACACTTTTTCCTGTTAAAAATATTTTTTCAAAACCTGGTTTTATATCATGCTACATCTTGTGATGAAAAACTGATTGTTAAAGGCCACAGGATTTTTTTCGATATCATCTATTTATTTTAGCTAGGTGATGTTTTTATAAATAGCGCATAGCAGTGGTGTTTTCAGTAGACTTCCAAACAATGGAATGAAAAATATAAGTTGGGGTAGTATTTGTCAACATCATCATGAAAAAATGAAAATTTGAATCAACACATTTATGGACATACCCAAAAGGAAACCACATTTACATTTGCCAGTTCAAATCAGTTGCTTCCGATATCCACCACAACGAAAACTAAAATAACGTCTAGAAATTGGTGGAAAGCTTAAATTATCACCTCATGCCCTTACAAAGCAGAACTAAACAAAGAAGTAAAGAATATTCAACAAGCATACGAGGTTCCTTTGAAATGTTTATAATCATTCCTTATTTTAATATTTTCTGTAGTAGTAAATCACACCAATATGGTTAGGTTATTTCCTTTAAGAAATATAATTTTTAGGTTACGTACATTCTTTGTCTAAGAAAAAATTAGTTTTGTATTGTATGGTGTTGTATTATTCATACTCGCCGGTTATTATTTCGCTACGGTGATTTTAAAGGTTAGGAACGGTACCAGCAGCGTATTTTTGTATTCTAATTAGTGATGTATACTAGTGACGCCTATAGCTTCATCGTCACGACACGAAAACTTTTACATTCGAAATTGTTCAAAAAAAATTTAAAAAGTTCCTTTTTCTGGTTCTAGTTTACATTTTGTATGTTAATTTTGCGTGAATTAGGTAGAGAACAACGGCACCAAGTAATTTCAAGTTGCAATTTTAATTCATCTGTCGGAATTCTGCGAAGATGTCTCGAATTATTTTATGAAAGGAAAATAAGTCTTATAAAGCACTTCGTATTTAACGTCTGGCGCGTGCGTATTTGAAAACACGCGTTGTTGTTTAGGGGTTGAAAAGTATAGATAATGAAATACCAAGTTGTAGCATGCGTATTTGAAAACAAGCTAGGTTTGGTGTTGACTTGTGTATGATGATTGAATGAAAGGTTAACAGTCTAAATGACCAGCAAAATAGTGGATAATCACATAATAATTATAACAGATTGTTTTGTAGTATAATGATAGGATAACTAACCTTGATTTGACGTGTGGTGTAGTTTCGATTATATTCTTGTTGTTTGAAGTGGTGAAACGGCTTACACTTGATGATGGATTGTCTGTTGATTCAATGTTCACTTTTCACGCACTTCAATGTAACATTTATTCACTGATTTTGCATTTTAACGCGACCAGATGCACGGCATATCGGAGGACGCGTGTTGATTGCTTGATGGTTGCTCGAGCACTCTCCTTTCTTATCTGTTGCTTTGTGTTTGGTTAGTTTAATTAGGTAGGAATAATGTATAAAAATCGATTAGGTATGCAGGAGTATTTTATGATATATACAAGGTGAATTATACATAGTGAACGGTTCCGGAACAACGTCTAAATAATTAACTAGCAACTTAAGTAGTTTAATTAACCTTGTAGAATAGGTTTCGAACTGACTACAATCAGTCGATACAGTACGGATAAAAAGGCCTACCATGTCAGAGTTCAGGGACTGCAAAATATTTTGCGATAACGATATTGTATCTTGGAAAGGCGTAGAAGTGTGAAATCTGCTAGATCTAAACGCATAATCTGTAATAGACAAGACGCAAAACCATTTGAGGCAGAATGTCCACTCTTGCTTCGTGATTCAGTTCAACATGCTGTTGTCTTTGAAGTTATAGGGGTAGACATGGCTGGTCCCCTATATTCGAAAGATGGAAAGCAGGCATTAATGTATCTTCTCACACGTGCCATTTATCGCGTGGTTTATCTAGAACTTTGCACCTCTCTATTCAATTCTTGCTTTATTCAAGCACTGCAAAGGTTTGTTACTCGACGCGGTAGGCCCAAGACCATTTATAGTAATAATAGTACGAATTTAGTATGAACTGGAAACGCATTCTCAGCTAGATTGGAATGAAATTTCGAAGCACACGTCAGTCCTGCGGATCTCATGGCGATTAGTCTTCCATCAACGTCATTGTGGGGGGTTTTAGGGAACGCTTAATACGTATACTAAAAAGTCTACTTCTATTCAAAGGTTTACTTCTAAAGGTGCTGGGATGTGCTTGTCTATTCTATGAAGAACTATTAACTATACTTTGTGACTGCGAGGCTGTGATCAACGCACTACCATTGACGTATGTATCAAGTAACACATGTTATTGTCACTCTCACACTTAGCGTATTTATCCAAGATCACGCGGAAATTGGAGTGTCCGACTGTGACAACATCGAAAGGTCTGGGTTGTGTCGCAGAGCACGTCATGTGTATAAGTTGCGTGAATATTTGCGACAAGGGTTTTGATCAGAGTATCTCGGTCAGTTGAAATTGGCTTATAAGAAAAATTCCAACAGGAAGGTTGTCCTAAGAGAAATTGTGTTGATTGGCGATAACAACCGGAAACGTATAGAATGGCCTCTTGGTCGCATAGTAGAAATGTTGCCGAGTAAAGATCAGTCGGTTCGGCTGGTGTGATTAAATACTTGTAGAGGTGAGTTATTAAGGCATGTACAGCGTTTCTACCCGTTAGGAGATTTAAAAATGGACCGTGAGCTGCAGTATTATGACTTGACACAAACAAGAGACAAGGAACAGGAGCGACATCGGAGCGTCTAGAAGGCTTGCCGCTTAAACCAGAAACAAACATGTGTGACGATGGGAATAAAGTGCCGTCGAGTTATTTTAGTCGAGGTAGTAGGGCACTCAAGCCGCCAAACCGGTTTTACTAATATTGGATCTAACATGAGCAGGATTGTCGTTTATTTTTAGGTGGTAGAATGTTGGGATTCGGAGTTATGAACATTTAATTTAGAATAGGCGGTGTTGGAAAAAATGACAATTATAAAAAAATTGTTGAAATAGACGTATTAAACTTATTGATTTTGATTACATGTATTTATTTGTAGAATTGTCTTCCATATCATCAACTCACCGTTGTGACTAGAGTGAACAAAAGGTTAATTTTTTGTATTTGAATCGAACCAGTGGTGCCGACTGCAATAAGCGGGTAGCTCATTGCCGACACTGTACACTAAATGCTTGATTTAAGTATTATTGATCTATATCTGAATCAAAGTTTTAATCGGTATTACAATATGTTTATTAACTTCTTTAATTTCGACAGAGTATTGCAGTAGGTTTGCGGCAAGTGATAACGGGTTTAATGGTAGCACCTATTTGGTATTATCAAATATGGTAGCGCACTATACAATTTACCTGAATCTCTGGATGCAATCCCAACATGACCAGGACATATCCTAAAGTAGATGAAAGTGTTTCAAACCCCTGAAACAATGCAATGCGTTAGCAAACATTAACATATGTTGAAAGAAAATTATAAACTTTTGAAAATACTAATCTTTTAGGAAATGCATTCATTGTACCTGAATTAAAGCAAACTGTTTGTCAACTAAGCACTATTAATATGGCTACAGTATGTTTTAAAATGCAGTGTGCTCCCTCAAGTATTATTTTCTTTAAATTTTTCAAATTGTTCTTTGTCATCGCATACTATAGATATTGTTCCATTAGCAACATCTTTGTATTTTTGTATTGCCAATTATTTGTTCGAGATTGTTCCTTTAATTTCAAATTTGTTAGTGTACGTGATACTATTTTACTAGCTAATGAAAAAATCTACGTTTTGTATGGTAATTAAGCAATTTAACGAAGCAACACTCTAAGATTGTCGTGCACATTACTTTTGCAATATAATAAACTGCAAAGCTACTTTTGATCATCATTAGGTCCTCAGTCTTGGAACAGGTTAGACGCGTACCTTCATTGTTTCCTATTCTGAACTACCCTACACATTTTCCCGATATTTCCACAGTCTGCATCTTTCACTATCTGCGTGCAGTATTCTGGTCTAGGTCCACCCCTACCTCTTTTTTTCCTATCTCTGCGTGTGATATATCCCGCACTATTCTTTAAAAATGCCTTATAACGGATCCTGCCCTTCCACTCCTCCTTTTTTTTTGTTTTCCATTGATATCTTTATTCCCCTACTATTTCTATAACCTCTTTGTTACTAACCTTCTGTCCATGTTACCATCTTCATACATCTGAAGCACAACGTTCCAAAAGGCGTATACCGTTCTTCTGTCTGTTTCTACTACTGCCCCTATTTCATAGGCGTACTGTACCGTGCTCTACACATATGCTATCAACAATTTTCTCCTTGCTCCTATGTTTGTTGTCTTTGAACTTAGCCGCTGCTCGTTCTTGTTAGATGCGGTTCGGTTTCCTTTCTATTGTTTTACAACCCTATTTTTCCGATATTCAGTAGTATGTGAAGGGGTTTAGGCAGCCTGCGGCTACCAAGATCCCCCAACACTTAAACATTTACGGAATTAATAGTTTTTCAATATATCCTTTCGCACGATCAACATTAGTTGACAATATTTCAAAACCAACACCTGTAGTTGTTTATAATAATCATCAGATTTATTTGTCAATTATTTTTTAGTCATTTGGTTTTCCGTTTTTGAACTGGTTGGACGCGTACTTCCACTTATTTCTATTTTGAGCTAGTCTACACTGTTTCCTGAAATTCCAGTAGTCTAGATACAGCTCGGTTCTCCTTCTGTTGTTTACTAATTATATGCCTTATTTCATCGAGATTCAGTGGTATATGAAGGGGTTTAAGCAGCCCGTGGTTACCAATATCTCCCAATAGTAAACATTTTTAGAAGTATTAGTTTTCCAGTAAATCCTTTCGCACAATTAACATTAGCTGAGAATTTTACAAAACCAATACCTGTATTGTCGAAGGCTTTCACGGCCGGAGTCATTATAAATATTTATGGTTCCGGGATGGGACCGTTTCATTTTATAAACTAAGGTCAACTTTTCACGCACTTTTGTAAGGAATTTCATCGGGACCAGGAAAATAATGAAAATAAATAATAGAAATAATAATAATAAAAATAAGAATTATAATATTAAGTAGACAAGTAAAGTGCAAAGAGTATAGAAAGCTACTTCCGAACTAGCAGACTCACCAGTCCATTTAAGCCAAAAGGTGTCTTGTGGCAAAGCAACAATATATAGGACGACATGCATGACATCTATCTGGGCGTAGGGTGGTTTTTTTTTTGGTGCGCGGGGACTAATTAGGAACTCTAAATCAAATTCGTCTCTTATGCTCCTAGGAACTGAGATAATGAGCAAAAAGCAAAAAGAGCGCCAGTTCCCCATCATTCTTCTACTAATATTCTAACGGAATCTTTTAATAAGATACTATTGAAGCCTCATCTTGTAGGGGGTTCGAAAAAGTAATGAATAAATCTGACTACAACAGGAAGCTTCAGATTTTTTTCTAATGTTGTGTTCAAGTTTCAGTAACGCCATAATTTGTGTCAGCGCAGTAAAGAATTTAAACTAATTACTATTCAGTTGGTCAAATATACAGGGTGTTCACTCTTACTGTGCATACCATTGCATTATCCAAAACGGTAAGAAATACAGCGTGGGTTAAATTAGAAAAAAGTTGCGTTTTTTATTCCTTTCAGGAATCAAAAAGTAACATATGGTATCTCAACCCTTTTTTGAGTTATCGCAAAAATGCCAAAATTTTCAATTTTCTTCCTTCTCTATAACTTTTTTATTTATTTCAAAAAAATTATGAACTTTACTGTTTACAAAGTTATGAAAACAATAAAAAAGTATCTATTTAATAATATATAAATTAATATTACTTAAAAAAATTTAAAACTTGGAACGACTATAAAAAGTTATAATTACTAACTAACAACTAAATTACTATAAAGTTTCATAAATTAACAAATGACTATCATAGCATTGCTAGTTTGTTCATATCGAAAACCACTCTTTTAATATTTCCTGCAGTAACCCTTAAACAGTATTCGACAATTCTTCGGCGTACATTTTCTACTATTACTATGGGTCTGTTAGAAATTTGATTTTTATTCAAACCTCAAAAAATAAGCCAAAAAATTTAAATAAGAGTATCGAGGAGACCAGTGTACAGGAGCGTTTGCTCACAAATTAGGAACCTCTCATTGGAATATTCTCCTACAACTGCAGCTATCTTGTTGAAACCATTTAAAAAATGTACCAGTAACTAGGTTTAGGTTGTCTCACATATTTTCCAAATCATTTTAGAGAAAATTTAAATAAACTTGTCCATTTAGACGTCCCTTAATAAAATAAGGTCCTAATAACTTATTGTTGATTCGGCCACGCCAAACGTTGATTAAACTGCGCGCTTGAAGTCTTACACTGTAAATAAGCCAAAGGTCTTCAAAAGAATAACAATGTTTGTTTCTTCGATTAAACATACCGCTTGTAATCACTTCGATGGTATTTTAGAGTTAGGCACATGGTTTGTTAGCTGATTCGGTTTAAATATAATACCAAAGTGCATAGCATATAAGAATTGTAAACAGAAATAATACTTACCCTCAGTTAGTCCGTGTTGATGCTGAAAATAAAGCAAGGAAGTATTGCTTGATTTAGTGAAGTTATATAGCAAAATAATTTATATACGTTATATTTGCCAGAAAACTGAGATAATCTTTCATGGTCTAAAGTATTGGAGTATTTTATTTACCACTTAGACACTCAGAGAAACTTAAATTTTTTTGCTTTGCCTTAACCCCCATAAGGAACCCTTAGAGCTACCTAAATCACAAAGACGATTGCAACTTCGAACAGTAGTGAAGAAGATTACAAAGCATCAGAAACAGTAAATCAAGTTCCTTGTCTACCAATGTCACAATCTTCCCAACAAAAAGAAAAATTAAATCATCAGTGGCAGTACAATGATACATTAGGTTTAATATCTACAATAGAGGTTAAATACGAAGAAATGTGTCATCCAAAAAAGGAAGCATTTTTGGGATATTACTTACGAGGAGTTAATTAGTTTAAATATAAATGTAAGTACTAATTAATTTTTAAATAGAAGTGAATAATAATAAAAGTTTCCTTTGTTAGGTGGATGCAATGTTATGTTGAAAATAAAAGAATTTAGTTGCGACAGGTAAAAAAACCAGATATCGTAAATAAAACTCCAAAGGAGCCATCTGCTTTCTATTTTTTGAACGATTAGATGAATTGTTGGATGATAAGTCCAGTAATTGCAGTCCACACACCGTAATGTTGCACATGCAAGACAAGAAAGACAAGAAGAATTTAAAAACATAGAGGTGCCTGCCATATTTCACAATCGGAACATAGTCTGGGTCCAAATATTTTTTCATAGTTCAGTGTAATGGATCTGATACTGATTTGCATAATATATGTTTAAGATTCAACAATGCAGTAGATATATAAGATGACGAATAAGCACCTGAGTGTGACTTTGATGAAGCAATAATACAAAATTTAAGTGGTATTGTACCAGATATCTCCAAACGAGAAGAAATGTTCCAAAGACTAGATGATTTGTAAATATGTATTTTATAAACAAGAATTCTTTCTTAGTTTGAGAATAGTATTAAGAATAAGGCTCATTAGTTTATATATTTAGTTCATTAGTTAGTTTATGTACATCTATAGGTATTTATTAAATTATATATAATTTTAAAATTAGAATTACCATACACCTAACTTTCTTAAAAAAGTTAAAACACACTGATTTATGGAATACATATATCGCGCATATAGTTATCTTATTTACCATGATTTATTATTGTTGTACTAAATTAAATTCCCGTGTGTGTATGCTTTCTTACAGAGTTTTCTAAAGCCCCGGCTTTATGTTCCTCCAATGCCAGTTTTTCTTCAAACAATTCTAATTTTTTATACGATATTTTTACAGATGTTGATGTACCAGGACTGTTACAATTATGGATTATGGCAGCTAATGATTTTTTATATACTATACGCTGCGTTAAGTTCAAATTGGGATTTGAGTCTAACAATCTTGGGGCGAAATTTTTCAACTTCTGACCTGACACCCTACGTGAGCTAATTTCAAGTACTTTTATGTACATGAGTAAGTTTTGAGGGCAATACTCAAAATTTTGCATTTATAAATTTCGCTCAACTTTTTAAAATTCTGTGTTATGCATAGTTCATAAATAAAAAGATTTCTATGTATTGGTTCGTCAAGTGAATTTTTCAGACAGATTGAGGTTTGTTACATATACCCCGATTTTCAGTTTCATTAATTATAAATATTAAACAATTTCTAAAATTATATTAATATCATTTATGAGGTATTTAACATAAACGAGATAAATAAAATTGATACGCAAAGTATAACGGCGCTTGTTGTATCAATTTTAATGGTATTTTAGCTAACTGGTATGGTAGCAAGTATTCTTTGACGTGTGGTAGTTTAGCATAAACGAAGCAAATATATAATTAAAATTAGTTAAATAGAAGGCAAGATCACCTTGGCCCCCCAACACCAAATTATTTTATTTTCTGTATAGCATCTAATTGCACCAACATTGTTCCACATAGCATCATAAGACTAGTAGCTAGCACCCAAAAACTATGTCAGTTGTTGCAGTTCAAAGTTGGGGGAGGGGGCTAAGGTTATACCAGCCACCCATTACACTTTTTTTCAAATTTTTCGCTTGCACCTGATGGCCCTAACATAGCACCACATAGCACTACCATTTTCATACCTAGCACCCAAAAATAAACACAGATATAGCAATTTAAAGTTTAGGGTTCTAGGTTACGTTAGTCCCCCCCCCCCTCTATTACATTTATTTCAAAATTTTCCCTTGCACCTGTTAGAACTAACATAGCACTACATAGCACCACCAGTTCCATAGCTAGCACTCAAAAATTAGATAGATATAGCAACTTAAAGTTTATACCCTTAGGCGATGTCAGCCCCCCCCACTCCACTTTCTTTAATTTTTTTTTCTTGCACCTGCTAATACTAACATAGCACCGCCTATCACCCCCAAAAAATGGCGCGGATATAACAGTTTAAAGTTGAATTTTTTTTTGCACCTACTAGTACGTCAGCAAACCCCCTAACTTTTTTGAAATTTTTCCTCTTGCGACTGTTAGAACTAATATAGCACCTTACATGTAATTTGCCAATGCTCTACCCGAAGGTACTACATTGGCCAGAAAACGAGGCTTTTTACCTGGAAAATTTGGAATTTTACCAAACCCTTGCTGTTCCAAGCAAGGTAGGGATCTTTAACGTGCGTGACAACGCTCACACACGGGACCTCCATTTTACCTCTCATCCGAAGGAGGGTGTATTTTTGTGAAAAATGCTCGCCTAACATTTTTCACTTTACACAGACGCAACCTGAACAGATTTTTACCTATTGTAAGCTATAGACTGTCAACATTATTACTACAGTAGAATTAGTACCCTCACGAAAAACAGCGGTTATGATACTAATAGGAGATTAACGACGCGAAGCGGATAATGGCGAATTAATACGAAGAGATTAAAAGGCGCGAGCACCGCCATATGTAAATAAGTTTTCCCTGCAGCATAAAATTGTTCTTGGAAAATCAAAATCTTCCTCCAGCTGATGATTGAACCAATTGCAAAATTTCAATTTTCTTTCATTGTCGCTCGGATGAAGGATTTGCACAACTTTACATTCAATATCACAATTTCGTTTTTTCAAAATTTTTTTTCTGCTAGATTTAGATAAATTACACTCTGTTGTCATATTTGTTTGCGAGTTTTCAGAATTAATGTGTACTTGGGACAACCATTTATGTCTTTTACGGATTCTGTAGCTACTTTAGTACTTCGAGGTTTTCAAAAGTTTGATTGATGATTAAACGTTTTTTTAAACGTCCAAAAATACAAGCATTAGGTTGTCGTTTTTCTGAATAAAGTTCACCATATTTTGCCAAAGCAGTTCTTGAATTGTGATAATTTCTTATGTAAATGTTGTACATATCGAGATATTCTTCTGCCGAAAAGTATGCCATAAGGCAGACGATAACATTAGAACCTTTTTATTTCATTCACTCAATCCTTTGTTATTATAATATCAACAATACTCGAAAGAAAACCACTTTTGTTAATAATAACTAATATTTTGACACATTGTAAAACAGCTTTAATATTTTTTTGGGATGGCTAATTTAATGTATCAAGGGTCAATGATTCGGCATTTCATCCGCATGGCAACTTGATATTAACAAATAAATACAAAATGATGCTTTAAGAGGGGTCATTGAAGCATTAAATCCAATGTGTGATACATCTTGAAATCCTATGTTTTTACTCTATTTAATAGCATGCAAATCCAATATGGCGTCCATAAAAAAATCGAAAGTGAACATTGAAAAATGAGATCTGGAGTTTGTCTAGAAAATTCCTGACAACTTCATTAGAAAGCCCGTGATCAATAATGCAAATGTAGTAAGTTCCATAATTTTTTTTAAATAAATCGAAAAGTTTTAGAAGAAAATTTCAGAGTTTTTGACATAACTCAAAAATTGTAACTTTCTTTTAAGACAAGGCATAAAAAAGCGCAACTTCTCTTTAATTTAACCCACGCTGTATTTCTTACCGTTTCGGATATCCCAATGATATGCACTGTAAGAGTGGCCACACTGTACATATATACATAAATTTCAATTTTGTATTCTCTAATGCAGCATCTAAAAATTATAAAACTATACAGTACCTGGTTCACTTACCGCAAAAAATAGGTTTTTCGCTTCATCACGCAGTTCTTGAAGTGTAAATTTTCCAGTTCCTTCAAGCGTCGATGGCAAAAAATCTACAATGTTTCTTGGTTTGAATGGTCCTGTACAAAAGAATTCAAAATATAGGTATTTGCACTCTTTATGTTACATTTTGAATTTCTGTTGCGCATCATTAATATTATATTACACACTCTTGTACCTTAGTATTATATTGTTTTCTAGAATTTTGAATAAATTTAGTGTTACTAGTAATATTTTATTTTATTGTTCAGGTGTTACGTGTGCTTTATTTAAATAGGGTTTATTTTATATCTAGTTGAAGCAAGAAGTTTAACAAAAACTTACACAGTTATTATTTTACTAATATTGTGGGGTTCGTTTTAGAAAAATCCTACTAAAAATTGTGTATTTCAGTATAAGATAGTAACGTTTTTTTTATTATTTCTAATTTACATATATACAGGTGGGATTAAGGTCATAAGAGCAATACCTCTTGATTACGATAAAATTTTTCTTGCGGAAAAATTTTAATAAAAGCTTTCATGGATTACAGCGTTTGTATCTATAGTAACGACCCTTGTTAAAAAATTTGGTCTTCAAAAGTTTAATTAAAGCACATGGAAATACTTAAAAGATCTTTAACAATTGCTTCATTTTGCTTATGTGTAATAGGAGATTTAAAACTGTCTCTATTTATTTATGAGTTACGATTACCCAGACCAACATGATTTTTGTTTCCTGATGTCTAATGGCGTCTTGTATATATTTTTAGTCGCAAAACCGCATCTGTTCTCAGAATTTTTGTCAGTTTTATAATGTCTTTAAGTGCACCCTTCTAGCTGCCAATCGATTTATTATCCCACCGACAGCCCAATGAATTGTTTCTTCCGAGTATAGACTCTTAAACGCGAGTTAAGGTTCGTGGCTTCAAGCTGTCCTTTTTAAAAAGACTTCTTTGGTCCTTAACACATTTATTTTATTTAAACAGATTTGAACATGGAATTTTACAATCTTGAATTAATTTATTCTAAGTCGAAATAGTTAATACTTAATTGTACAAGTGTGTTACCGACGGAATGCAATGTGAAAGCTGAACGTTGATGAACTGACCGCGAGTGGAGCTCCCGGTCCTTTTTTAATCTCCCTACCTCTTTACAATTCTGTAGGAACCTGCGGACCTAATGTCCGCTTACACTTGATTCCATTCATAATACTTAGTTGCTATCTTAAAAGCTATTCATAATTACAATGTTGCAGGCTTATTCTGCGTAATCTCGGTACGTGACTTCCTACGACCGTCTGTGACCTGACATCTGCAGTGTCACTTATCCTTGTGCTACTTTGTAGCGCTTCCGTTCACATGAGAACGTTATAAACTGAATATATTGTAACAAATTGTCTTTTAATTACATTGTTGCATTTTCCTAATATTTCCTAATATTTCCTAATAACTTTATTAGTTTCATAGGTATAACAAATGGGGGATCACATAACTCGCGTTATTAGAAAAAGAACAATCAAAGAAACTTTATCATCATTGCTCAAGACTGGTTATTTGAGTAACGGTCGTTAGAGTTATTTGAAATACATTTGAAACATTGTAACATTTTATTTTTCCAGTCGTAATTTAATTGCATTGAATTACACGCTAAGCACGCTAAGCGTGTATTGTTCCTTAGGGATCTAGTTGTATTGATATATCTGTGTCGCATAAAGCTGTTTCCAAGTAAATATCTATTTAATTGTTTCGTGTTCCCCCCTCTGACGGCGCGACCGCTCGGCTTTGGTTTCGATGAACAGTCGGCCACGGGCAACAGTTTTGTTAAGATGTATTTTTGGCTAGAGGCCGGCAACCTTCGTATCAATTATTAATTGTGGAGATATCTTCTAATAACGGTTGGTAAAGTATATATTATACGAACTAATGTAATTTGGTTTAATTTTATTTAGCGCGACCTTTAGAACACGACAACGACAAAATATAATGCAACAAAATATAATGCGACGAGATATGATTCGGCAATGTGGAATGCAACAAACATAATTCGACAATTAAGAATGGAACGAAGAAAATTCGTCATATAGGATTCAAAGAATTACCGTTATTTAGTAACAGTCGATTCAAACTTTGCCTAATAGGAAATTTGTCTGATAAGGAATTATAGAAGTTAATTTGGATGGAGTAGTTTCCAATTAGAAACGCTGTTAACGTTGCTGTGGCGTAGTGGTATGTGTGTGACTACTGCGCCCTAGGTCCCGGGTTCGAATCCCGACACGGTCCGCTTGAAAAATGTTAGGCGAGCATTTTTCGCAAAAATACACCCTCGTTCGGATGAGAGGTAAAATGGAGGTCCCGTGTGTGAGTGTTGTCACGCACGTTAAAGATCCCTACCTTGCTTGGAACAGCAAGGATTCGGCAAAATTCAAAATTTTCCAGGTAAAAAAAAACTCGCTTCCTGGCCAATGTAGTACCTTCGGGTGGAGCATTGGAAAATCACATGTAATGTTAACGTTGCTTGAAGAACGGAAATCCCGTCTCAGTTTGTTGTGAAGCGGCTAATGCAGTTATTGGTTCGTAATTAGCTATAAGATCTTTTTTTGCATGTGTTTCAAAGTTTAGAACACGTTAACTTGCTTTTATGTTTAGTACACGTAAATTGTGTAAACTTTAATTAATTGTTGAGCTGGTTTTACAAGCTGTAAAACGAAATTTTGTTGAATTAGCTTTCTAAAATAACATGCTTTGTTCCATTGTGACGCTACAAAACAACACAACACAGGGACGTACTCGATATAGTTCAATACCAATCACAAAGGAGGGAAGGGCAAATAATGCCTTTCCGGGTAGTCGGAGTCAACAGCGTCCATATGCCCTGGGCCAACCCAGTACTGAGGCCGGGGTGGGGTAGACCATAAACAACCAGCCAAATGAGCGCCACCTAAATCTATAACCGCTGTACTCCGACGGGACTGAAATAGGAAATCCTCACGCTTACCTGTAACACCCAAATCAGAAAAAATTCTCCTCACACCTCACACTCGAGTAATACAAAACTATCTTTTACATACAGTATTGACACTTTACTACAAACATATAATATATTTATAACAACAGTAAACATATAAAAAGGCTCCAATTACCCACCCACTTGTTATGGTGTAATTTCCAATAAACAAACAGCAAATAACCTGATTGTATAACTCTTACTGCTACTTTTACTATTATATTTAACGCAATTCAGCCAACCTATTGAAACAAATCTGCGCCAAGATGGCAGAACAGAATGACTATTAAATAATGTTAAGGGTGGTATACCAGGATCCTCGTAGATTGACCCTTGAACGCTGAGGGCATTGGTATAGACTATAATTATACCTATAATGATCGGTGCATTGGCTAAACTTCACACACGTGTTAAAATTGTGAATAATGTAAAATTACAAATTAGTAAATCTGAACCCACCCTATAATAAATGTGTAAACAAAACAGTCTTCAGTAAAGTGTTATTAAATGAAAACAAAAGAAAAAAATCTTCAACAAGCAATATCAACCAGACGGTTGCAGTAGAAAATTAAATGTGGAACGACTCACCCACAGCTGCACTAGTCGTTGTAAGCTGATCTTAGCATAAGCCAACTAAGGGTTGCGACGGCAAAATAACGACTGGAGCTATTATTGGGGCTAAACTGAAAACTGCAGGTCGAGACTGAAAACTGCAAACTGGGATTTGAAGACTTAGAACTTGGAACTTGGCACTTGGAACTTGGAACCCTAAAATTTATAACCTATAACTTCCATTAATATATTCACGACTTCTTACCGGTCAATTCCGGGTCCAGTACAAAACAACAAACGAAAAATGTACAAGTGGTCACCAAATACAACGGTCGAGGATTCACTTTAGATCTACAATAGCATAAAAGTTATCTATTTGAAAAATTCTTCGATACTTACGAATCGCCGAAATCCCAATAAGGAAATAAGAAAATTATTTCAAATCACAACGAATAATTTCCTTCAATTAATCCGCCAAAACCCTTTCAATAAAGGAGGAAATACAACGTTCCAAGGGCGTAATTAAAATTGCTCGATTCGAATCAAGAGTGTAATCAAGAATATTGTGTTGAGACCATCAAAGCTAGTCCGGGAACCGGTACCTGATAACACGGCGTGCTATCACTATTCGAATTCATACAATCTAATTTGGAAAGAATATACTTTTGAAGTACACTGCTAAATGCAAATGTCGTTATGAAAATTACGACCGTAACACCATATGAAAGTTCAACATGTGTTTTCGACGTCATATTTTTCTATTTTGTACAGTTGACAGATGCTGTCTTGAAAGCAAATGCTTTGAGCAGCTGGAATGCAACTTAAACAAACATGCCTATTTCTGTGATCAGCTTTATCTATACATAGATTGTTAGACGTAAATTTAAAATTTCAAATTCTCATTATGTTAGGTTCTAGTAATTTGTTATCTACCTAAAAAGATCTGCCCAGGTTAGAATTTAATTCACTGTGTTATGCTTACCAATCATTATCACTTTAATTTGTATAACAAGTTCATGTTTAAAATAAAGTCGGTTGATTAATGAGAGAAAAAAAGGAAAGTTAACACTTTAATTTTGATGTAGTTGATTATGACTATTTTTTTGTTACAAGTTCCGATATTTTAAGAGTTTTTTTTAGTAAACATTTAGTTCAAAATCTAAGACTTTTATTTTGGTCAAGAACGATCAAATCTAATTACATAAAGCCCAAATTCTTCTGAGTAATAATTTAATGCCAATATTATATTGGAAATATTTTTTTTATTATTTCTTTATATATGTTTATAGGACACAAGTGGTGTTCTACTTTTTTATTTATTTAACCATTGCAATTTCTTACAGGAGCTGCGTCTTATTTTGTTAAGACAGGTTTTTGTTAACGAAGGCAATCATTTGTTCTTTGGGTTTCCACGTCCGCCCTTAGAACTGTGCTTTGCAATTATCGTAATTATCTCAGGACATGGTGGCGCCTATTTGATTTAGCTTAACTTTGGTTTGCAAACAGAATTCGACTCCCCCACCCCCCACTTCTCATTGCTCTACCCAGGAATAGACCCCTAGCTTTGTCGGAAGACTTTGTTCTCTAGCGCAATAATATATAAAAAAAAGACGTTCCAGTCTTTTGTAAAACAGAAGTCATTTCAGTGGCACCCATCCAACGTAAGGCTTAGCAAAAGTAGTTACACTGACGTCACAATGTGAGACCAGCCAACTTCAGAAATTCGTATCAACATCAACAAAGTAGATGAATAAAGTTATTACGGAAAAAAGCTTTTGCATTGGGGAAAAATATTCTTAGTACGTTCGCTAAGATTTTCGAAATTTTAAAAGATAATGTTATAAAGATTTATCTCAATAAATTCAAAAAAAGTTTTGGATATCAAGAATATAAGCTAAAAGGTTATAAAAATGTCCAAAAATCCATTAGTTTAATTTGCTTCAAATACAGCTAGCTCTGTTCCGAATGAACCTGCACCTTGAGGAAGTTCTAAAATACTAGAACGGGTAGAATGGCTTGCGGGGTTCAGTGAGCTAAAGAGTCGACCTATAGGTTTAACCAAATTAGTGGGAATGTTAGCGAGAAACCAAACTAAGACAACTTCTCTTAAAGAGGGCAGCGGCTCATTTGCTATTTAGAGTGGCAGTGCCCATAGGGGTTGGTATGGCATTCTATGATACACTACTGCGATGTGGAAGACAACGGGAAACCACCAGATTACCTCCCAAGTACATAGCGTACTTAAATTGTTAATTAAGATGATGACATCCTCTGGGATAAAAGATTACGGAGCTAAAATAGTCCCTAATTCGGATCTCCGAGAAGGGAAATTTTGGAGGCTGTGATCGGAAAGCTTAAAAGAAGAATCGGGAATATTTTCAGAGTCAGAGCGTAAAATGTTCGAAGTACGAAGCAAGAAGGTAAGCTAGAAAAGTTAAAAATTGAAATGGAAAGGTTAGCATTAGACAGAGTAAGGATTGGCAAAGTTCGATGGCCAGAGGTGGGAGATTTTTGAGTGGAGACTTTAAAATAATTTATACAGGATCAGAGTACGGAAATTCGGTTGGGTCGATAGTTATGCAAAAATAGATAGGCCACTATGTAGAAAAGTACTTACAAATAAACGAAAAAGAACTCATGGTTAGATTAAAAACAACTAAATACTGTAATAATACAAGTATATATGCCCACCTCTAACTACGGTGAGGAAGAGGTAGAGGCGACCTACAAAGATATCGAAGAGATACTAAGATACGTAAAAGGACATGAAAAGTTAATGATTACGGGGATTTTATTGCAGTGGTAGATAAGGATGAAAAAGGAGCAATAGTAAGTTTTTTGATTTAGGCACAAGAAATGACAGGGGAATCGGCTGGTAGATTTTTGCGACAAGAACAATTTAACCATCACAAACATATTATTTCCAATCCTAGCTACAGTGAGGAAGAAGTAGAAACAATCTAGAAAGATATCGATCACATACTAAGATGCGTAAAATAACATGAATATTTAATAATTACGGGGGATTTTAACGCAGTAGTACGTGAAGGTAGTAAAAGTTTGGTAGTAGGTTTATTTAGTTTAGGCACCAGAAACAATAGGGGATGTAGGCTGGTAGAATTTTACGACAAAAACAATTTAACCATCACAAATACATTATTTCAAGACGATACACATGGAAGATGCCAAAAGATATAGGAAGATATCAAATAGATTACGTTCTTGTTAGACGACGGTTTAGATATCAATTACAAGACTGTAGAAATTACCCAGAAGCAGATATAGACACTGACCACAACATTGTACTTATGAAAGTCTCGCGTAAATTTAGAAAATTTGAAAAAAAAATGGAACAGAAAAATGAACTTTGACTTTGAGAATCTAAACGATAAAGATATACCCGATATATTTGAAAAAAGACAAATAAAGTGCTGAAAGATATCGGGAACATTTCTAGTACTAATGCGGGATGATAAGGTGATCTAGATATGTTAATTATAGGGAAGGATCAATTGCTTTTGGTAGCAATACCGATGGCAGTGTAGCGGTTATGTAATAATTAAAGTAACTACGACAAACTACTTAATAAAGGATATAAATACCTTAAAGCCTGTGCCGCTCTGCGCAAAAAAAGTGACACACAAAAGGTTAGCGGACAACTAAGAACGCGCACGTTCGGTGTGGTGTCGCCTTCAGGGCTCTCGTACAATTGTCTTCTGTAACCGTCCGAGTACGACTGACTGTTACTTCACGCACACGCACTCTGCGGCATAAATGTTTTACTAAACTGTAGGGTACCCGCACTAATGGTATTTATTGTCACCACTACCAAATTGTTCAATGATGACGTAACATACCGCCCACCAAATTCATAGAATTTTAAAAGGAGGGAAGTAGGTTGGGTGAAGGAAATCACATGGGATTTTACCTTGCTTGGAAAACAGGTAACGAAAGATAGGGTGGTACACTACAGCGAGCGATATCACCAACTATGCAAAATAAAAAAAATTTATACGTATATAAACAAATATTTAAAAATAATATACTACCATACATGTAAGAAATGTGTATATACATCTAAACATAAAACAAAATTAAAATACCGGTAGCTGTGCTAGTTTGACCAAAGGTCGTTTTAATGTGCCATGTGCAGTTTTGATCTAAGCGACACGTATAATACCGTCCGCACCGGGGAAAGTATTAATAATACGACTAAACTTCCATTGAAGTGGAAAAAAGTTGGTCGTCTTTGATGAAGACAATAGTTTCCTTTTCAACTCTTCGCACACCTACCTTAAAGTGCCATTTAACCTTTTGATTCAGAGTATGTAAATACTCATGGCTCCAGCGAACCCAAAAATCTTGGTGGAGTTTTTGCAGGAGTTTCCACCTGCTCTTTAATGATAAAACGTTGTTTGAATGATCCTCATCTGGTGGTGCAAAAAGAGGTTCCATAGTTAGGAAATGACCTGGTGTTAAACAACGCAAGTCATTTGGATCCGAACTCAAAGCGCAGAGTGGCCTTGAATTTAGAACAGATTCAATTTGAGAAAGAACTGTGTAAAGTTCCTCAAAGGTAAGTTTTTGTTCGCCGATTACGCGAGCTAGGTGTGTCTTTACAGACTTAACACCGCTTTCCCATAAGCCACCGAAATCAGGGGTGCTAGGTGGATTAAACGACCACTTTATCTTTTCTGAGGTTACTGCACTATGCAGATAACTCGTAAGCTGACGATAGGCACCTACAAAATTAGTTCCGCAATTACTAAATACTTGAGAACAGCGTCCTCGACGTGCTATAAATCGTCGCAAAGCGGCAAGAAACGCGTCTGCCGACAAATCCGAAACAAGTTCAATATGTGCTGCCTTAGTGGCAAAACAATAATAATTTCGGATTGAATTTTTAATAGAAAGAATCCAGAAATTCTGTTGGATAAGATACGCTGTGGTATTAACACCGGGATGGTAATACCTTTCATGAGTTGACCGAATGATAAGTTCGGTTAATCGGTGCCGCTGAGGCAATAACGCAGGAAACTTTTTGAAATAAGAAAGCGAAGAATGTGTCAAGCGCCCACCTACTCTTAAGATACTTTGTGGATCAACAAATGGAGAAAGTTTTTGCAAGGTTTTAGGTAATTTACAGTTTGCCTTGATCGAAGCTATTTCCTTTGAAAATGTAACATTTTGTACATGCCGAACGATAATTATATGAGCATTGTGTAATTCAATGTCTGTTAAGGGACCCGTATGACGTTGAGCCGTGGGTTTAAAAAATCTATAAATGTAAGCCACGATGCCTTGGATTTTATATAACGATGAAAAGCGACTTAGTAAAATGTCAATGATGTTTGGATCTGTTTGAGCGACAAATGTTAGGATCTTCTTTTCCGTAGTTACCTCAGCCATTGAGGTTGACAATGTTGGTTGAGGCGGCCACGAGTTACTAGGGTAGTGAAGCCATTCAGGCCCCTACCCACCATAGCGAACATGAAATAGCCGTGCTTGGCATTAATCCCCGAGATGCAGGATCAGCCGGATTATGCGAAGATTTAATATAAAACCATCGACTAGGTGCAATGAGTTCTTGAATGTGGCTAACACGGTTTGCCACAAAAGTTTTCCAACGAAAAGGTGGAGAACGTATCCAAGTGAGAGCGACCGTAGAATCACTCCACGCTGAAATATCGGAGATTTCAATCAAGCCTTGATAAGACCGAATGGTAAAAGAAAGTAAATCGGTTAATAAAACGGCGGCACATAATTCCAAACGTGGAATTGAAATGCGCTTAATTGGAGCTACGTTTGTTTTAGCGGTTACAAATTGTACAGCTATTTCTCCAGTAGTTTGATTCATGAACTGGAAATATACTACCGCTGCATACCCTACCTCGCTAGAATCGCAAAAGCCATGCAAATGACAAGTAAAACGATCCGAGGGGGTTAAACAACGTGGTAACTTTGATGACGATAATAACGGCAACTCTTCTTGATACTGCAGCCATTGATACGAAATGGCTGCTGGTGGGATGTCATCCCAATTTAGACCTAACATCCACAGATGCTGGATTAGGCGTTTTACAAAAAGTGTTAGTGGGGCTAAAAACCCTAATGGGTCATATATTCTGGCAACTTGCGAAAGTATGTTGCGCTTTGTACATATTGGGTTTAACGGTTTAACCCGAAATGAGAAAATATCTTCTGTAGGTCACCATTGAAGACCTAATATTTTTATTGATTCGTCGGAATCGAAATCGAGAGAAGTATATTGGCAAAAATCTGACGGAATGCCTTTCAAAATAGAAGCTGAATTAGAACTCCATTTTTGAAGTTCAAAACCAGCCAAATGCAAAAGTCGAATAAGTTGATCTTTAATTTCGCGGGCCGATTGTATAGAATCTCCACCGGCGACGAAATCGTCAATATATAGATTTGACCGTATAGCCTCAGCCGGCTAACGGAAACCTTTTGCCTTCGTCAATGGCTAATTGCTGAAGGGTTTTTAATGCTAGATAAGGCGATGACTTAATACCATAGGTCACTGTATTAAGCTGATAAGTCTGAATGGGTTCTTCTGCGGAGAACCGCCAAACAATTAATTGAAACTTTCGATGTTCTTCGGTAACCAAAATTTGTCGATATATTTGGCGAACATCACAAGTAAAAACGAAACGATGAGTACGAAATTTCAGTAAGATTGACGAAATGTCGTTTTGGAGACTAAGTCCAGCCAATTGAGTGTCATTAAGTGACACGTTGCTTTTAGCCTTTGCAGAGGCGTCAAAAACCACACGAATTTTAGTAGTATGACCTTCCTCTTTAAACACAGGGTGATGGGGTAAAAAGTAATTATCGTTCCCAACGGGCGGAGAATCGAGTAATGCCATATGACCCGCATCAAGATAGTCCTGCATGAAATTGTTGTACTGTGCGCGTAGCTCCGGTTGAGCATGCAATTTGCGCTCTCTAACGAAAATAGTCTTTTTTTTGCCATGTCAAAGCAATTATCAAAAATGGGCAAAGTATCGTTGAACGGTAACGCAACAATAAAACGACCGCTAAGGTCACGAGAAAACGTGTTTTCAAAAATCCAATCCTGTCTTTTCTTCTTCTGGAAAAGTATAAGGCTTGGATGGCAGCTCCTTTATCTCCCAAAAACGCCTTAGGGTCTGGTCGATAGGAACTTCTACAGAAGTAAAAAATGCTTGGACGGTATCAGACTGCAAGCTTTTTGTGGGACCAATAATAGTCCAACCAAAAATTGTATTTATAGCGACAGGCTGAAAAATTTGCCATGTATAACACCGCCAGTAATGATGAACGGATAAACATCTACTCCGAGGAGCATGTCAATAGCTCCTGGAGAGTTCCAGGTCGGGTCTGCAAAGTGCAGGCCGCATAAGTGTTCCCAATTTTTAGGGACTTCAACTTGTCTGCCCAAGTCCATAAATCGAAACTTGAGAACGTATGCGTGGAAGCCAAAGTTTGCTCACGCAATCGTCTCGAATAAAGCTAGCTTGAGAGCCAGGGTCTAAGAGTACTCTGATCGGTTTGTATCTACCAGAACGGTCTTGAACTTCTACAACAGCAGTGAAGAGTAAGACAGTAACCCCAGGATTTAAATTCCTCTGTGAAGACAAAACATTTGCCGGAATAGGAAAGGCTGACTGCGTCGTATTAGATTTTTATGCATGTGTAGCGGTCGGTTCAACTGAACGGCTAGAAACAGGTTGCGCTTCAAAATGTAACAAGGTATGATGCGGCTTGGCGCAAGTTCGACAAGAATTATAGGATTTGCATTGCATGGACGCATGGTCTGTACGTAAGCAATTTAAACAGAGGCGTAAGCGTTTGACAATGTCAAAACGTTCCGTCGGAGTTTTCTTTAGAAACGATTGACATCTGTAAATTAAGTGATTGCCTTTGCAAGAAGGACAATGGTGCGAAAATTGAGCTAATTGGTGTATCCAGTGAAACTACGTTAGAAGAAATTCTTGGTTTAAATTGAAACGCTGAGGATTTCTTAGGCACTGATGTGTGAGATGTATGGACAGTCGTCAAATAAGAAACAGGTGCGGTTGAAGAAAAGGTTTCCAACGCTGCACATTGTTGAGTTAAAAAATATCTCAAATCATCGAAATTGGGTATTTGCTGCGGATCCAATTAGAGTTCAAAGCGTTTTCTAGTGAACGGATCGAGTTTTTCTAAAAGAAAATCGACCAGAATAAAGTTCCAATGTTCAGTGGGAAACTCTAAGTTAGTTAGAACAGCAAGGTACTCTGAAAAACAATCAATAAGTGCCCTAAGTTTCTTAGGGTCCTCTGACTTTAAAGGTGGAAAGTCTTTCATAGCCTTCCAATGCAAAGTTGCTAATAAACGCGGATTGCTAAATCGCTCACGCAAGGCATTATATAAAATAATAAAATTATCCCCCGAAACAGGTACAGATTTAATAATTTTTAAAGACTCCCCGCTACAGCAGTTACTAAGGTGATTTAGTTTCTCAATATTGGTCAATGAAGCATTATTATAAACCAGACTGTCAAATAAATCAATAAAAGATGAGTATTCAGTTACCTCATTATTAAAATGTGGTAGCTTTAACGGTAACAATTTTGATCCCGTACTGCTTGGAGCATTTTCCGTAATTTGTGCCCGCATTTCTTGCATCGTTTCAAGATGGAGCAAAATGCAATAGTAAGCTGCATCTACCTCTTTCAGTAGAGCGCTGAAAGCTAATAATTCTACATCGTTACATGATGCTGAGACATCAATTAAAACTCTATTAAAATTGGAGTAAATGTCATTTACTCCCCTTGTTGAAATATGGAATAATGTTTTTAAACTTGAATCACTCTGTATAGCGTTGCGCAGTTCAAACATCTCGATAATGCGTATTTTAGATAACTCAAGTTGCACCAAATGTGTTTTTTTTGGAGCTATAATGACAATGTTATTCTGAAAGATGTACAAATTAATCCTGTAAACCGTAACCGCTTAGCTGTACGCTGAGAAATATTAAATATTATGGGTTGTTGTTCAAGCACGAAAATGTAGAATAGCGCATAAATCAATAAATCACGTTTATGACTATTAGCCTCCAATGGGTCTTAAGCAATACGTCGAAAACCTAACGGTTAGTCAAACAAAGCGTTAAGATAAAATTTAAAGTTTAAACGGGCGGCCTTTAACATGAAAGATCACAGGTCCACCAAATTTTAAAATGTGGCTAACATATTTGCAAGAAAGATGCAGCTTTTACATTTTATTACTCCTGCAAATGTTTCAATATTTCACTTTGTAAACCGACTGCAAGGATTGTGTGTGATACAAAAACCGCGCAATGGGTTTTAATGCAAATTAGCAAGATTTATATTAAAGATTTGTTTGTAATTAAACGCTTGGTGGTTTAATTACGGCAAAATTGCTTATTTTAATGTAAAGAGAGTATATAGCTAATATTTACACATTTTAACCCGCTAAATATGGAGTTTAAACACAAATTTAAAAGCTAAAGTAAATGATTAAAACACGCTCGCTGGAATGCAAAATAATATTCAGTTTAGGATATGCGTATAAAAACATAGGACTAGTTAAATTGGGGTCGAATTAGGACCAAATGTGGGATGATAAGGTGATCTAGATATGTTAATTATAGGGAAGTACCAATTGCTTTTTGTAGCAATACCGATGGTAGTGTAGCGGTTATGTAATAAATAAAGCAACTACGACAAACTACTTAATAAAGGATATAAATACCTTAAAACCTGTGCCGCTCTGGGCAATAAAAGTCACACACAAAAGGTTAACGGACAAACAAGAACACGCACGTTCGGTGTGGTGTCGCCTTCAGGGCTCTCGTACAACTGTCTTCTGTAACCGTCCGAGTACGACTGATGTTACTTCACGCACACGCACTCTGCGGCATAAATGTTTCACTAAACTGTAGGGTACCAGCACTAATGGTATTTATTGTCACCACTACCAAATTGTTCAATGATGACGTAACAACTAAGGAGATAGAAACAGAAAGAAATAACATTAAATCCAATTTAGACATGGCGGGTAGAGACATTCTAGGGCATTTGCAAAAAGAAAATAAGAAACCATGGATAACAAATGATATTCTGAATTTAATAGAAGAAAGACGAAAATACAAAAATAGATCAGACGAAACAGGAAAACTGAGATACAAAATCATGCAATGGGAAGCTATTCGCAAATGGATGAAAGCTATAGAACAATGGATTGATGAAGAGCGCAAATAGGTACAAACTAAGATGGAAATGAGAAAGATAGATGAAGCATAAAATCAGAATGAATTTTAGGCATATGAAACTGTATAGCAAAAACATAGAGGGCGCGGAAGAAGACATCATTATAGAAAAGTGGTTAGAATGTACAGGGAACTTAAATGCAGACTAAGCACTAACAGCACTAGAACAGGAATCAGACATTGAAAAGAATGACTTGGGATACTCTATACTTACACATGAGTTTGAATTAGTATTTAAGGGTCTGAAAAATGGTAATGCACCGAACATAGATAAGGTGCAAGCAGAAACTCTAAAAGCCGCTGGACAAGCAGTAATAGAACGTCTCTTCCAACTCGTAAGCCGTATGTATGAGACAGGGAAGATACCTAAAGATTTCAAACGTAACATCATAACCACCATACCAAAAAAAATGAGGCGCCGCTGGTAGATGTAAAAATTTTCGAACAATAAGTTGAACAGTACTGGTGTTAAAAATATTAGCTATAATTGTACAAAAATGGATGGAAAATCAGGATGCAGAAATTTGAATTTAGGCGGAACAGGGGAGCACGGGAAGTTATTTTAGCTCTGAGTAATAATAGAAAAGACGATAGAGAAAGAAGAAAGTTTGTATATATGGTTTGTAGATCCGGAAAAAGCATGTGACAGCGTATAATGAAAATAAATATTCAAAATATTCAAAAAGATAGGAATAAGTCTTAGGGATAGACTAATTTTACATAGCTTATACAAAGAGTAAACAGCAGTAATAGAATTATAGCAGGGTCGTAGAGAAGTAAATATTACGAAAGATGTGATACGGGAATGTGCCTCATCGCAATTAATGTTTAAGTTGTGCATCGTAAAGGCAGTAATACTGTCAAATGCAGGGAAACACTTGAAATTATTATGCAGGGACAAAAAATTGATATGTTTTGATTTGCAGATGATATAGCGGTATTATCATCTAGGGTGGCTCCTTGGTGTAGTTGGTATGCGTGTGACTAATACGCCCATGGTCCCGGGTTCGAATCCCGTTACGGTCCGCTTGAGAAATGTTAGACGGGAATTTTTCCCGTGTGTGAGTGTTGTCACACACGTTAAAGATTCCTTGGAACATCAAGGGTTTGACAAAATTCAAAATTTTTCAGGTAAAAAACCCGCTTCCAGAGCAATGTAGTACCTTCGGGTGGAGCATTGGAAAATCATTTGTAGGGTATTACCATCTAGCATGGGAGAGTTAGAAGCAGCTCTTAATAAAATAGAAACAGTTCTAACCGACAGATTCGGTATAAAAATTAACAAAGATAAAACTAAAATATTAGCATGCAAAAAGAGGAGAAAGTTAATCAAAAACTAGAGTACAAGTAGAAAACGAGAACTTACAAGAGGTTAATGATTTCTGTTACCTAGGAAGCCAAATATCGCAAGATAAGAAAAGTGTAAAAGATATAAAACAAAGATTAGTACAAGGCCGTGTTATGTTTATTAAGAAAAAGTAACTACTGTGTTTAAAGACAACAAGCATAGAAACAAGGAAAATATTGCTGATAGCATATATATGGAGCACAGCACTGTACGACTGTGAAACTTGAACAGTAGGAGAAATAGACAAAAAAGTTAGAAGTCTTTGACATGTGGTGCTACAAACGGACGATGAAGATATCATGAATAGACTAAGTTAAGAACAAAGAGGTTTTAGAAATGGTAGGGAAAGGAGGAAATATGTGGAAAACAGTAAAAAATAGGAGAGATAGGATGATAAGCCACATATTAAGGCATGAGGGAATATTGTGGGATATATTAGAAGCAGAGATGGGAAAAAGGGGAGATAGAAATAGACCTAAGTTGGACTATTGCACGGAGATAGTGAAAGATGTTGGCTCTGAAAATTTCAGGGTAATTCGAGGCTAGCTCCGACAAAAAATAATTGTACTTTAACTGATGATTATCATAACCAACTACAGGTGTTGGTTTCACAATTATCTCAACTAATGTTAATTGTATGAAAGAATTTACTAAAAACTTTTAATTCGGCAAATGTCTGTGTTGGGTATCTTTGCAGCCGTAGGCTGCTTAACTCCCTTTACGTACTACTGAATATCGGTAAAATAGTGGATGTACGCGTTTAGCCAGGTTCAAGACGGAAAATCTAACGATGAAAAGATAATTGCACTAAAATCTGTTGAGTATTATAAACAAATTGTTGTTGGTTGCTGACTGTGCGAAAGGATTTATTAGAAAACTACTAATTTGTATCATTATTTTGAAGTGTTAACGTACTAACAGATTAATTGATTAATTAAATTTCATTAACTTGTATTATTTGTAGGCAAAATTCCATAATAAATTACCGTTATAACTTAGTAAGCATCCCTTATAATAAAAACCAGGTTTAGAAATAGCTTTACCCTTAAATATTATAAATTCTAGCGGCTGTCATTATAATTTAAAGGTCCAACCTTGCAAACCGAATACAATAACCCTTTTAAAACTTCTGTCGGTTATAGATTAAAGAATCTGATAAATTTAAATGGAATAGTACCTTCTACCGTAAACAAAGAAAAGCAATTTTCAGTTGTAAAACTTAATGTTCTTAATATTTTATGATTGACAGCGGGTTACAGTAAACAATACATTACAAATAGCCAAACTATTTTCCAATTTGCTTTGTTCAAAGATTGCAAGTAATTTTAAGTAGTCTGGAGACATCATTGTATTAAAATCCATTTCGGCTCAAGTTGGGTTAGCCGGTCTTTTGTCAATGGCAGACGACTGTCGCCAATAGATATGGTCAACAATTTTAGTACTTAAAATTCCTAGAATGTACAACATATTTAAACCATTAGAAAAATAATTGCTATCCGTGGCCCTCATTCTGAAAGGGGCCGGATTTCATTTCTAAAATTTTGTTTTTGGGAGGTTCTGTTAATAGTCATTGGATAACATAAATATGACGTAAAATAATGGTTTAGAGTAGGGTTAATATATAACTTAAGGCTTTAGTTAAAAGAAAGGGATTCCAATGGGGGTTTTCAGTTTTACAAACGTAGAAAGAAGCGTAGCTAGAGAAGTACGGCGTAGCAGATATGATATCGCACTTAGTATCACGTTAGCAAAAGTGGAGAGGACTAAATAACTCATCCAGTTCGCCAGGGTTTATGCCCGGGTGTTCGCGGATTTATAAGTGATATTAAAGTATATAATAAAATGCTTGTGTGCGTGTAGGACACAAGTTAAGTAAACTATCAACAATATCCTGCCGAGTTCGTGTACCATTCAATTATTTAAATAGTTGCAAAGAACAAGAGCAACAAACGAGATTCTCTCCCCCAAATTTAAGAGCTGTTCTGGATGGGAAGGCAAGTCATCAAACACATGATGATTTTTACTAAGTAAGTTTTTATATTTAAGCTAGCGTGACAAATTTTTAGTTAATATATTTGTTAAGACGTTTTGGCCATAAACCGTAGGATTAATTTACTGTGACATTTATAGTATAAGTTTTCTTCCATATAAAGTGTTTGGGAATTGCTTATGTACATAGAATTAGCATAATTCCATTTCAACCATTTAATTAAATTTCTAAATTAAAATCAACGAATTTCCTAAGAGGTTCACGTTTATTGCTCTGGTGATTAAATATTTTTTGTTTGCTGTTGATTAAGTCAATGTTTTTTTAATTTTTGATCATGAAAGGTACATAAGTAGTCAAAAAGGTAAGTGTTGATTAAATGAAATAATCCTTGGGATGACAGGTCTCTCAAGGTTTTGCATGAACATTGGGACATTCTCGACTTGTCTGGCGCTTTTGGTAATTGTCTTTAAGCCACAATATTTGCGAAAGGTAAGTGCCGAATTTTTTTGTTGTATAATATATATTAATTTAGCTCTTGTCTGCAAAATTTTAACCCTCTAAACGATCCACGACCTTCCGCTAGCTAGTGCCGGTGACCCCCCTTTAATTTCTGTTTTAGAGGCCGCCCCCATTTTATAATTTTAATGAAAATAATATATTTGGTAGCTTTTCTGCCTGTAACAAATTCGGCAAATGTCTAAGTCACGTACTACTGACTATCGGTGAAATACGGTTATATATTTACAAAACAATGGAATGGGAACCGAGCTGTATCCAGGCACTGGGAATTTCGAGGGGGGGGACTGTGTTGGTTAGCTCAGAATAGAAATCAGTGGAGGTACGCGTCTAACCAGTTCGAAGACGTAAAACCTAATAACAAAAAATAATTGCACTTTAACGTGATTGTTGTTATAAACAACTACAGTGCATAGGGATTAATTTGAGAATTGTCAATTCGATAAATGTTCAAGTGTTCGGGGATTTTGGTAGTCACAGGCTGGTTAATTCCCTTCACATCCACTAAATATCGGTGAAATAGGGTATATATTTACATAATAATAGAAGATGAACCGAACTGTATCTAACAAGAAAGAGCAGCCGCTATGTTCGAAAATAACAAACATAGAAAAAAAATAAATATTTCCACAGCACTGTACGGCTATGAAGTAAGGACAGTAGGAGAAGTAGACAGGAAGAGGAAGAAGCCTTTTAAAATGTTATGCTTCAACATGGACAAATAAAGTTATTCACAAAGGGATTATAGAAATAGCAGGGGAATAATGATATCTGTCTGAAACAAAAAAAATAAGAAAAATAGAAGGGCAGGATATGTTCTAAGGCATTTTTGGGTATAGTTCGGACAGTATTACAAGCAGATATAGGAATAGAGAAGTTGATGTAGACCTAGATCAGAATATTGCACGCAGGTGATATTTTTTTAAATTATTTTACTGAGTAGTAAGAGTAACATCCTGCATGATTACTATATTGTTTTATTATTTATTTTATTTCAGATATTTCCCACAGTACGACTTTTTTTACAGTTGCGCACCGGAGGCTGTCGCTCGTCTTCTACGACCCACCTCTACTCTCCCACTGAGCCTGGTACCTATTTTTTCTGTAGATTGTATTATAATTTACGTAACAAATTCTTTTGTAAGTTTTAATCAAAGGATTTCAATTTCCTAGTCCTTAAGTTGATCACAAAATCAATGGCTCAAATATTCAGTTTGTAAGAATTCATAACATCGCTAGCAATGTAATGAAATTAGGCTGTAAGAAGTTGACATTACGCAATGTCAAAAATGGCTTTAAAAGTTGATATCCTGTTGCTCGGTTAGATAAAAGGCATTTTAACTTTAATTCACGTTATCGTATTAAATATCTTTAAAATTATAAACAGAACTCTGCCATTAACAAAGAAAAACCTGAATCCATCTGATGAAGTGGAATAACATCATAGTAATCATGATTCGTTCTTTCCTTATGAGGTTAAAATAGTAGATACTCTGTTGAAAAACTTATATCTTATGATCAAATTAAGCTGTACCTTCTTTATTTACGTGATAACCACTTGCTCTCACTTTTTTAATTGATTCTTCTTCCCAATTTTGGAATACCTGCAGATAATTTAATTTTAATTGTGTTTAATAGAAAAATAAACTTACCGACGATAGAACTGTCCTATAATTGGTACTCGCTAATGTTAGAGTCTTACTTAGAGCTGACATTTTGAAAATAAAATCAGGAAAATAGCAAACTGATGTCATTCTTATTGTTATCACTGTCCATATACTACATTATTGGGAGAAAAATAAAAACAAAATATTTACAGTTATAGTTCCTACCTTTTCATCCAATCAAGCATTTCTGGAGTGCTGGTTTGTGTACTCAAAGTCTCAATATCCAAAAGAGTATCTAAAATAATTCAGATTGCTTCTGTAAAGTACAATATTGCTTTGGATGTTATAGAAAACTAAAACGCTAACCAAATTTTAACAATTCCTTAATTAAAACATGATTTTATAACAGAAGTTGCTTGTACAAACATGATCAAACCAATGTCAGTAGATCACGATGTATAATTAGTACACCTTGTCCATTTTTCAGTATTTTTATCCCGATTAAATCTTAATCTATTTACTTTTGAAAGTTTGAAAGAGTATTTTCTAGAAATTTCGTTGCTGTAAAATTTTTATCGCCGATCATCTCCGTAGTGTGCCTTTTTTGCCGAGTCGATGACATCGTAGGGATAGCATAATAATCAAGAAAAAAATTAGACCGTTTGAGGTTCCAATCGATACCATTTGACTGGAATACAACCTACATTTAACTTGCATACACGATATTGAATAAATAATTGGACAACGTTGGAGAAAAAGTGTAGTATATGTTTGGGATGTAACAAAATGGTGAACGTATTATAGGACTAAAAATAGGAATAAAAATTTATTAAACGCGTCCTTAAATGGTTAATTACTGAGCTACAGTAATTAATATAAAAAAAACAAGTTGAAAATGCAAGGCATTGTCGCAACGAACTTCCAAATGTAGACTATTGTAGACTATTCTGAACTAACCTACAGATTTCCCTGAAATATGCACAGTTTGCATCTATAACTGTCTGATCTAGGTCTACATCTACCTCTTTTTTCCTATCTCTGCTTGTAATATATCACATACTATTCCCCAAAAATGCCTTAGAACGTATTCCGCCCTACTATTTCTCTTTTTCCCAGATATCCTTGTTCCCATACTATTTCTGTAACTTATTTGTTATTATCTTTGTCTGTCCATGCTATCGTCCTCATACATCTGGAGCATTTCAAAAGACTGCTACCGTTTTTGTGTCTGCATTTCAGCCAACATTTTTTTAACATGTTTCTATTTATCCAATTGAAAGGATGGTTATTAAAGAAGTGTGCGATTGCATTATTGAAAGGCTTAAGTAGTCGTTTTTTTTATATTTATTTTGAGGGAGAAAATTCATTATGATTTAAGTTATCTCTTTGGTAGATTTTAACATGGTTCTGAGGCGACTCTATGGCGGGTTTACACTTGTCAGATACCAATGTTGTTCTATGAAGATTGTATATGGATCTGAGGCGACCCTATGGCGGGTTTACACTTGTCAGATACCAATGTTGTTCTATGAAGATTGTATATGGATCTGAGGTGACCCTATGGCGGGTATACACTTGTCAGATACCAATGTTGTTCTATGAAGATTGTATATGGATCTGAGGCGACCCTATGGCGGGTGTACACTTGTCAGATACCAATGTTGTTCTATGAAGATTGTATATGGATCTGAGGTGACCCTATGGCGGGTATACACTTGTCAGATACCAATGTTGTTCTATGATGATTGTATATGGATCTGAGGTGACCCTATGGCGGGTTTACACTTGTCAGATACCAATGTTGTTCTATGAAGATTGTATATGGATCTGAGGCGACCCTATGGCGGGTTTACACTTGTCAGATACCAATGTTGTTCTATGAAGATTGTATATGGATCTGAGGTGACCCTATGGCGGGTATACACTTGTCAGATACCAATGTTGTTCTATGAAGATTGTATATGGATCTGAGGTGACCCTATGGCGGGTTTACACTTGTCAGATACCAATGTTGTTCTATGAAGATTGTATATGGATCTGAGGCGACCCTATGGCGGGTATACACTTGTCAGATACCAATGTTGTTCTATGAAGATTGTATATGGATCTGAGGCGACCCTATGGCGGGTTTACACTTGTCAGATACCAATGTTGTTCTATGAAGATTGTATATGGATCTGAGGCGACCCTATGGCGGGTATACACTTGTCAGATACCAATGTTGTTCTATGAAGATTGTATATGGATCTGAGGTGACCCTATGGCGGGTTTACACTTGTCAGATACCAATGTTGTTCTATGAAGATTGTATATGGATCTGAGGCGACCCTATGGCGGGTATACACTTGTCAGATACCAATGTTGTTCTATGAAGATTGTATATGGATCTGAGGTGACCCTATGGCGGGTATACACTTGTCAGATACCAATGTTGTTCTATGAAGATTGTATATGGATCTGAGGTGACCCTATGGCGGGTTTACACTTGTCAGATACCAATGTTGTTCTATGAAGATTGTATATGGATCTGAGGCGACCCTATGGCGGGTATACACTTGTCAGATACCAATGTTGTTCTATGAAGATTGTATATGGATCTGAGGCGACCCTATGGCGGGTTTACACTTGTCAGATACCAATGTTGTTCTATGAAGATTGTATATGGATCTGAGGTGACCCTATGGCGGGTATACACTTGTCAGATACCAATGTTGTTCTATGAAGATTGTATATGGATCTGAGGTGACCCTATGGCGGGTTTACACTTGTCAGATACCAATGTTGTTCTATGAAAATTGTATATGGATCTGAGGCGACCCTATGGCGGGTATACACTTGTCAGATACCAATGTTGTTCTATGAAGATTGTATATGGATCTGAGGCGACCCTATGGCGGGTGTACACTTGTCAGATACCAATGTTGTTCTATGAAGATTGTATATGGATCTGAGGCGACCCTATGGCGGGTTTACACTTGTCAGATACCAATGTTGTTCTATGAAGATTGTATATGGATCTGAGGTGACCCTATGGCGGGTATACACTTGTCAGATACCAATGTTGTTCTATGAAGATTGTATATGGATCTGAGGTGACCCTATGGCGGGTTTACTTGTCAGATACCAATGTTGTTCTATGAAGATTGTATATGGATCTGAGGCGACCCTATGGCGGGTATACACTTGTCAGATACCAATGTTGTTCTATGAAGATTGTATATGGATCTGAGGCGACCCTATGGCGGGTTTACACTTGTCAGATACCAATGTTGTTCTATGAAGATTGTATATGGATCTGAGGCGACCCTATGGCGGGTATACACTTGTCAGATACCAATGTTGTTCTATGAAGATTGTATATGGATCTGAGGTGACCCTATGGCGGGTTTACACTTGTCAGATACCAATGTTGTTCTATGAAGATTGTATATGGATCTGAGGCGACCCTATGGCGGGTATACACTTGTCAGATACCAATGTTGTTCTATGAAGATTGTATATGGATCTGAGGTGACCCTATGGCGGGTTTACACTTGTCAGATACCAATGTTGTTCTATGAAGATTGTATATGGATCTGAGGCGACCCTATGGCGGGTATACACTTGTCAGATACCAATGTTGTTCTATGAAGATTGTATATGGATCTGAGGTGACCCTATGGCGGGTATACACTTGTCAGATACCAATGTTGTTCTATGAAGATTGTATATGGATCTGAGGTGACCCTATGGCGGGTATACACTTGTCAGATACCAATGTTGTTCTATGAAGATTGTATATGGATCTGAGGTGACCCTATGGCGGGTTTACACTTGTCAGATACCAATGTTGTTCTATGAAGATTGTATATGGATCTGAGGCGACCCTATGGCGGGTATACACTTGTCAGATACCAATGTTGTTCTATGAAGATTGTATATGGATCTGAGGCGACCCTATGGCGGGTTTACACTTGTCAGATACCAATGTTGTTCTATGAAGATTGTATATGGATCTGAGGCGACCCTATGGCGGGTATACACTTGTCAGATACCAATGTTGTTCTATGAAGATTGTATATGGATCTGAGGCGACCCTATGGCGGGTATACACTTGTCAGATACCAATGTTGTTCTATGAAGATTATATATGGACCTGAGGCGACCCTATGGCAGGTATACACTTGTCAGATACCAATGTTGTTCTATGAAGATTGTATATGGATCTGAGGCGACCCTATGGCGGTTTTACACTTGTCAGATACCAATACTGTTCAACGGAGATTGTATATGGTTTTGAGGTAACCTTATTGTGGATTTATACTTGTCAGATACCAATGCTGTTTTACAAGGATTGTTAATATGCTTATTTTTATGTAATTAGTTATTTTATGTATAAATAGAAATCATGTATGTAGGCTGTATTTCATGTTAATATTGCAAGGAAAACCCAGGAAAAACTTGCAATGCTACCTAGATATTGTGGGCATTTGATTTTCATTTGTTATTTCTTTTAGTAATGGAAAGTCACGGATTCGTTTGCAACGCAGTTATTTTTATGTAGGGTTATATAGGCAGCTTCTTTGATTTTGCGTTTTTGGTGGTTTCCTTCTTTTTCTTCTTTTCAGGGAGTATGTGTATTCAGCTCGTTCCCTTTCTATTGTTTTCTAATTTTATACTCTATTTTACCGAGATTCAGTGAAGGAGGTTAAGCAACCTGTGGCTACCAAGATCCCCCAACACTTAGACATTTGCCGAAATAATGGTTTTCCAGTAAATCCTTTCACACACTTAACATTATTCGAGAATATTGCCCAACCAATTCTTGTAGTTACTTATAATAATCATCATGTTTAAGCACAGTTATCTTTTCGTCATTAGTTTATCCATCTTGGGATTGATTGGATGCGTACCTCCATTGATTTCTATTCTGGGCTAGCCTACACATCTCCCTGAAACCTCTACAGCCTACATCTTTTACTATCTGTGCGCAGTAGTCTAATCTAGGTCTGCCTCTTCTTCTCTTTTTCCTATCTCTGCTTCTAAAATATTCCGCACTATTCCCTCATGCCGTAGTATGTGGCCTATCATCCTATCTCTCCTATTTTTACCGCTTTCCACATATTTCTTTCTTCCCCTACCATTTTAGTACCTCTTCGTTCTTAACTTTGTCTGTCCATGATATCTTCATCATACGCCTGTAACACCACATTTCAAAGGCTTCTATCTTTTTCTTGTCCGCTTCTCCTACTGTCCAGGCTTCACAACCGTACAGTGCTGTGCTCCACACATATGTTTTAAGCAATCTTTTCCTTGTTTCTATGTTTGTGGTCTTTGAGCACAATAGTTGCTTTTTCTTGTTAAATGTAGCACGACCTTGTGCTAATCTTTGTTTTATATCTTTTGTGCTTTTCCCATCTTGCGTTATTTGGCTTCCTAGGTAGCAGAAAGCCTTAACCTCTTGTAAGTTCGTGTTAAATACTTGTATTCTTGTTTTGATTTATTTTCCCCACCTTTGCAAACTAGAACTTTAGTTTTAGTTTTGTTAATTTTCATACCGTATCTCTCTGTTAGAACCGTTTCCATTTCATTAAGAGCCGCTTCTAACTCTTCCTTGCTAGACGCTAATACCGCTATATCATCTGCAAATCTAAGCATATCAATTTTTTGTCCCTGCATAGTAATTCCAAATGTCTTTCTGCATTTGACAGTATTCATTGCCTCTTCTATGTACAAGTTAAAATCAATGGGGATAGGGCACATCCCTGTCTCACCCCTTTCCTAATGTTTACTTTCTACGTTCCTGCTCTAATTCTATTACTGCTGTTTGCTCTTTGTATAAGCTATGTACTATTCGTCTATCCCTATAACTCATTCCAATCTTTTTCAGGATTTCAAACATTTTTTCCAATTTACATTGTCGAATGCTTTTCCAGATCTACAAACCCTATATACATGCTTTCCCTTTTCTATTGTTTTCTCCATTATCACTCTCAGAGCTAAAATAGCCTCCCGTGTTCACCTGTTTCGCCTAAACCCAAATTGGTCTTCTCCTAGTATTTCTTCAGCTCGTTTTTCCATTCGTCTTTGCACAATTCTAGTTAATATTTTGACACGTGTGCTGTCAAACTTATTGTTCGAAAATTTTCACATCTATCCGCGCCTTTCTTTTTGGTATAGTTACTATGATGCTACGTTTGAAATCTTTCGGTATCTCGCCTGTCTCATACATATAGCTTACAAGTTGGAAGAGACGTTCTGTTACTGCTTGTCCAGCGGCTTTTAGAGTTTCTGCTTGCACCTTATCTGTACCCGGCGCCTTACCATTTTTCAGACCCTTTAATGCTAATTCAAACTCGTCTCGAAGTATAGGATATCCCAAGTCATCATTTTCAATGTCTGATTCCTGTTCTAATGCAGTTAGTTCCTCTCCTGCATATAAATTCTATATATTCTTGCCATCTACTCACTTTCTACGTTTTCTATAATGACGTTTCCTTGTGCGTCCCTTATATTTTGCTATACGGTTTTATATCCCTAAAATTCATTCTAATTAATTTGTATGCTTCGTCTGTCTTTCCTATTTCCATCTTAGTTTGTACTTCTTTGCACTTTTCATCAATCCATTGTTCTTTAGCTTTCCTGCATTTTCGAATAATTTCCCATTTTATGGCTTTGTATCTCTGTTTTCCTGTTTCGTCTGATTTATTTTGTATTTTCGTCTTTCTTCTATTAAATTCACGATATCCTTTGTTATCCATGGTTTCTTATTTTCTTTTTGTGTATACCCCAAAATATCTCTGGCCGCCATGTCTAGGTTGGATTTAATGTTATTCCATTCTGTTTCTACTTCCTTAGTTTCAGATATTTTCGCGATATCATTCAGCAATTCATTTGACTTTTTTTCGAATCTTACTTGAATATCTTTGTCTTTTAGTTTCTCTAAGTCCAAGTGCCTTTTTCCGTTCCTCTTTTCAGATTTTTAAATTTAAGTGCGGCCTTCATAATTACGATGTTGTGGTCAGTATCTATATCTGCTTCTGGGTAGCTTCTACAGTCTTTACTTGATTCCTAAACCGTTGTCTAACAAGAATGTAATCTATTTGATATCGTCCTATATCTCCTGGCATCTTCCACGTATATCGTCTTCTAGCATGATGTTGAAATAATGTGTTTGTGATAATTAAATTGTTCTTGTCGCAAAATTCTACCAGCCTATTTCCCTGTCGTTTCTCGTGCCTAAACCAAATAAACCTACTACCGCTCCTTCCCTACCCTCACCTACCACAGCATTAAAATCCCCGTAATTATTAAATTTTCATGTCCTTTTACGTATCTTAATATGTCTTCGATATCTTTGTAGATGGCTTCTACCTCTTCGTCACTGTAACTAGAGGTGGGCATGTATACTTGTATTATTACTGTGTTTACCGGTTTAGATTCTAATCTAACCACGAGTACTCTTTCGTTCTTTTGTAAGTAATTTTCACACAGTATCCTATCTTTTTCCGCATAACTATCCCCACACCCAAATTTCCGTCCTCTGCTCCTGTATGAATTACCCTGAAGTCTCCACTCCAAAAATCCCCGCCTCTGACCACCGAACTGCGCTGATCCCTACTATGTCTAGGGATAACCTATTCATTTCGATTTTTAGGTTCTCTAGCTTACCTACTTGCTTCATACTTCTAACATTCCACGCTCCGACTCGCAGAATGTTCCCGACTCTTATTTTAACTTTCCGATCGCATCCTCCGAAGTAGTCCCCTCCAGGAGATCCGAATGGGGGACTATTTTAACTCCGGAATCTTTTACCCCAGAGAATGCCATCATTTTATTATAATTTAGGTACGCTGTGTACTTGGGAGATAATGTGGTGGTTTCCCGTTGCCTTCCACATCGCGGTAGTGTGTCTTAGACTGCCATACCGACCCCTATGGTCTCTGCCAATCTAAGTACCGAAAGAGCCGCTACCCTCTTTCGGGGACCTGTCTTAGTCTGGTTCCTCACTAACGACCCTACTACTTTGGTTGGACCTGTAGTTTGGCTCTTTAGCTCATTAGAACACGCAAGCCATTTCACCTGTTCTAGTAATTTAGAACTTCGGCAAGGTGCAGGTCCATTCGAAATTATAAGTATTCAGATAAAATAAAAATTAATTCCCCGGGGGGGTCGGGTATCCGTGGTCAGATTTTGTGGGGGGTACCATATTTCGACTCAGCTATGTTAGGGGAGTCCAAATATGTATCGCACATTAATTTTGGACCTATTTGAAATTTTAATTTTCCCGACGGAATATCGCGGGGGCACGGCGTCCCCGTGGCCCGATTTCAACTGACATCAAAACTTAAGCTCAGGACACCGAGCTGAATCGATTGATGTATCACACATTGATGTCCGACCATTAGAAAGGCCTCGGACGGACAGAAGGACGGACAGACGGACAGACAGACGGACGACAAATCGATTTCATAAACGAACGAAGTTCGTTGATAGCTGGCAATACGCATTTAAGGGTTTTAAACAATATGTGTTCAGTCTCGACATGTATTTAGTGTTAGTTTTGACACATTAACATAGTGAAAACAAAAGAGTCTAGACAGACCATTTACCAAACCGACCTTTACCCAACGACAAAATATTCGACATTTTCATATTAGGTTAAGAGAAACAGAGTATTCGAAATCGATCGTCCAATGTCACAGTAAACCAGGAACTATTAGAAATTTGGACTTTGAGAACGTGTGTTCGATCTACTACCCGCTACATAGACCTTACGTTATTAACTTCATTTTAGCTTGAAGGGACGGGAGAGCGTAACCATTTATGGTATACTGACTAACCTTAGTGACGCGGGATGGGCCTTAAAAATGAAAAACTAACTATGGGGTGCACACTTTGCTAGTTTCTTAAACAGTAACCCTCTCTGAAAGGCTTTTCACAGGTTGTTTGATATCTAATCCAAACACAGATGACTAAGAAGCCGCCAACGTTAGATACCAATTCGTTCGGAATTCTGGTTTTCCTAAAGGTTCCTTTGGCACATCCGCCTTCTGGTATCGTTGTACTGTAGATCAGATAGGTTAACAGGCCCTGGGTTCGATTCCCGATACGAACCCTACATTTGATTTTTAAATCCTTCACCCGAAGGTACTACATTGGACAGAAAGCGAGATTTTTTCTTAAAATTTTGAATTTTGCCAAACCCTTATTATTCTAAGTGAGGTAGATAATTTTAACGTGCATGACTCTCTCACTGGACGTACATTTTACCTCTCATTCGATAGCGTACTTTTATGATAAATGTTCGCCTACCATATTTCAAACTGTTCGTGTCCGGAATCTCGGTAATGTCTTTCAAATGGGACGCGGTTGCTGGCAAAGGTTCCATCAATTGTCTGTGCGCCTTTTTGTATTCTTGCTGGGATTTGGTGTATCCCTTTTTGTACGTTTCTTTGCAATAAAGTTTTTAACATCCGCCATATTCAAATTCTGAATCACAACCAACTATTTTTTTGCATCATCTCCAAGACATATATTGGCCAAAGTTTTTCCTATAGTGCCCTTTATCCATATCAAAATCTTTCCCAATAGCAATAAAATTGTGTTTGAAATCATTCTCATTCCAACACCGTAAGCACACTTCCTTAAATTTTGAGTATGACTTGTTTCCATTTATATGATCCAAAAAAATATGCCTGAGATTGGTATCATCCTGTTTCCAAAAGGCAATAAAATTAACGTTGTCTCTTAGTCTGCGTTTTAAGGTGCCAGCATAAGTTTGGTACAGGTAGAAAGAGTGTGTTACTTTATGTCTCCCAAACGAGAAAAACTGAGTAATTCTACTTTGTTTGTTTACAGGAATGTCGTCAAATACCATAATCGAATCTTTTTTAGCATTTTCCGGTTCAAACGCGTCATCGCAATTTCCAAACACGTAATAACCAATTTTTTCTTTAAGCGGTTCAGAAACAGTCCTTAGCAGTGCATATTTGGGTTGATAAAGACTTTTAGAAAACACACACATTTCCGAATTTTTGACCGTTCAAGATCATAGATATCAAGGGAATAGTCTTTCCACAACTGGATAGTCCGGCGTTTAATACCTTTATATTAAATGGGAAAAAAGGTTCACGCTTACCACATTCTTTAGGATTGCAATTGGAAAATGTATCATAGTTTTCTATTGGTATTTCAACTTTTTGCTAAACAGCATTCATAGATTGTACATCAACTACTGATATAGGAACAGCACTCCTCTTTTGTTTGAGATGTCTGCTCAATGTTGATCGAGGTTTTTTATATTGTTTGCTAGCACAATTTGTGCTTAGTCCTTGGTGAATTTTACTTACAGCTTTTGTTAGAGCATCTCTAGAGTAAGGTTTATTATTTGCATACAGTTTCGTAAGCATGATTTGGGTAAAAGGCTACTTAATTTGGGTTAAATACCAATACCTGTGTAAAGAATTACGGTTAGTTAATACGCGACTGTCATAGCACTTTGCCATATCACTTCGGCATGCCCATGTGGTTTGTCAGTGGGCATTGCAATATACGTATTAGTTCGCATTTGGTCATAGATGGTCAATCTCCGTCTTATCGATTGCCATAGTGATATTAGACCAAGGTTACGTTATAGCCATACGTGCCCAAAATAGACTAAAAAGCGGTCATATGCCCAAATTCTTTTGGACATAATGATTAGCTCAAGATTCTCATGGATGTACTTATTAGAGGAATTTAATGTAACAATTTATAATTATAAGTAGCCTCCCGCTATACGGTATAAGTGTTAGATAAAGTAGTCAATGATGACATGTTTTCCAATTGCGTAAACGGATGTAAGGAATTTGGAATTTCAAATAGATGCTGCAACATTTTCTTACCGCCCTGCTTTATATCTTACGTAAAATAAACATATGGTGTTTCACTGTATTTTGTTAGTTGGTAATTCATTCCAAGTAAGGCCAGAAAAGTTTAAATAAGGATTCTGATTAATTCTAAAGTACTGCAATAACTGTCAAAGAGGGGGGAGGGCAAGTATACAAATCTAATATTAGTGTTTATATAAAACAGATTTGGGAAAAAGACTACTTATTTTGGGTTAAATACCAATACCTGTGTTAGGAATTACAGTTAGTTATTGCGTCACTGTCATAGCGCTTTGGCATGCCCAAATGGTTTGTCAGTGGGCATTGCAATGTGCGTATTATATCACATTTGGCCATGAATGGTCAGCCTCCGTCATATCGATTGCTATAGTGGTATTAGACCAAGGTTACGTTATAACCATGTGTCCAAAACGACCCAAAAATACGGTCATATGCCCAAAATCCTTTGGACATAAGGATTAGCTCCCGATTCTCCAGGGTCAATTAAACGCATGGCGACTATGCATCCTTTGTATAAAAAGAGGTTGGACCAATGGACCGAAATCTCTAGTCACAATAATTGGTGCGGTGATCGGTATGACTTTTTCATACCAAACTTTGTGCCAAAACATTATAATGGCATATCAAGAGCTGTGTATATTTCAGCTAACCTGTGACTAACGATACAATCGTACAAGAGTATATAGAGATACGTCTCAAAGGTGGACCAATTAGTAATCACTATAACGTTATTGACAAAGCTGACGGGCTTGATTACTGCACATCGAAATCGAAATGTGAATGTGATCATTGTAACCCTCCACCGTATGAGGCCGAAATGGCTGCGCTATATGGATCGTGGACGAATCTAGTAACACTTCGCTTCCTAGATAGAGATGATGAGATCATATGTGCAACAAGATATATATTCTAAAACTGAGAACATTTATAATGGATACGATATACCACGTTGTTACAAAGTGTTGTAATTTGCATATCGAGGAGCCAGCTACCATTCGAATGTATGTACTGCAAAATCATAACGTGATATCAACACTGGAATCATAAATTATTGTATTTATAATTTTGTAAATTGTATTTTGTAAAAAAGTATAAATAGAGATGTTTGTATGTAGTGTTCATTCGGTTGCTATTTCTGGATGTATGCATACATGATTGTGAATTCAGGTGGAGGACTGTTTAACAATGTAATAAATAAATTGCCATTTGAGGTCCACCTTCCGTCGTATCACTTTTCCGGACCGGGAACTAGGTTGGAAGAGCGTTTAGCTCGAGGCGATCCTGAAATCAACGACTTAAACCGCTTGTGTAAAGCCCATGATATTGCCTACTTCAAATATCCCGACGATCTCCCGGCTAGACACTCCGCTGATAAAATTTTAAAAGAAGTGAGCTTGGGCGCGAGTAAAGACTAAAAATGCAAAGTTTGACAAAAAAGCCGTAGCTTGGTTCGTCACAAACGCCATGAAAGCCAAACGAAAATTAGGGATTGGTATCAAGAAAGAGAAAATAAATGTCAAAGGAGGCTTCCTAAAGAAAATTCAATCTGCAATTGACCGAGTCGACTTCAACAATCTAAAGAAGTTACTGCAAGTTGGTACTCATGTTGGCAAAAGAATCGTAAAAGGTTGCAGAGACAGAAAGAAAATTAAAGTCCTTCGCTCATTATACCCGTCCCACAAAAAGACGGCATTTTACCATTGATTCTTAAATTTCCAGGACTAAGTGCCTTAGGTGCACTAACAGGTGGCGCAGCAGGAATTGAAAAAGCTGTGAACGATACAAAAACAGTCAGCGAGCAGTTAAAGGAGAGCGAACGTCCCAACAGAACAATGGAAGCAATAGCAATCGGAAAAAGGAAAAGGTCTGTTTCTAAAACCCTAGAAGAAAAATTCTGTATTATTTTTGAAGTTATACAAGTAAAGGCGTGGCACTTCTAAAAAGTATAAAAAACTAAACAAGTTACCTTAAAGAGCTCTCACCGACTTAGATATAAGGAGATATGCATCAATTATTCCGCATTTTAACGGTGTCTTTTTCAGAGATTAGTTAAACAAGATTAAACCGCGTGTCTACGAATCGGGTATTGTTAATTTGGATACCACAAATAGAGCGGGTACTCATTGGGTTGAATAACGGAAAAGTGGCAATTCTGTGCCAAGTAGGATTCCTTTGAAGACTTGAGACCGTCAGAAGAGGTTGATAGTTATTTTCGAGGTTGTAAGATTTACTACAACAGCGTACCGGAACAAGCCTACAATACTTACAATTGCGGACATTTTGTGTTAGAGTTTTTGTATGAAAATGGCTATAACTGTGAGCGTGTTTGGGTACGGTAACGTTGTATTAACAGGGTCCATTTACCCATCAATTAAATTGAATCAGGACCAGGAATATGCTTTTGGTTTAGTAAGATTGTACACATGTAACACTATATAAAATGTAAACTCCGAAAATAATGTCTTTTACTTTGACGATTCAGACAAACGCAAAATAATTATTGAACCTAGTTACTACCCTTGGAGGAAATAAACAGGGTGTGTTCAAACAGTGGTTCAGTAATGTTACAGACATCTAACGAGAAGATAGGCAGTTTATTCAACACATCGAAGTGCTCTATATGAAGCAGTGTACTGACTGACTTCGGAACTAATCGTGTAAACAGCATTGGAAGCATTTTGGCTTTTACCAATCGCAAACTCGCTGCAAACATCTTACACATCGCAGACCAACAAGTTAATATAATCTCGGAGTCGAACATTTTTGTGGAAACCAATATCACTACAGGTTCGTTTCGAAATAATACTCTGACTCTCAGTATATTCAAATTAAGTCTACCTGTGCCGCCAGGATATAATTTGGAAGAGGAACCTTACCACATTATATATCACCCATTGAGTGTATCCGATATCCATAACATTACAATCAAATTATTCGACCACTTGGGACAGTTGGTAAACTTTTTGCCGGAAACTTATACTTGTGTCCGACTAAAATAATAAACGTCAAAGGAAATGCTTATTGATTTTGTATATAAAACACGATACCACACACTTCGATTATCAGAAGTGTCTACAACGTTACAGTGTCAAGCTGTTAAGAGACTTACATTAGAAGTCCGTTTTCTGAAATTCTTGGGCTTGAAAGTTATAAATTATGGATGGCAGGAGTAAACGCAGTTTAGACTTCCAAAGTGAAGGTCATGTTAAACTGAACTGTGTTTGGAACTTACAAATTGGACGAAACTATCATAAAAGAAGATTACTATACCTATCTGCCATTTACATTAAACGCAGAAATTCAAAGCAGCGATAATATCACGTACCCGCACAAAAGTTTCGTGTTTATTAAGGGCATCTATAAAACAACTGATCCGGCTAAAATATACGAGTTCACTAGAAATGCTCCCTACTTTCTGTTTGAAGAAATGCAATACAAGTTGGGAAAAAATCAAATAGTGGACCTGTACCGAATTTCAGTGATTATTAGAACAATAACTGAGCTGGTGTCCATGGAAGAAGCAGAACTAAAATCATGTACACATGCTGAACCGAATCCATTTACACGATGAGCGTTATGTAGGAACAATAACTTGAAGTTTTGGGTTCATGAAGAAGCAAAAAGTCTATTGTCAACATGGCTGGAATTGGAATATGTTACACGAGTGACGTGTAATTGTACAAGCTGGCGAAAATACCGTAACCTTTAGATTAGGGTATTATGGAAGTACTATATAAAAAGTGATTATGCCAAGGTCACTGTTACGAAATGCGAAATCTAATCGTTTAATTGGCGCATTCGGAAATGGAATTACACAGCTGCCGTCTGCCTCAATTAAGTGAAAGTCTGCCGAAAAATACCATAACTTTAGACTTAGAAGGTAATGGATGTACCTATAGTAACATTAAGTGATAAATTCGACAAAGGAAATGCTACTAGTTACTGAAATGCAAAAATCTAATCGTCTATAAGTGTTTGAACTCAGCGTTTACAGGACAACCTGGAATTACACGACTGCCGTACCTGCCTATCAATTTAAAAAATACTGCAAAGTTTCAAAAATTTAATAGATTAAATGAGATCAGAAGGCCAGATTGAATCGCTGACGGTCCAGTTGAAGTTCGAAAGATGATAAGACGAGTCTGACAGTTTGAAGCGAAAGAATGAATATCATAGCTGTATCTATAATTAGTCCAGATCCATGTTTAATCAACTGGTTACAAAGTGTAAATAATTTGATACTACAATACAATTATCCATATACTTTATCTGGTATTCAACCTAACTTCGTAACAGTTCATGACTACTTAGCGTCGTCGTCCTGTTCGTATGCACTTTTGAAAAATACTCTTGACAAAATTTCTAGATAATATGATTTGAATAGATTAAACGAGTTCAAGAATGGACCATTTTGTAATCGACTGTCGGATTCCAGTTAAAGTTCGAAAATGTATAGGTAAAGTACTTGACATTATAACAAGATCTAAATGATATTGTAGGAAATCGATCTAGAAGGTTATGCTATCAATTACTCATGCTCATTGTTTTAAGTTATTCAACCTGGTTACAATGTTGATATTAATGTAGATTTATACACAAATTAAATTATAATAAGTACTTGTATACTGTGATTTTTACAAATAAAATTGTATCATTTATTTGACTTCTCGTCTTAAACTCCTGTTTTGAGGAATGAAGAATGGACTTTGCGCTAAACAATCTAGCAATTTTTAAAATTTGAAAGATAATAGTGGTATTTCTGAAAAATTTTTAGGTAAGATATTTCCGATTTTCAGGTAGTGTGAAGGGTTAAACTCAAAGTAAGAAAAATTAAACAAAAACTAAAATTTCCAGAAACAAATTATTTTAACCAATACTTAAAATTGGTGACCACTTACTAACGAAAAACAGGATTGGCCTAGATGTTGATATTGTAAGGAAAGCGAAATTGAGAAAAGAATCGAAACTGCATGGCATGCTGCATTGTGCGCTGCAGACTTATTATTATTAGTTTTCAAACCAAAATATTTAGAATTTTTGGATATTTGAATTCGTGTTCCTTAGAACAACAAATGTAATACGTAAAATTGTGATACAAAACTTACTAATAAAACATTCATACCGAATGAATTTTAATTCATAAGCAAATTAGTTCAGAAAGACTTTCAGTGTGCTTACTTACAAAGTTTTATGTAACATCCAAATAAAATAGTAATATCAATAGTTTCTACCTGCAACACTATCCATACCATGTTTTACCACTAGGCTGTAAACATTAAAAATGCCTTTATCCACATTGCTCTCGAATTCTTTGACTAGTCTCTTAGAATGAATAACAAATGTATCAAAAAACTGCTGAAGGTCCTTATGGTTAAAGAGAGGAGCTATTAATTTTCTATGTCGTTTCCATATGTTCACTAAATGCACAAACATGTGAAGCTTGTTGTTGGGTTCAGACTTACCTGGATATACAATTAGACCAGGCCCTGTTATATTTTGGAACAAACGGTATAAATAGGGTTCCTTTTCCAATGCATGTGGACTATTTAGAACAATTTTAATATTCTCAGGATCCCAAACTTGAACGGAAAAGTAAGGCCCAAACCACAAACTTGTAGGTGATTTGTAATATGAACAGCCTTTTAGAATTTTTTGGATAATTTCTAAAAAAGTAAAAGTAAGTGTATAAGTGTTTTTAGAATGAGCAAAGAGTTACATACCCGTAAGAGGCGTTTTGAAAAGGTGTCCAATGATTGGATACGGACGCGGGCCATTATACTGCGCTGCTAGTTTGTACAGCCGAATTCGCGTTAGATAGAACTGAATGTACCACAGAATGGCCATTAGAAATATCGCTAAGAAAATAGTAATGGTGGAAGGAACTACGTCCATAATTTAAGATGTGTATTAAATCTGCAAAAAAAAGACGTTTTAAGTTACTTTAAATTTATTTGTACCTAAACCAGTAACTCAAGAATGTTTCCGGTTAGTGTTCTAAGATGCAGACGTTCTAACTGTATAGTAGAACAAATAATGCGTTTTAATAAATATACAAACATCCCAAACTTTGTAAGATGACATTGTACGAGAAGGAAACCCTACCAATTTAACAATATCTAACTTTTACTGGTATAAAATTTTCGGTCATAATTCATGAGTAAAAACATAGATAAATAAAAGGAGATCATCCGTTAGATAGGGAAGAATAGAAACGAAATTTCGCCCATATCAGTAGCGCATGGAAGTGCTGCAGTATCATCGAAATATATTTAGCCTTCGTATGTCTCCGCTTATGAATGAATAAGTAGGAACAACCTAACCTTCATTCTACTTGTTTTGTTTAAGAATTCCTTCACCATCTTGAAGCTATTCTAATGTATATGCTTCATGGTATTATTGTTTATTAGGAAATTCAAAAAATTGATGTTACAGGTATTCCAATCTTTAAATCAGTGTTTAAAATTTTAATTATAATACGGTTTTAGCATAGTTCTCTTTTTACAGTGATTAGATTCTTTTGTTCAGTACTATTATTATTTGCAAATTATTAAATTGTAAGGATTGACTTAGCAGGTACGTTATTTTTTAAATCGGTGTTTAAAATTATTAATTAAATGCTGTTTTAGTGTAGTTCTCCTTTCCTTATTATTGTTATTAGAAAATTATTTTATAAATCTGCGTTTATAGGTTGTAACGTTTCTATTCCGCAAATCTAATCGTTATTGGTTTGTCTGTATTGTATGTGTGGTTATAGTTGCCTATAATATGGGTATTCTAGTAGCGCTTGCTTAATGAGGTGTTATTGTATAAATGTTTTGATGGTATTCGTTCTTTTTGTTAGCAGCTGTCTACCGGGAAACAACTAACTGTGATAATATTCGTCCATCCAGTTTTGAGACAAAAAACCTAATGACGAAAAAATAAGCGCAGATGAATCTGATGAGTATTATAAACAACTACAGGTGTTGGTTGTGAAATATCTGCAACTAATGTTGACTGTGCGACACGATATATTGGTAAAAATATTAAATCTGGAAATGTTCAAGTGCTAGGGGAACTTAACAGCCACAAGGCTGCTTACCGTCCTTCACAACCATTCAATGTCGGAGAAATAGGATATATAATTATAAAACAATAGAAGAGAATCGAACTGCATCTAACAAGAAAGAACAGCGCCTATGATCAAAGACAACAAACAAGAGGGGGATTGTTGAAAGTATATGTGGGGCACAGCACATTATGCCTATGAAATACGGGCAGTAGGAACAGCAGACAGAACGGTAGCAGCAATTTGGAAGGTTGTCCTGCAGGTGTATGAGAATGACAGCATGGACAGACAAAGTTAATAACAAATAGGCTATAAAATAGTTGAGAATAAAGATATCGGTGGAAAAAATTGAGAAAAAGAGAAGGGTAGAATGAGCTCTAAGGCATTTTTGGGGAATAGTATAAGATATGTTACAAGCAGAGATAGGAAAAGGAAGTAGATGTAGATCTAGGTGAAATAGTGGTAGATGTAGACTGTGCAAACTTGAGGAAAATGTTTAGGTTAGTTCAGAATAGGAAACAATGAGGGTACGCGTCTAACCAGTTCCTGAACTGAAGATCTAATAATGATGATGAATTTTCATACTGTATCTATCTGTTAGAATTGTTTCTATATCTTTAAAAGCAGCTTCTAACTCTTCCTTGCTAGATACTGATACCGCTACACCATCTGCAAATCTTAGCATATTAATCTTTTGTGCGTGCATAATAATTGTAAATGTCTTCTTGCATTTGACAGTATTCATTGCCATTTCGATGTATAAGTTAAAAATTAATGGGGATAGGGCACCTCACTGTTTAACGACTTTCCTAATATTCACTTCCTTGCGTTCCTGCTTTAACTCTATTACCGCCATTTGCTCCTTGTATTGTCATAGCAATTAGCCGCTGGTTTTGCCAGAAAAAATCGCCTAATCTTACATACTGCTATTTCCAAAATGTGCGGGGACTCGGAACAAAAGTTTAATCCTTTTATGCTGCTTCTTGAGAATGCGAATTTGATTTAATAGATTTAGCGGAGACATGGTTATTAACTGCTATCTCAAATTCCGAATTATTTCCAGGCTAATATACAGTAAGGTGTGACGATCGTAATGATGATGCTTTAGATACCACATGAGGAGGTGGGGTACCACTAGCCGTTAAAAATTCATATGTGGTCAAACCTCTTTATCTCACAAAAATTACAACTGCTGTGCCAATGATTGACATTGTAGGCTGTAAATGCTATAGTGAAGGAAATACCTTAAATATTTTTGTGGTTTATGTCCCTCCAAATACAACCAGTGTTATCTTGGAAGCTCTTATTGAGTACATGGAGGAGTACGCTGAATTCCAGATACTTGTTATGGGGGACTTTAATGTTCAATTATACAATGATAACAGTAAAGTTGATGTGCGTACTAACATTCTTTTAAATTTTTTACATCTTGCCAATGTCAGGCAACATAACAATATTGTAAATCAGAATGTTAGACTACTTGACTTAGTATTTTCTAACATGAACTGTAACATTTCAGAAGATGTGTGTCCATTAGTTAAGAAAGATAATTATCATCCACCACTTTGTATAAATATTGATAGTAAGCTACATTAGAGTAATTTTCCCAAATGTGACAAAAAACGGTATAATTTTAAGAAATCTGATTATCCAAACCTCTATAATGCTTTAACAGTTGTCGATTGGACTTTTTTAGAAAATTTTACCGATGCTGAGGAGGCATGTAAGACATTTTATGCCAAACTGTATCAAGTCTTGGATTTATATGTTCCGATTCATCGCAATTTTAAACGTCATTACCCAATATGGTATAATTCTAATATTATCAGCCTCATAAGGGAGAAGCATAAGATGCGAAAAAAATTCAAAATCTACAAAAATTTAAATTGTTTATTAGAATTTAAAAGACTAAGAGCGCTATCTAAAGCTCACGTCCAGACTGCATATACGAACTATATCGTCGAATCAGAAAGTATTATCCAGAAAGACCCAAAGGCTTTTTGGTCTTTTATACAACAGAAACAATATAGGTCTCGCATTCCTGCAGAAGTCACTTACAATGGTCAGTACTACGATACCCCTCAGTCAACTGTTGAAGCCTTTAAAAACTTCTTCAGTGGTGTCTACTCAGCCAAGGTACAAGATCATTCTCTGATTGGTATTAAATCGTTGTCAGATGTATATTTACATTTATCTCATGTTTCCACCTCTGAGATTGAAAGCTGTCTGCGAAAATTAAAAAATAAATCTACTACTGGTCTTGATCAAATACCTGCATTTCTCGTCAGGGATTGTGCATCTGTACTAGCCTACCCGTTAACCAGCATCATTAATTTATCGTTACAAACTTCTACCTTTCCATCTGTTTGGAAGAATTCTGTTATATGTCCAGTCTTAAAAACTGGTGAATCGAATTGTGTTGAGAACTATAGGCCAATTTCAATTCTTTCCAACTGTGCAAAAGTTTACGAAATGGTGCTACACAACAGAATATTTGATGCTGTGGAATCTCAAATTTCACCGTATCAACATGTTTTTTTCCGGCAAGATCTACCATGACTAATCTATCTTTCATGTTTGACACAAACTATTTCTAATAGTCTGAATGCTCAGGGACAAGTAGATGTTTTTTACTCAGACTTTCAGAAAGCCTTTGACAAGATTGATCATTTTATTTTGTTGCATAAATTGGCCCTATTAGGTTTTGATGAGTCACTTATTGCATTATTTGCATCATATATGAGTGATCGCGCTCAACATGTTATATATAGCGGATTTAAGTCGTCTCCATTTTTAGCAACTTTTGGAGTCTCACAGGGCTCCAATTTGGGGCCACTTCTATTCATAATTTTCATAAACGATATAGTAGATTCATTTACATGTTATCATCTTCTATACGCTGATGATTTAAAACTTTATATGCATATAACTTCTTTTGATGATTGTCAAACTTTACAATTACAAATAAATAGTTTACATAAGTGGTGTGTGAAAAACAAACTTAATCTAAATATACCTAAATGTAATGTTGTATCCTACACTACGAAGTTGCAGCCGATTCATTACAATTATCATGTTGTTGGTAACAAAAGGATAACTAGGCAAAAATCAATAAAAGACTTAGGAGTATTGTTTGATGTTTCACTTTCATTCACAGGTCACATAAATAATGTTGTAAATTCTTCTCTCAAAATATTAGGTTTCATAATAAGAAACTGCAAATCATTTTTGCAACCCCAAAGTTTAATTTTGTGGAATCAAGCACTAGTTCGTCCTAAACTTGAATATTGTTGTCTAATATGGTCTCCAATATATAAATATCAAAAGTTATTGTTAGAGTCAGTTCAGCGCAAATTTCTTAAATATTAATTTTTAGAAACAGAGGGATATTATCCAGAAAGAGGCTACAGTCAACTTTTACTGCTAAATAAATACAGTTTCCTGCTATTGGAGTCACGTAGAGCAATAATCGCAATTGTGATTTTATATAAATTGCTTCATAATAGGATTGATAGCATGGATCTGTTATCTTATTTAGAGTTTCATGTTCCAGGATATAATACCCGTCAACAGCAACTATTTAGCTTACCTATGTATAGAATAAATTTACTACCCAGGTCACCGATTTATACTGTGTTCACGATATAATTCAATATGCAGTTATTGCGATTTTAATTATGCTAGTTTAAAGGACATTGTGCGTACTGCTATCATACATTTATAACTTCCTACGATATATTTATATATTCACATTTATATTTATATATATATATATATATATATATATATATATATATATATTAATATGTATGTGTATAGTTAGTTTGTATTATTGGTCCTGTCTTCAATAATTGGGTTTACAACCTGTAGAAGATGTAAATAAATAAATAAATAAATAAGGTTTGCACTATCAGTCTATCCCTAAAACTGATTCCAATCTTTTTGAATACTTCGAACATTTTACATTATCGAATGCTTTTTCCAGATCTACCAACCCTATATACACGCTTTCCTTCTTTTCTATTGTTTTATCTATTATCACCCTCAGAGCTAAAATAGCCTCCCATAAACCCAAATTGATCTTCTTCTAGTACTTCTTCAGCTCGTTTTCCCATTCCTCTTTGTACAATTCTATTTAATATTATTAAATACGTGTGCTGTCAAACTTATTCTTTGAAAATTTTTACATTCGTCGGTGCCTCACTTTTTCGGTAAAGTGACTATACATATACATACTTATACATATACATACTTATACATATAGCTTGGAAAAGACGTTCTGTTTCTGCCTGTCCAGCGGCTCTTAGAGTTACTGCTTGCACCTTATCTGTACCACGTGCCTTACCATTTTCCAGACTGTTTAATGCTCATCTCTAAATATAGGATTGTAACGTGCAATTTTTGTAAGTTTAAACTTTTACGCTATCCTCTACTCATAAATAAATTTCTACAAATCACTTTTTATATTCTATATTATATTACGCTCCTCTCTGCTAGCGTACTTAAAATACATCGCTTTGAATAGCCGGTTGCATAAAGTTGGATTTACATTAATAAATAAATAATTAATCGTCGTATAAATTTCCTTACTTATGCTATTATCGAAGTGGAGATAAGAGGCTCTCAGATGTGATGGACAACAACGAGGATAGATATCGACAGATTAGCGTGGTTGTTAGGTGTGCTTTGTTCATATAAATTACGAGTTTGTGTTTGGTTCCGATGTAATTACGTTAAAATACGTTTTGCTTTCCGTTGTTGCTTTGAAGATAGTGATTTTATATTTAATAACTACAAGCACGTCACGATTTTAATTGTTTTTCTGGTGAAGGAAGAGTTGTAGTTTGTTCCTCGCTGATATAAATTGTTTACGTTGAGAAGACTTTTTTTACTGTTTGCTTTCTGCTTTGAAAAGAGTGTGGAAAAACGCGATATTGTTTGTTGGAGCCAAGCTCGTTTTTCACTAAATAAACTGTGATAAAATACAAAGAACGGTATATAATTTGTTATAAAGTGCTGATAATGTGTATTTAAAGTGGTTTTGCGTATTAGTAATATTTACTCGTGCGGGGTACCCAATGTGAAATCTGCAAAATCGCTCTTTTTATTGTGAACCTATCTTCATTTTTTTTACGAGGTCGTTCTAAATGTCTATGTGGGTGGCGCGGAGTTTGAATTGGTAATCATAACCTATTCAATTATATTCCTAGGTGTTTAATTCTTGTATAATATAATGTTGGACGAAGAACAGTTGACGGACTTGCTTAGTGTTTGCACGTGTTTGACTAATAGTGTTTTTGTTGATTTATCTTTTTATAATGGAACTGTTGGTGCAAACTTCGTTATTCAGAGGTATTGGATTTTTCTTTGTTGCTATTGGTAGCAAATGAAACGCTTCGCGTTACTGCTAGTTTAATGCATTACATCGTACCTTGAAAGCGTGAGTCTAAATTCTTATTACTATTTTTCTTTACAATTTTGTGTTACAAAATATTTCGGAATTATTGTCTCAGGAAATAGAATTAACAAGAAATTTATCAACGCTACCTGGTTCCATCACCGTGATGGTGTCTGCTGCTAACCCCAGTGAAATACATAGGTGTGAGTTAGTGTAGAGTGTAAACATTTTCATCCACACCCTCACAGTCAAGGGTGCAGTGCTTCGTTAGTGTAGGACATCGTGAGTCCCCCACTCCAATGGCAAGGAAGCGTTACTGAAGGACTTTCTGTAAGTGAACTATTTCCTATTTACTATTACTTTAAATATCTACCCGTTGTTTTTGCCATATCTTCGTCGTTTCTGATACCTTTTACAATAGACTTGCATGCTATTAAGAAACAAAAAAACAACTAATACTACTGAATTACTCATCAATTGTGCTTATCTATTTATCTTTTGTTAAAAATATTTTTGTCTAATTGATGTTAAATTGGTGTGTGAGGAAACGTTTCTGCTACTCCCCAATATTACCTCACTTTGTATTAAAAGTTTTTGTACTGCTATTACCGTTGTCATATTATATAGATTATTCAAACTTTACCTTCTTTTACATTCTTTTACATTCTTTTTTTTCAGGTTTACTTAACTATTTTTATTGCAGGTTTGCTATTCTAATTCTTTTTTTTTTAGGTATTGTTACTAATTCCTTATAGCCCCGTACGTTATATGTTAGTCTGCTTTCTACAACCCCCCCTACTCTCCGATTGAGCCCGGTCACTTTCTTTTTTTTCTCTTTGCTTTTCTTTTTGTTACGCACGGCTACAAGCCAATGTAACATAACTTTGGCGCACAACGCGCCTGCTACGAAAAAAATACGTAACAGAATATCCTAAGTCATCGTTTTCAATATCTGATTCTTGTTCTAATGAAGTTAGTTCCTACCCTGCAAATAAATTTTTGTATATATTCTTGTCATCTATCCACTTTCTCTACACTTTCTATAATGACGTTTCCTTCTGCGTCCTTTGTATTTTTGCTATACGGTTTTATATCCCTAAAATTTATGCTAATTTGTTTAATTGCTTCGTCTGGTTTTTCTATGTTTATCTTGGTTTGTACTTCTTTGCACTTTTTATCAACCCATTGTTCTTTAACTTTCTTGTATATAACACTTTCTCATTTTGTGGCTTTGTATCTGTTTCCTGTTTCATCTGACCTATTTTTGTATTTTCGTCTTTTTTCTAGCAGATTCAGAATATCCCTTGTTATCCATGATTTTTTTTTTTGGGTATACCCAAGAATATCTCTGGCAGTCATGTCCAAGCTGGATTTAATGTTTCTACTTCCTTAATATAAAAAAATTTCCCGATATCTTTCAGCAATTCATTTGTTTTTTTCAAATCTTTCGTGAAAATCTGTATCGTTTAGTTTCTCAAAGTTATAGTGCCTTTTTTGTTACTTTTTTAAATTTTTAAATCTAAGAGCGGCCTTTATAATTATGATGTTGTTGTCAGTGTCTATATCTGCTTCTGTGTAGCTTCTACAGTCTTTTAGTTAATTCCTAAACCTTTGTCTAACAAGGATATAATCTATTTGAGATTTTCCTATATCTCCTGGCATCTTCCACGTGTATCCTCTTCTAGCATGATGTTGAAGCAATGTGTTTGTGATGGTTAAATTGTTCTTGTCGCAAAATTCCATCAGCCTATTTCCTCTGTCGTTTCTCGTGCCTAAACGACATAAACCAACTACCGCTCCTTTCCTATTCTCACTTACGACTGCATTAAAATCCTCCGCAATTATTAAATTTTCATGTCCTTTTACGTATCTTAGTATGTCTTAGATATCTTTGTAGATCGCTCCTACCTCTTCCTCACTGTAGCTAGAAGTGGGCATGTATACTTGTATTATTAACGTATTCACCAGTTTAAATTCTAATCTCTCGACGAGTACTCTTTCGTTCTTATGTAAGTAGTTTTCTACACAGCGTCCGATCTTATTTCGCATAACTTTCGTCACACCTGAATATTCTTTCTTTGATCCTGTATGAGTTACCTTAAAGCTTTCATCCCAAAAAAACCCCGCCTCTAGCCAGCGAACTTCGCTGTTACCTACTATGTCTAGTGTTAACCTATCCATTTCAATTTTAAAATTGTATAGCTTACCTACTTGCTTCATACTTCTAACATTCTTCGCTCCGACTCGCAGAATGTTCACGAATCTTTTTTTTATACTTTCGGATCAATTCCCCTCTCGGAGATCCAAATGGGGAACTATTTTAACTCCGGAATTTTTTACCCCAGAATATGCCATCACCTTTAATAACAATTTAAGTATGCTGTGTAGTTGGGAGGTAATGTGGTGATTTCCTGTGTCTTAGAATTCCATATCGCCTACTATGGTCTCTCCCACTCTAAGTACCGAAAATGCGCTGCCCTCTTTTGGGGACTTGTCTTAGTGTGGTCCCTCACTAGAGACCCTACTACCTTGGTTGGACCTGTAGTTTGACTCTTTAGATCACTGAAACGCGTAAGTCATTCCACCCGTTCTAGTAATCTAGAACTTCTTCAAGATGCAGGTCCATTCTGAACAGCTTAATTTTCTTTTTTCCGAATTTATTATTAACGTAACGCATCGCTAACAAGAAAAGCAGCTCCCTATGTTCGAAGACAACAAAAATAGAAACAAGACAAATTTGTTGAAAGCATATGTTGAAGCACAGCACTGTACGACGGTGAAGCGTGGACAATAGAAGAAGCAGATACGAATTAGATAAAAGCCTTTGAATTGTGGTGCTTAAAACGTATGGTGAAGACATTATGGTCAGACAAAGTTAAGAATAAAGAAGCTCTAGAAATAGTAGGGGAACAATAGGGTTTGTGGAAAACAGTAAAAAATTAGGAAAGATAGAATTATAGTATACTCTCTAATGCACGAGAGAATGGTGTGGAATATATTAGAAGCAGAGCAAGGATAAAAACTGGGATAGAGATAGACCTAGATTAAACTATTGCACACAGATAGTGAAAGATGTGGACTGTGCAATTTCAGGGATACGTGTAGATTAGCTTAGAATAGGAAATAATGGAGGTATGCATCTAATCAGATCGAGAACTAAAAATTTAATGATGATGAGCGATACGAGTTCCTTATATCACAAAAATAATTAAGCAAGTTACAGCGACATACCTTTCTGTAATCTACTGGTTTCTTTCAACAAATTTTTAAACGCATTCACAGTTATTTATTTTACAGCAATTAGTTTTATACTAAACCAGTTATTTTAGTTATCATATTTGTCCCATTGATCAATAACAGTATTAGTTATCTATCAGGGGCGATTGATATATGAGGTTATCAAAAAGTAGTAGTTGTATTTTAAATTTATATATAATTTAAAGAAGTTTAATTAATTTCAATGAAGTATTTTCGTCGTCCAAGGTCACCTTTTAATGTTCGCAGTAGCAAAGATACCATTTATTTACAAGTAGGAATGACGAAAGCTATTCGAGTGAGTACGTTCCCGATAACTTAGAACCCCGATCAGAATTTTGATACCGGATACCCGATAAATACCCGATAATTAAATGCGATTAGATGTGAATCGCAAGTGCTTCAGTTTTTGTTGGAAATTTGTTGAATACCATTGAGAAAGATATGCAAATAATACAAGTCGAAACGTCTGGCTAATATTGGAAAGGAAACTATAAAATAAATATCATTGACGTTATGTGATACATTTTATATAACCTAAATAGTATTTTCTTACATTATATTATATTTTATATATACGGGGTGATTCACAACTTCATAGAAATATTTTAACTGCAGTTTAACAATGGGTTAAAGACTGGTATTTTCGCAGAAAGAAAATATTTTTGATAAACAAAAATTGAATCAAATGTTTTCAGAGTACGTATTAAGATAATGAGGGAACTAACCACGCGCTTCAATTGAAATTTTTTTGTAATTGATCTCCCATATAAGGCTTATGCTGTAGACAAGTCTATCATAAAACTTTATGGTATGGTTTAGGGCTTCAAGATTATACAACTATTGATGTGTTTTATTATAAGCAATATCATGACACTGACCGAACGCTTCAAATAATTTTTATTTGTTACGGGTCAATAAGCAGCATTTTTGGAGTTCCAATACAAACAATAGATGTTCTATTTTGCGGATAGCGAGGTTCTAAAACGTAACTCTACAAGCTAGTAGCACATGATTAGCATTTGCCATTCCTTTTTGGCGTCAGTGTTGAAGCACCCAATTACCGCAGTCATAAATTTAAAAAGATCAAATGACAGTACGCATTTGTTGCGACACAATAAAATTTGTTCATTAGCATTTATTCAGGTCTAGCCTCATCCAACATTTGTTTTTTTTTTGGTGAATTTTAAGTTCATAGGAAACATCAAAGATTTTGCTTTTGAAAGTAGCTTTCTACAAGCTCCCTACCTGTAAAGTAGAACATCCTTGTTCAAGTTATAACTCAAAAAAGTGCAGTTTAGTAATGAGTAACGAATAAACATTATTTGAAATGTCTGTTAGTGTCAATGGTTCTGTTAATAATAAAACATGTTAATTTGTGGTTTTGTTAACTGTAAACTCAATTCATACTGTAAATTTTTTCGATAAACTTGTCATAGAACATAAATATTATACCGCAGGTCACTCACCAAAGAATTTCAATTGGAGCGCCAGGTAAGTCACCTCGTTAATTTTATACGTATCCTGCAAACGTTCGATTTAATGTTAGTTTTTTTAAAAACACTTTTTTACAAAAATATTAATATATGACCCATTCTTAAGCATCGGTTAAAATATTTCTGTGAAGTTGTGAAATACCCTGTATATGTATTATAAATATTATAATATGAATCTGTTGTAAAAACGATAAAAGATTACTAAATAATTAAAGGTATTTTTGAAAAGATGCCTAAACTTAGTAGAACCAGGCAATTTTAGAGTGTTTACTGCAAGTTAGTTTTCGGATATCGCAACTTTCCGGTGCTTTGGTTGGATACTTATAGCATAATTTTTAAGTGTTATGTATCGATTAATTGTCGGATATCTGGTAACTATAGTGTAACGGATAACTATCACTTAACAGATGTTTATCGGGTAATGGGTAATTATCGAGTATTGGGTAATAATCGCGTATCGAATAATTATCGGGTAACGGATAAACCCGGATATTAATTTCGGGTATCTGGAAATAAACATTATCGCGAATCGTTATAATTATCGTGCCCGCACCAGTAGTTGTAGTATCTAATATCCCTTTTAACATTAGCTTGATACATTCTTGTTTATTATGACGCCCCGGCACTGGCTTTTGTGTTGGTATAAGGGACGATTAGTATAGGATGTGTATGACAGAGGAGTAACCTGTTTTTAATCGAGTCCCAAAAGCTCCACGAGTATTGTTTGTTAGTCATGAAGGGACGATAAAGCGTATCGTTCTGTTCGTAGGGTAGTGAGTTGAAGCACGTCTAAAAAGTAAGTAAGTGCGTTATGAATATTGCAAGTGCAAACGGAATTGTGTTTTACAATGCAGTCTAGTAGTGAAGCTTGCTGAAATCTTCCCTGAAGGACAGTTTGTTTACGATATAAGGTAGGATCAATCCCAATTAATATTTTTATTATTGTAAGTGCTTGTCGGCATCGTCGGGTCGATTTAGTAATTTAGTTATACGAGTTTATTTCATTATTTCTTTTATACTTTTACTAAAAATTATTGCATTAAAGAATTATACAAAAGTATAACTGTTATTAGTGACTGTATCTCGATCACGAAAAAAACCCTGTTTGAGGAGAAAGTCTCGCCTCTTACAGAATATGATATTGAAATTGTAAACTTTATAATATAGCCACTTTCTTTGAATCGTTTTCTTTGGCACCCTTACTATAAAATGATGAGGACAAAGGAAGCGCAGGTTTTTTGTTTTTAATACTATAAGACCCTGGGATAGAGGGTGTTAAAAAATGGCCAGTTGAAATAAAAAAAATTAGTTTGGCAAGAATGACTAACTACCTTTTTAGGTCTGCCGTGAACGGCTCCGTGGCTTAGGTAGTTCGCGTGTGACTACTAGGTCCAAAGTCCCGGGTTCGAATTCCGACACATACGGTTTGAAAAATGTTAAGCGATCATTTTTTACAAAAATACGCTCTCGTGTAAATGAGACGTCATCTTTATGTTCCGTGTATGAGTATTGTCACGCATGTTAAAGATCCTTACCTTGTTTGAAACAGCAAGGGTTCGGCAAAATTCTAAATTTCCAGATAAGAAAAAACTTGTTTCCTGTCCAATGTAGTATCTGCGGTGGAGCATTGGAAAATTAAATGTAGGGGTAAACAAAAGCTTGAGAGTGGTGGTGACGATTTGTGAAGAAAATTAAATTTAGTTAAAAGATGTAATCAGTGAATTATGGATAAAATGCTGGACGCCATTATTCTCTGTCGTATGTCGAAGTGCTAAATAATACATTGAAGGTGGGTATAGGAACCCTCACGAACAGATAACCACTATGAACATGAAATTCTTAACAAAATAATCAAGCAATACATATATTTACTCTTCAGGTGTGTTAAAAGCTGTTCTGCAATGCATGAAATTGATCCTGCAACATAAAATCAACAATTCGAAATATAAAGCAAACTCTAAGAAAACTGTTTTGCTCAAACACTGTATTAACCAAATTACGAATATTTTGCTAAACCACTCGGTTTGATTATTGACTCACATATAATGCACAGCAGATTCCTCAACGAATGTGCCTAATTAACAACGCATAGTTTTAATAATAGTTAATCAAGGATAACCTCAAAAACTGTAAAGACTTCTATTAATTTAATGCATATTCGATGTAATACATAATACTTGCATTTGCATTCAAAATATAAGAAATTACGAAATATCCTTTGCTTAAAATAAAATATTATTGTTACATAAATTTTAGGCCGAGTTATGTGAAGTATATAAGTTGTAACATTCAAGTGCTTTAAATGTAATTCAAAAGTAAGCACGAAAGCATAAAAAATATATATCACTTTTAATAAAATTTTCAAGATCTCTACTATGATCGACTACCAAAAACTTTAGGATGATAATCTATCAACTAACTTAATAATTTAATATATCACTTTTATGAAAAAAAGTAAACATAAACAAGTTCAAGTAGCACTAGAATATAAGATGAAAACTTTGCGTACGGTTAGAAAAACTTTAAGCCCCGACAGTTTTTTAAACAAATTTATTAATTTACACAAGATGGAACTTTGGTCGGCTTCAGACCTCTAATTTTCAAATACAAGAGTGTGATATAGACATATTAGCTAATGAAATACAAACATAAAGAGCGAAAACACTTACCCGTTATATAGTACATATAACATTAGGCATCAGCTGCTGACCTCAAGTCCATTATGCATAACACCATCCGAACAAGAAACAAGGTAAGTGAATGTCGTCAGCTGTTGCTGCCCGACATGCACTAAACAATTGTACATTTGACGACACAAAAGTTATTCATTACTAGTTGGCTTTGTTTTCGTCCAAGGCAAATCTCAAACTGCACATAACGTAAATATGCGAATTTTTCAGTAATTTGAGTAAGCATAAAATAAATAGTGTGGTTCTACAATTCTAAAGTACTCCCTCTTAGCTACAATCTGAAATACATTCCCAGCGCATTTTTTAGTGCATTGTAAGTACTTTCTTAAATAAGATCTAAATACTTTCTCAACGATTTCGCAGGAATCGAATAAATACCATCCTGTGTCTGACGAACGACTAGTGTTTAAGCATTTTATTAGAGAAACTATGCCAAGACCCTGTGTCGGAAACAATACATCTATTCAAATAGGTATACGTGAGTCGGCTGCTAAGAGGGACACAGTATACATCTTCTCTCTGCCATAAAAAAATTCCGACTGTTCTTCAACGCTGCGTAACAGGTTGTGGAACAAGAGCAACAACGTTTTCTATTGGTGCATTCAAATAATATGTTGCAAAAACAAACTTATAACAAACTTTGTTTTCTATATAATCTATTTATAGAATATTTGTTTGATAAAGGAAGGGTCAACTTCGTTCCTCAAGAAGGTATTGGCGATTATTCTACTTAAACATTGTAGAGTTTGTTACGGTAACTTTCTGAAATAGAGAAATTCTGCATGAAATTACAACGACCCTAATTGAAAACGCTAATCTAAATCTTTTATGTTATTCTCAGATAATAAAAGTTCACGATCATTATTAGATTTTCAGTCCTGGAACTGGTTAGACGCGTACCCGCATTGTTTCCTATTCTGTGCTAACTTACACATTTCTTTAAAATTTCCACAGTCTGCATTTTGCACTATCTCTGTGCAATGGTCTGATCTAGATCTACTTCTAGCTCCTCTTTCCAATTCGGCTTGTAATATATCCTACACTATTTCTTAAAAATGCCCTAGACCGTATCCTGTCCTATTTTTCGTATTTTTCCACAGATATCCTTTTTTCTCTACTATTTCTATAACCTCTTTGCTATTAACTTTGTCTGTCTATGCTATCATCGTCATACATTTAAAAGGCTTCTACCGTTTTTCTGTCTGCATCTCCTACTGCCCCTATTTCATATACATACTACACTGTGCCTTACACATATGCTTTAAATAAATTTTTCTTTGTTTCTATAATTGTTATCTTCGAACATAGCCGCTGCTCTCTTTCTTCTTATATACAGTTTGGTTCCCTTTCAATTGTTTACTAATATATACTTTATTTCCCCGATATTTAGTAATATGTGAAGCTGGTTAAGCAGCCTACGGCTAACAAGATACGCTAATATTTGAACATTTGGCGAATTAATAGTGTTCCAATATATTCTTTCGCACAATCAACATTGGTTAAAATATTACAAAAGCAACAGCTGTAGTTGTTTATAATAATCATCAGAATTAAATGTAATATTTTTTCGTTATTAGGTTTTCCGTTTTGAAACTGGTTGGACGCGTACCTTCACTTATTTCTATTTTGAGCTAGTCTACACCGTTACTTGAAATTCCCACATCCTAGATATAGCTCGGTTTCCCTTCTGCTGTTTCTTAATTATACGCCCTATTTCACCAAGATTCAGTAGTATGTGAAAGGGGTTAATCAGCCTGTATCTGCCAAGGATCCTCCAACACCTAGTCATTTGCTGAATTAATAGTTTTTCAGTAAATACTTTCGCACAATTAACGTTAGTTGAGAGTATTGTAAAATCAATACCTGTAGTTGCTTATAATAATCATCAGGGTAAATTACGGCTATTTTTTTCGTCATTAGGTTTTCTATTTTCGAATTGGTTATATGCGTACCTACACTAATTTCTATTCTAAGCTAGCCTGCACATTTCCCTAAAATTCACAGCCTACATCTTTCACTATCTATGTGCAATAGTCTAACCTAGGCCTACCTCTACCTTTCTTTTTCATATCTCTGCTTCTAATATACTCCGCACTATCCCCTCATGCCTTAGTATGTGGCCTACCATCCTATCTCTCATATTTTTTACCGTTTTCCACATATTTTTTTCTTCCCCTACCATTTTTAGTATCTCTTCGTTCTTAACTTTGTCTGTCCATGATATCTTCATCAATCGTATGTAGCACCACATTTGAAAGGCTTCTACCTTTTTTTGTCCGTTTTTCCTACTGTCCAGGCTTCATAGCCGTACAGTGCTGTGCTCCATACATATGTTTTAAGCATTCTTTTTCTTGTTTCTATGTAGTTCGAACACAGTAATTGCTTTTTTTATGGTAAATGTAGCACGACCTTCTGCTAATTTTTGTTTTATATCCTTTGCGTTATTTGGTTTCCTAGGTAACAGAAATTCTTAACGTCCTGTAAGTTCTTATTACCTTTTGTATTATATATAGTTTTCAATTTATTTTCCCCTCTTTTCTATACTAGTACTTTGGTTTATTTTTGTTGATTTTCATTCCGTATCTCTCTGTTAGAACTGTTTCCATTGCATTAAGAGCAGCTTCTAATTCTTCTTTGCAAGATGCTAATACCGCTATATTATCTGCAAATCTAAGCATATTAATCTCTTGTCCCTGTATAATAATTCCTAATGTTTTCCTGAATTTGACAGTATTCATTGCCTCTTTGACGGGGATAGGGCACATCCCTGTCTTACCCCTTTCCTAATATTTACTTCTCTACGTTCCTGTTCTAATTCTATTACAGCTATTAGTTCGTTGTATAAGCTATGTACTATCCGTCTATCCCTAAAACTAATTCCAATCTTTTTAGTATTTACAACATTTTTTTGTATTTTGCTTTGTGGAACGCTATTCCAGATATACAAACCCTATATACACGCTCTCCCCTTTCTCTATTGTTTTCTCTATTATCACCCTCAGAGCTAAAACAGCCTTCTGTGTTCCCCTTTTTCGCCTAAACCCAAATTGATCTGCTCCTAGTATTTTTCATCTCGATTTTCCATTCGTCTATGTACAATCCTAGTGAATATTTTTGAAACGTGTGCTGTCAAACTTATTGTTCGGAAATTTTCACATCTCTTCGCGCCTCTTTTTTTTGGTATGGTTACTATGATGCCACGTTTCAAATCTTTGGGTATCACGCCTGTCTCTTACCTATAGCTTCCTAGTTGGAGAGACGTTCTGTTACTGCTTGTCCAGCGGTTTTTAGAGTTTTTGCTTGCACCTTATCTGTACACGACACCTTACCGTTTTTCATACCCTTTATTCTAATTCAAACTCATCCCGAAGTATAGGATATTCCAAGTCATCATTTTCAATGTTTAATTCCTGTTCTAATGCTGTTAGTTCCTCTCTTGCATATAAATTACCTATATATTCATGCCATCTAACCACTTTCTCTACATTTTCTATAATGACGTTTCTCCCGGGCCCCTTATATATATAGTTTTATATATATAGTTTTATATATATATATATATATATATATATATATATATATATTTTATATATATTCGCTGAGGTGTATGGGACTTTGGCTCAGAATAAAGTTAGCCGGTAATTTAGCAATATAGTAAGCAGTAGGTAGTGAACAAGAAAATTCATTGTGGTGGTGAGTAGAGGTATTTATTCTGCTTCAACTTCAGTAAGCAAGTGGTGATAATATGAGAAATCTAAGTACTTAAGAAATTTAAAGTGTTTATTATTACTTGTTCTAAAGTCATAACAGTCTTAATTTTAACAATATACACCCCTCCCAGGGTGGTAGCATTAATTTTGGCGCCCAACCTTTTTAATTGTTTTACAGTAATTTAATTTCAATAATAAATTACCACTTTTGGCTTACAATTTAATCCAATTTTAACCAGTGACATATGCCAATTACCTTTTATAATTTATACATTTGTGGTATTAGTATTATAAGTGTTTACAAAAAAGAATTTTTTTTCCTCAAAAATGCAGTTATCAGTAGATCGATTGGTCAAAGAGGAAATAATCTTCAAACTTGTATGTAGAGGTGTTCAACTATCTGAAACATGTAATGTTAAAGATTTACAAAATTTATTAAGAGAATTATTAGAGCTAGAAAAGCAGGGCAAATCATTTAAAAGTGAAGTAAAGTTTGTAGCTTCTGAGGAATTAAAAATAGTAGCAGATAAAATAAAATTAGTTGGAACTTGGTTACTAGAACCTCTTACGCAGAGTTTTATCAGAAAGATTGAAACAAAATTATGTCATGTGTTAAATAGAATTGAGCAAATACATTCTTCGGATAAAAAGGAATTAGAGGAAAAAGCCAAAACATTTTCATTGTTATTAGGTTATATTTCTGAATTTAAAACTAAAATTGGTACTTTAAAAAATAAACCCGAAAAAGTTTTAGATTTAACATTAAATGATTTAACTTTAAATTCTTCTACTTTGACAGTTGAAACAAAAATATGGACTCATCCATAAATACAAAAGGTACCAGTGATGATTAATGCTACCACCCTGGGAGGGATGTTAGTATATTTTTAAAATTAAGACTGTTATGACTTTAGAACAAGTAATAATAAACACTTTAAATTTTTCAAGTACTTACATCAACAGTATAATGACAATTTCTAATATTACCATCACTTGCTTACTCAAGTTGAAGCAGAATAAATACCTTTACTCACCACCACGATGAATAATCTTGTTCAGTACCTACTGCTTACTATATTGCTAAATTACCGGCTAACTTTATTCTGAGCCTAAGTCCCATATACCTCAGCGGATCCATCGGCTCTATAAAAGTACACAAAAATATAAAGCAATAAAAATTTGGATTGGCCTGTGGTATCTTTTACTCTTTTCTAATAATCACTATTAACATTTGACTTGTAAATTTCATAAACAAAATATCAAAGGTCAAGTGCATGCATTTGGGGAACATTAATCATATATATATATATATATATATATATATATATATATATATATATAATATAGTTTAGAGATAATGACCTTTTATAAATATGATGATATATTATTAATGGGTTTGAGGTCAGCTGTAGGAAAGTAAACTCTTTTTTAAGGCCTAAATTTTCGAATTTTATTTAAATTCTTGATCACAGGCTTTCTGAAATTTTACAATTAACTAGGCTAACATATAAATGAATTGATAGTAACTTACAAGACGAGGTTAAACATTAAATTAACATGAAAATTACATCGAAATCTATTTTACTAATTTTGCTTCAATTTGTTATAAGAAAATTGTATAATTTGTATAAAATAAAAATAAAAATGTCAAATTTTGAAACCTTTCAGTTTCACTTTTTAATTATTTGAAGATTTAAAACAGAATGCCTATGTGTGCATGTATGCATGTGTGTATGTGTTTGTGTGTGTATGAGTGTGGGTGCGTGTACATGTTATATTTATGTGAGTGTCTATGAATATTTGTGATTATGTATATTAATCTGTTTGTTTGTTAGTACGTGTATGTGTGAATGTGATAGGATGTGTATGTATGTAATGCTAATCACTACAATATCAATTATTGCATTAGGTATATGTTACTTCTGAAGACTAAGTATGTATGTGTAAATCGAACTTAGACCACCAATATCTGTTTTTATTTATACAATTTTTTGGTGAAATATATGATACATTTCAGAAATAGTCTTTTTGTGTATCTCTTTCTAGTTCTAAAATTTTAGGATGTTCAAAATCAATTTTGTGATCTAAATCAATTGAGTGTCTTGATAAAGCACAGGAATTTGGTTTGATTCTAATGTCACTTTTGTGTTGGGTTATACGTTGTTTTAAAGTTTGTGACGTTTGCCCAATATAAGGATTACTACAATCTATACAATTAATTTGGTATACAAGGTTTCTTTGCAATAAATCTGGTGTCTTATCTTTAAATTTTGAAAAAATGCTTCTTAATGTTAAAATGTTTTTTTTAGCGTATTTAAAATTGTAATTTTTAAATACTTTAATTAATTTATGAGTTAGGTGGTCATCTATATTTGGTAGTGTTTTGTATAGCTGTATAGTTTTGTTATTTTCGTTAGTTACATTATTATTATCTATATCACCATCGTTATTGTTTATATTATTGTATTTTTTGTGTTATATAATAATTTTGTTATCAGGTGTATAGGATAGTTATTATTTTTTAGAATATTTGAAAGATGTTTCATGTTTTTATTATGAAAAGAGGGATGTAATATCTTTTTTATTCGATCTTTTAATCCCAAAATAAAATTTAATTTTGTTTTAAATGGATGAATAAGATAATAATTTAAAGTATCTGTTTGAATGTGTAGACTTCTGATACCAATCTAAAATAATTTCATTTTTATCATTTCTAATTAATAAAGTGTCTAGGAATGGTACAGAGTTATTTGATTCCGTTTCTATTGTAAATTGAATGTGGGTATTGTATTTATTAAAAATGTTAAGAGTTTCATCTATTTTATCTTTCAGAATAGCTGTCACTATATCATCAACAAATTTTTTAATAAATGGAGGATTAAATGGAAGTTGAGGAATAACTGAATTCAACAGTTCGTCCATAACTATTTGAGCAATAATGGGACTGAGATTTGATCCCATCGGACATCCAAAATTTGTAGATAAAATTTATTGTTGAAGGAAAAATAACAATTGTCAAATAAAAATTCAATTGTTAGTAAAACATTGTTTTGATAGCTTACAATTTGGTTCAATTTCAGTCCAAATTTTATTAATGTTATTGATAACTAAATTTTTAGATATATTTGTAAAAAGGGGAAATAACGTCTAAACTGATTAAAACATAATTTTTTGGTAAACGAAAATTATTTATTTGTTCAGAAAATTCAAAAGAATCTTTTATATTAAAATCGTTTTTACGGACGGATTTTGTTAAAATTTCAGAAACGAATTTCGAAAGTTTTTCAGTGGCAGCATTATTTGTGGCAACAATAGGACGGTATGGACAATCAGCTTTATGTATCTTAGGTAAACCATAAAGTTTAGGGATTGTGCTACTATAATTGTTTAATGATTTTCTTCTAAATCGTTAATCATTTTTTATTTTTAATTGCTTTATAAGGTCTAATGTTTGTTTTGAAGTTTTGCTGTTGGGTCTGTTTTAATTTCTTTGTATACTGTATTATCTTTTAGTAAGTCTGACATTTTTTCTAAATAACTAATTTTTGATATAGCAACTGTAACATTACCTTTATCAGCATTAACTATTAGTAAATCTTCCTTTTCTCTTAGAAATTTTTTGCATTGATGATAATCATATAAGAATTTTGATTTCATTTTTGAAATTTAGTATACAACCTTCAATTAATAGCACTATCCTCATAAAATTAATAGCTGATTTAGAAAACATAATTTTAGACACTAAAAAAGAAGATAGAAACCTAAAACGAACTTACATAACTAATATTGTAACAAACTTTTATCATCAAAATTCAAAATGAAATCAAAATTCTTATATGATTATCATCAATGCAAAAATTTCTAAGAGAAAGGAAGATTTACTAATAGTTAATGCTGATAAAGGTAATGTTACAGTTGCTATATCAAAAATTAGTTATTTAGAAAAAATGTCAGACTTACTAAAAGATAATACAGTATACAAAGAAATTAAAACAGACCCAACAGCAAAACTTCAAAAACAAACATTAGACCTTATAAAGCAATTAAAAAATTAAAAAATGATTAACGATTTAGAAGAAAATCATTAAACAATTATAGTAGCACAATCCTAAACTTTATGGTTTACCTAAGATACATAAAGCTGATTGTCCATACCGTCCTATTGTTGCCACAAATAATGCTGCCACTGAAAAACTTTCGAAATTCGTTTCTGAAATTTTAACAAAATCCGTCCGTAAAAACGATTTTAATATAAAGATTCTTTTGAATTTTCTGAACAAATAAATAATTTTCGTTTACCAAAAATTATGTTTTAATCAGTTTAGACGTTATTTCCCTTTTACAAATATATCTAAAATTTAGTTATCAATAACATTAATAAAATTTGGACTGAAATTGAACCAAATTGTAAGCTATCAAAACAATGTTTTTACTAACAATTGAATTTTTATTTGACAATTGTTATTTTTCCTTCAACAATAAATTTTATCTACAAATTTTGGATGTCCGATGGGATCAAATCTCAGTCCCATTATTGCTCAAATAGTTATGGACGAACTGTTGAATTCAGTTATTCCTCAACTTCCATTTAATCCTCCATTTATTAAAAATTTGTTGATGATATAGTGACAGCTATTCTGAAAGATAAAATAGATGAAACTCTTAACATTTTAATAAATACAATACCCACATTCAATTTACAATAGAAACGGAATCAAATAACTCTGTACCATTCCTAGACACTTTATTAATTAGAAATGATAAAAATGAAATTATTTTAGATTGGTATCAGAAGTCTACACATTCAAACAGATACTTAAATTATTATTCTTATCATCCATTTAAAACAAAATTAAATTTTATTTTGGGATTAAAAGATCGAATAAAAAAGATATTACATCCCTCTTTTCATAATAAAAACATGAAACATCTTTCAAATATTCTAAAAAATAATAACTATCCTATACACCTGATAACAAAATTATTATATAACACAAAAAAATACAATAATATAAACAATAACGATGGTGATATAGATAATAATAATGTAACTAACGAAAATAACAAAACTATACAGCTATACAAAACACTACCAAATATAGATGACCACCTAACTCATAAATTAATTAAAGTATTTAAAAATTACAATTTTAAATACGCTAAAAAAAACATTTTAACATTAAGAAGCATTTTTTCAAAATTTAAAGATAAGACACCAGATTTATTGCAAAGAAACCTTGTATACCAAATTAATTGTATAGATTGTAGTAATCCTTATATTGGGCAAACGTCACAAACTTTAAAACAACGTATAACCCAACACAAAAGTGACATTAGAATCAAACCAAATTCCTGTGCTTTATCAAGACACTCAATTGATTTAGATCACAAAATTGATTTTGAGCATCCTAAAATTTTAGAACTAGAAAAGAGACACAAAAAGACTATTTCTGGAAATGTATCATATATTTCGCCAAAAAATTGTATAAATAAAAACAGATATTGGTGGTCTAAGTTCGATTTACACATACATACTTAGTCTTCAGAAGTAACATATACCTAATGCAATAATTGATATTGTAGTGATTAGCATTACATACATACACATCCTATCACATTCACACATACACGTACTAACAAACAAACAGATTAATATACATAATCACAAATATTCATAGACACTCACATAAATATAACATGTACACGCACCCACACTCATACACACACAACACATACACACATGCATACATGCACACATAGGCATTCTGTTTTAAATCTTCAAATAATTAAAAAGTGAAACTGAAAGGTTTCAAAATTTGACATTTTATTTTTATTTTTATACAAGTTATACAATTTTCTTATAACAAATTGAAACAAAATTAGTTAAAATAGATTTCGATGTAATTTTCATGTTAATTTAATGTTTAAGCTCGTCTTGTAAGTTACTATCAATTCATTTATATGTTAGCCTAGTTAATTGTAAAATTTCAGAAAGTCTGTGATCAAGAATTTAAATAAAATTCGAAAATTTAGGCCTTAAAAAAAAGTTTACTTTCCTACAGCTGACCTCAAACCCATTAATAATATATCATTATATATATATATATATATATATATATATATATATATATAAACTGCTGTGATATACTCCTTTGAATGCGGGAACTGGGTCCTTTCAACAAAAAAATTCTAGTCCCACCGATTGGGCGTCATAAACTGCTGTGTTCCTGGTTCATTTTCAGCTGCTCACCTAATTTTATAAACCTCCTCATTCATAAAATTAAACAACACATTCCTACCACAAACATCACCGTTAACTCTATTTACATCAATATTCAGAATACATTAAATTTTCAAATTAAATTTCAGCATAAAATTCAGTTTTAAAAGAATTTCAAGATTAATTTTATTATCACTTTAACGTGCATCCAGAATTAAAGTCCTTGTTGGATGCCTACTAATTAATATAACAATATAAGCAGACCGGAGTCTGAGTATAAAGGGAGCATCTACCACCCCTTTACGTTAATTAACCAGGTTCGTCTAATTGAGCTCAAAGACATACCCAAAGTTTCATCATATTCCCGAACATCAATACTAAATACCCTTTCTACTTAAACAAGCAAATTTCATCTTAAAATTAAAATTTTATGGTTAGTACAATCTCACTAATGTCCATTTAAAGTAAATCAATTATAAAGTTATTCAACACACACAAAATGTCAAACAAAATAGTATAATTTACCTGAAGGTTACTGTCCTCGAAGCTTCAATGTACATCGTCCCTTTAGTAATCACACCATTCCAACAGGATTATATTTACGGCTTCTAATTCTCAACGCTTTTAAAATTTTCTCCATCACCATTTATTTAAAGTTGTTTCTGGGCTTTTCCGGAACTCATCTGTGTATATCTGACCCTTGTTTCGTGGATCCAGACACGTATTTGAACCATTTAATTATTAACACCCCTGAAAAATAGCAAAGAAATTCATGCGTCTTTCACCAATATACGCCAAAACTGCCTACTTTTGTGTATACATTTGTCGTTGTAAATTTTGCTAATTGGTACAGTGATACTAAATTTTATTACCTTGTATCTAAGTGCACTGAAGTACATTCATGTTAGCACGTAAATAACAAACTATTTTGAATCACTAAAATATACGAGCAAAATTTTAAATTATTTTATCAAACTAAAATGCACTGTTTAACATCTTGAATCAAGTCGCGGATGTAAGAGCTTTTAACGCATCGAATAGTCAAAAGTCTAAGAGGCCGAAATTCATATTACCACCGGTATATACAGCAAAAAGCCTGTCTGTCGGTCTGTTCCCCAAAACAGACAATTCTTACGAATTTCTCATTCTATGTTCCCAGTCCGTCGCTCGCGCGTCGGTTTTTACGATTTTTCACTCGCCCTATTTAAATCTCAGAAATTCTCACACGGCACGCAAACCTGTCCGAGAAAAACTAATTAATTTTGTACAGAAATTGTTGTTTCTACCTCTGATATTTGCATCCTATTTTCAACCAATTGTGACCCTCGTGACGTTGCTTAAATCACGCCTTTTACTATATGTGTCTTTGCTTGACGCATTTTCTCTTTCCTTTTCTAACCTGTTCGTATTGGTGCAAATTGATATTCTTTATTATCGATTATATTTTAGTCCATGTGGACTATCTGGGTTAAATAACCCCGTATCGCACATTCTCGTGAATATTAAGCCCCGGTTTCTCCAAGATTCTTTGAAACCATTTGTTATCTACACAATTTTCGCCGTACGTGATATTTAAACTACGCAGGTGTTCAAAATAATATTAATTCTCAGAGCTTTTAAATAAACCCTGTTTTGTATTTCGTGCTAAAGCATCTGACCGTTTCCAATATCCTTAGAATCGACATGTTTATCTAAACAAATTAAACTGAAATTGCCTTTTAAAATACGCAGGTGTGTTCAAACATCCTACTTCTAACTAACACTTCTAGGATTTGCATTTTATTGGGTTTTACAAGTTTCTATAGATATTATCTGTACGTTTTGTTCAATACCGGTTACTTGAAATAGAGTTAATTAAGATAAATTTTGCACGTAATTTCCATTTGTTTAGGAATAATTACATTACACGCAGAGCTTTTAATACTGCTTTTTGATATAAAGCGTCTTGTACATGATTTAAATCTCTTATGTTTAATGAAACTAATAAATTTTTATGCTTCACGGTTTTAATAACGCGTATTATCTAATCATATTCATTATACACGGTGATTAAAATTATTTGATGTGATTATTTAATTTTTTACCCTGGTCTAAATATGAGTATTTTCCCCCGATTTGAATACAAATAATCCAACTTATTTGAATGCAAATATAAAGCATTTAGACAAAAAATTAAAAAAAAATTGCCTATCTCTCTCTACCCTTATCTATCTAACTTACCTACTTTGTCTCCAATCCAAAAAAATATTTACACCTATCCTATATCCCTATCCTATTCCTAACTCTCACCTCATTCTATAAACTGAAATTATCCCTAACTTCATCCTACTTATCCATCTAATCCTATATACATCCTATATACCTATCCTATTCCTAACTTTTAACTAATCTTTACTATACTTTACTTCCCCCTACCTAATCCTATATGCCTATCCTACTCTTACTCTATTCCTAACTCTCCACTAATCTTATATGAAATATCTATACTTAACCTATCTTATTTTTTTTCTACATTTACTCTTTATTCTCATCCTAAACCTATTTCTAACTATCTACCATATTTATCCTATATACCGCTTTATTTTCTATAACTATACTAAAATTCACCTATCTCTATCCTTTGTTCATCAATTTATTTAAATCTAACTCTCTTCTTAACCCTTCAAGTCTTTCTTCTCACCAACCTAATACTCTTCATCCCTATTTCTCCTCTTTCTATATTTATACTTATCATCCCTATTATCTCACATAAAATAAACTTATCCATATTATCTTGACTCTTAAATATTGCTTTTTCTTTAGTCCCTACACTTGTCTGTTTCTCATTTATTATTGTTTCCCTTTCTGCCGACAAACCAAACGATACTACTTTACAATTATCGATTTTTCCCTCTACGGAAAATCCTCTGTACCTTCTAGAATTCTTATGTAATGGAATCCGCCAGAATGAATCCCTTAAATCTACTTTATTAAAAACAAACTTGCCACTTAACCTCATCAAAAATAATTCTGCCTTCACCTGCTCCCGATTTGCTGCTTCTACCCCCACTAATTCTGCATGTTTTTGTAATAAAGCTTGAACCTCTACTCTCCTATCCTCTGGACATCTTATTGTGTTGATCTGTTTTACTTCATCATCCTCTACCTCTACTACATTAATATTCAACCCCGTGTCATCCTCTGTGACTTCATAACTGCCCTTCCATGGCACTACCCTATCTTTAATCCTTACTACCTTCCTCTCCATATCTATCAAAACCCCTAACTTCATCATACAGTCAACACCTAAAATGCTCTGAAACTTCAGTCCAGGTACAATTACAAACTCCTGTTCACAGCTTAAACCTCCTATATCTATCCTAAGCACCACAACACTATTTACTACAGCAAACTTCTTTTTATTTGGAGCTACTAAATGGCTACGCTTTATAGGCATATTTCTATCACAAACCTTATCCCTAATTTTGCTGACGAATTCCTCCGATATTAAACTCGCCTCTGCCCCTGTATCAAGTAATACTTCTACATTATTCTCAAAAATTTCTAAATTAATAATTGGCAAACATAATTTTTCCTCAGTTTCTGGCTCTACTTCCTCCTCAATTTTGAAAAATTCACGTGGATGTTCATATACATTTACACTGACATCTAGTGGTCTGTCGCGTTCTAAAAATCCTGTCCAGGTCTGTTTTCCCTACTCGGTCCTGGTCTAGCCGTCACCTCAGCGTATGTCCTAGGCGTTTCCACTCGTTCCATGTCTGTATTAGCAGTCCCGCTCATGTCTGGTGAGCTATTCATTCTGGTAGGTCCCGGTCTCTGTGCAGGTCCCCTTCCTAAACTATTACTCCTAACGTATGGTCGTCTCTGTTCCCAATTCTGTCGCTGGTATCCGTAATTATTCCCCCTTCTAGCATAGTTGTCCCGTCTATTGTCAAACCTAACTGTGTTGATCTGTCTTTCCCTGTTTTCCCGAGGTCGTCCACTACTTACGTCGTCGTACCTCTGCAGGTATTCCAAAAACATTTCTCTGTCCACTATGTTCTGTAGTGCTACGTGCTGTCTTATGTCTACCTCGAAGTGTCGTGATAAATACTTAATAATTTGTCGGTCCGTCAGTGGTGGGTTCAGTTGCTTTGCTATGCTATACTTGCGTATAGCATATTGCTCCTACTTCCTGAAAATTCTCCTTAAATTTCCTGTGATTAAGTCGTCTCGTACCTGATCTTGTCTGTGGTCACTCCAGTAGTGCTTTAGAAATTTGTTTTCAAAGTCTTGATACGTGTCTATGTCCTGTCCTACTAAATTGTACCACGCTTCCGCATTGTCTTTTAATAAAGCCTTTATCGTATTTAGTTTAGTCTGTTCGTCAAATAAATTTCCCACTAGATTTCTTACACTATTAATAAAAATTTGTGGATTTACCCTGTTATCGCCATAAAATTTCATGTGTTGGTCCAATGATACTCCACCTGTAGAAAATCTGGGACCATCCCCCGTTAAATTTGACATGTTGTATTTAATACTACTAACTTCGCGTTCTACCCTGCCTAACTGATCCCTACATGAGTCCGTCACTTCAGTCATTTTACATTAATCTCTTCTTCACAGAACATGCGTACTTCGGACTTTAAATGTCCCATTTCCTGTCGAAGACCTGTAATATCACGCTCATTTTTTCAACCCTATTTTCAACTTCCCCATCTTTACGGTAAGACTATTTTAAATTCTGAAACTTCTTTATTCGTCTTATCTATTTTCTCACTTAGGGTTTCCCTAACTCCTGTTAATGTCTCATTCATTCGGTCAAATTTTCGATTTGAGTCCTCTCTCGCTCTATTCGATTCATCGCTTAGCAATTCTAATTTTCTGTTAGACTCCTCCATCGCTCTATTCGATTCTTCTCTAGCTCTATTAGATTCTTCACTCATCCTCTTTAACATTCTCAATATCATCTCGTTTCCTTGATCCCCTGATTCCGTCCTCGACTGATCTCTACTGCCTCCAGCTTCTTCCATTTTCGAATTTTTTTCACACAATGCACTGTCGTTACTTCCAATTTCCACTCCTTGACTCCTTAACCACTCCTTTCTCTGCATACGTTCTAATCACTCTCACACACTCTAAAATACTCTTAAATTTATACACACACAGAAACTCTCTCTCTCAGATCGCCAGCTTCCTGGAATAAAATAACAAAAATTTTATTTGGAACTCGAACTTTTGGGTCGCCAAGAATGCTGTGAGACCTCCACTATCCGGGTACTCCGCTTTTCGAATCGAGCCCCACATATTGGGCGTCAAGAATGCTGTGAAACCTCTTGAATTACCTGGTCTGTTGATTTTCTTCTGTTAATCGCCTCGGCTGCTCCTCTAGATAGCTTTCATCCTCAATTATAAAAAAAAACAAATACATTCCTGCCACAAACATCAACGTTAACTCTATTTACATCAATATTCAGAATACATTAAATTTTCAAATTAAATTTCAGCATAAAATTCAGTTTTAAAAAGAATTTCAAGATTAATTTTATTATCACTTTAACGTGCATCCAGAATTAAAGTACTTGTTGGATGCCTACTAATTAATATAACAATATAAGCAGACCGGAGTCTGAGTATAAAGGGAGCATCTACCACCCCTTTACGTTAATTAACCAGGTTCGTCTAATTGAGCTCAAAGACATACCCAAAGTTTCATCATATTCCCGAACATCAATACTAAATACCCCTTTCTACTTAAACAAGCTAATTTCATCTTAAAATTAAAATTTTATGGTTAGTACAATTTCACTAATGTCCATTTAAAGTAAATCAATTATAAAGTTATTCAACACACACAAAAATGTCAAACAAAATAGTATAATTTACCTGAAGGTTACTGTCCTCGAAGCTTCAATGTACATCGTCCCTTTAGTAATCACACCATTCCAACAGGATTATATTTACTGCTTCTAATTCTCAACGCTTTTAAAATTTTCTCCATCACCATTTATTTAAAGTTGTTTCTGGGCTTTTCCGGAACTCATCTGTGTATATCTGACCCTTGCTTCGTGGATCCAGACACGTATTTGAACCATTTAATTATTAACACCCCCGAAAAATAGCAAAGAAATTCATGCGTCTTTCACCAATATACGCCAAAACTGCCTACTTTTGTGTATACATTTGTCGTTGTAAATTCTGCTAATTGGTACAGTGATACTAAATTTTATTACCTTGTATCTAAGTGCACTGAAGTACATTCATGTTAGCACGTAAATAACAAACTATTTTGAATCACTAAAATATACGAGCAAAATTTTAAATTATTTTATCAAACTAAAATGCACTGTTTAACATCTTGAATCAAGTCGCGGATGTAAGAGCTTTTAACGCATCGAATAGTCAAAAGTCTAAGAGGCCGAAATTCATATTACCACCGGTATATATAGCAAAAAGCCTGTCTGTCGGTCTGTTCCCCAAAACAGACAATTCTTACGAATTTCTCATTCTATGTTCCCAGTCCGTCGCTCGCGCGTCGGTTTTTACGAATTTTTCACTCGCCCCATTTAAATCTCAGAAATTCTCACACGGCACGCAAACCTGTCCGAGAAAACTACTTAATTTTGTACAGAAATTGTTGTTTCTACCTCTGATATTTGCATCCTATTTTCAACCAATTGTGACCCTCGTGACGTTGCTTAAATCACGCCTTTTACTATATGTGTCTTTGCTTGAGCATTTTCTCTTTCCTTTTCTAACCTGTTCGTATTGGTGCAAATTGATATTCTTTATTATCGATTATATTTTATTCCATTTGGACTATCTGGGTTAAATAACCCCGTATCGCACATTCTCGTGAATATTAAGCCCCGGTTTCTCCAAGATTCTTTGAAACCATTTGTTATCTACACAATTTTCGCCGTACGTGATATTTAAACTACGCAGGTGTTCAAAATAATATTAATTCTCAGAGCTTTTTAAATAAACCCTGTTTTGTATTTCGTGCTAAAGCATCTGACCGTTTCCAATATCCTTAAAATCGACATGTTTATCTAAACAAATTAAACTGAAATTGCCTTTTAAAATTCGCAGGTGTGTTCAAACATCCTACTTCTAACTAACACTTCTAGGATTTGCTTTTTATTGGGTTTTTACAAGTTTCTATAGATATTATCTGTACGTTTTGTTCAATACCGGTTACTTGAAATAGAGTTAATTAAGATAAATTTTGCACGTAATTTCCATTTGTTTAGGAATAATTACATTACACGCAGAGCTTTTTAATACTGCTTCTTTTGATATAAAGCGTCTTGTACATGATTTAAATCTCTTATGTTTAATGAAACTAATAAATTTTTATGCTTCACGGTTTTAATAACGCGTATTATCTAATAATATTCATTATACACGGTGATTAAAATTATTTGATGTGATTATTTAATTTTTTACCCTGGTCTAAATATGAGTAATAATATATATATATATATATATATATATATATATTGCTGTGAAACTTCCACTATCCGGGTACTCCGCTTTTCGAATCGAGCCCCACAGATTGGGCGTCAAGAATGCTGTGAAACCTCCTGAATTACCTGGTCTGTTGATTTTCTTCTACTAATCGCCTCGGCTGCTCCCCAAAACGGGTAATTCTAAAGAATTTCTCATTCTATGTTCCCAGTCCGTCGCTCGCGCGTCGGTTTTTACGAAATTTTCACTCGCCCCATTTAAAGCTCAGAAAATCTCACACGGCACGCAAACATGTCCGAGAAAAACTAATTAATTTTGTACAGAAATTGTTGTTTCTACCTATGATATTTGCATCCTATTTTCAACCAATTGTGACCCTCGTGACGTTGTTTAAATCACGCCTTTTACTATATGTGTCTTTGCTTGACGCATTTTCTCTTTCCTTTTCTAACCTGTTCGTATTGGTGCAAATTGATATTCTTTATTATCGATTATATTTTAGTCCATGTGGACTATCTGGGTTAAATAACCCCGTATCGCACATTCTCGTGAATATTACGCCCCGGTTTCTCCAAGATTCTTTGAAACCATTTGTTATCTACACAATTTTTGCCGTACGTGATATTTAAACTACGCAGGTGTCCAAAATAATATTAATTCTCAGAGCTTTTAAATAAGCCCTGTTTTGTATTTCGTGCTAAAGCATCTGACCGTTTCCAATATCCTTAGAATCGACATGTTTATCTAAACAAATTAAACTGAAATTGCCTTTTAAAATACGCAGGTGTGTTCAAACATCCTACTTCTAACTAACACTTCTAGGATTTGCTTTTTATTGGGTTTTTACAAGTTTCTATAGATATTATCTGTTACTAACGATTCAATTAACTTCAATTAAAATTGACTTCTATCCTTTCATTTTTAGCGAATACAAGTTAAATATTAATTATAATCTGTACGCTTTGTCTACTACTTGTTACTTAAAATAGGGTTAATTAATATAAATTTTGCACGTAATTTCCATTTGTTTAGGAATAATTACATTACACGCAGAGCTTTTTAATACTGTTTCTTTTGATATAAAGCGTCTTGTACATAATTTAAATTTCTTATTTTTACTGAAACGACCGAATTTATTTATGCTTCAAGGTTTTAATAAAGCGCATTATTTAATAAAATTCCTTATACACGGTGATTAAAATTATTTGATATGATTATTTAATTTTCTACCCTGGTCTAAATATGAGTAATATATACACACATTACGATACCAAAAATGTTTTAATTCGGTGAAACACCTTGATGTAAGTACAATAGCCTCGGCTCAGGATCAGCTTAGCAGATACGCTACGAAATTCCACGAACCTCAAGATTGGTGTCGTGTACCTCTTCTGCTCCTGGTGATACGAATAAGGATAATTAGAATCTCCCCTATGTAGCACTTTCCCAAGAAGATAACTTCCAAAATCGAACCAACAATGACCCAATAAGTTAATACCAAACTCCAAATTTCGAGAAACGAAAATTAAATGTAGTTAGTTTAACCAGAATTACTATTAAAATATTACCAGAACAAAACGTTAAAAATTGCATATACATGAAACATATAAAGGGTACAAACATGCTCCTCTCGCACGAAATTGGTTAATTACAAATCGGGAACAATCCCATTAAATACAATAAGAAATAGTTATTATTGTACTCTATGAACTCCACTAATAATATCCCGTAGTAACGAATACGGATGACTTCAGTTTCAATTAATAAATTTGAATAACAATTAGCAAGAGCTCCAAACCATTCGTGCTGCTCTGTCAAGGTGTAAAATCAAAGAGAGTATTCACTTCGAAAACCACTGATAACACGATTCCAATTGAAAACCACACCTGTCACATAGTCGTCGTTAATTTTAAGAAGGATTCAAATTACTAAATATTGTTTTATACTTAATAAAAATATGGAACAAACTTGTACCCTATTGAAAAACTATTTCTAAACTCGATACTTCTTAAAGAAGACTGAATATAATTTCTTACAGATATGCGAAAATTGAATTTAATGAAATTATTTTACAGACGCCACTGTTGATTGTTAAAAGCTAATATATCTACATTATTTCCTATTATACCCATCGCGCAATAACTTCAACTACAAATTTAAAACACAATGGCATTGATGAATCTAAACAGACGTAACCCTACAAAATTGTAAACCCGAATCGTAACTGAAATTAATTTAACTATTTGTATAGCCTACTGAAACTACTTTAGAAATTCATTAAATTATATATCTATTTTCTATAAACAAATAATTACCATCACCTCTTGTACAATTATTAAACACGAAATATATATATATATATATATATATATATATATATATATACAAAACCATGTAGAGAACGATTGCTAAATCGGGCTGTAACATGCTCCCCTTACTTAGAAAAAACTTTGAAAAAGTTTTCAAAAAATATCAAAATTTACAAAAAAAAAGTCATTACCAAATCTTGCTGAACGTGCTACCATTTTTCATTAGGATATAAGGTAAAATCGTGTTTTAGGTTTGAAATATGCCCGTGACCCTTTGATATATATATATATATATATATATATATATATCCCTAAAATTCATTGTAATTAGTTTGTTTGCTTCGTCTATCTTTTTTATTTCCATCTTAGATTGTACTTCTTTGCACTTTTCATCAATCCATTGTTCTTTAGTTTTCCTGCATTTGCGAATATTTTCCCATTTTATGGCTTTGTATCTGTTTTCCTGTTTCGTCTGATCTATTTTTGTATTTTCGTCTCTTTTCTATTAGATTTGGGATATCCTTTGTTATCCATGATTTCTTATTTTCTTTTGGGTATACCCCACAATATTTCTGGCCAGCATATCCAAGCTGGATTTAATGCTATTCCATTCTGTTTCTACTTCCTTAGTATAAGAAAATTTTCCGATATCTTTTAGCAATTCATTTGACTTTTTTCCAAATCTTTGGTGAATATTTTTATCTTTTAGTATCTCAAAGTCAAAGTGTCTTTTTTCGTTCCTATTTTCAAATTTTTAAATCTAAGGGCGGCATTGATAATTACGTGTTGTGGTCAGTGTCTATATCTGCTTCTGGGTAGGTTCTACAGTCTTTTACTTGATTCCTAAACCGTTGTCTAACAAGGATGTAGTCTATTTGATATCTTCGTATATCTCTTGGCATCTTCCGCGTGTATCCTTTTTCAACATGATGTTGAAATAATGTGTATGTGATGGTTAAAATGTTCTTGTCGCAAAATTCTATCAGCCTATTTATTTACCCTGTCATTTCTCGTGCCTAAGACAAATAAACCTACTACCGCCCCTTCCTTGCCCTCACCTACCACTGCATTAAAATCCCCCGTAATAATTAACTCTGTATGTCCTTTTACGGATTTTAGTATGTCGTCAATATCTTTGTAGATCGCCTCTACCTCTTCCTCACTGTAGCTAGAGGTGGACATGTAAACCTGATTTATTACTGTTTTTACCGGTTTAGATTATAATCTAACCATGAATATTCTTTTGTTCTTTTGTAAGTAGTTTTCTACACGTCGTCCTATCTTTTTTCGCATAACTATCCCCACCCCGAATATCCTTCCTCTGATCCTGTATGAATTACACTAAAGTCTCCGCTCTAAAAATCCCTCGCCTCTGGCCACTGAACATTGCTGATCCCTACTATGTCTAATGCTAATCTATCCATTTCAATTTTCAGGGTCTCTAGCTTACCTATTTGCTTCATACGTCTGACATTTCACGTTCCGACTCGGGTCACATTCCCCGAAGTAGTCCCCTCCCGTACATCCGAATGAGGTCTATTTTACCTCTGGGATTTTTTCCCCCAGAGGATGTCATCATGTTTAATAACAATTTATGTAAGTCGTGTACTAGGGAGGTAATGTGGTAGTTTCTCGTGACCTTCTACATCGCAGTAGTGTGTCTTAGAATGCCATACCAACCTCTATGGTCTTTGCCACTCTAAGTACCGAAAACGCTGATGCTCTCTTTTGGGGACCTGTCTTAGTCTGGTTCCTCACTAAAGACCCCACTAATTGGTTAAACCTATAGTTTGGCTCTTTAGCCCATTGAAACGCGCAAGCCATTCTACCTGTTCTAGTATTTAAGAACTCCGTCAAGATGCAGGTCGGTTCAGTATGGAAAATTCGTATATTTAGATAATAATCACAACAAAAAATAATATTTCATAGTACTGATGTTGTCTACTGTATTTGGTTCCTGATGCGTTTGTTGCAATTCAATATTTATGCAGAATACGACATCATACATTAAGTTGATTGTAATTTTTCATTACATCGCTCGTAACCGGGGTTAGATGTTGTAAGTATGTGTAGGTGTTGTGTGTTTCACCTACGTGCATAGATAATACACTTAATGCAGTGTTGGGACTTAATTGTAATTGGAAATAGGTAATTGGAGTTTTTTGTCGCGTTATTAGCTTAACGAGTTGTTTTTTGAAAATACGAAAACCTGAGAATTATACCAACCACGAACTTGCAGATACGGGGAAAATTTCGAAACACTTATTGTGAAATCATTTCATGTGCGTTATTTGATTCAGGAGAACTTACATACTAAGTTGTTTCTTAAAAACGTATGACAAAACAGTAGTTCTAAAACTTTTACTTAAGTTGATCTAGGTTGGACATTTAAAAAGCGGTCCAAGAGTAAAAGGCCTTATAAGTTTCTTGTTTAGCTAAGCAATCTCTATCTTCTCCTAAATTTAATGACATAAAACTAATGCCACCCTGTATATACCACTGTAGAAAAGCCACAGCATGAGTATTAGTCAATTACTCGTATGCCAAATCTATTTTTATTATGGAATATTCCATTAAGTGCTGTTAACAGGCAACTCATGTTTCTATTAAGAACTGACCGGCAAAGTCATCAGGAGGGTATGAAAATTTTCCAGACCGCTTTGAACAACCGCGCAATTATTGTTTTAAGTGCTAGCAATTAAGTTGATGTTTATTAATTGATTTGGGTGTATACTTGTTATAACATAAGGGTTACGTTTGCTCTTCGGTGCTTTTAATCTACTTTGTTTCATATAGCTGAAGGCCGAGAACATTGATAGTTTTAATTTAGCAACAACAATGAGGTTCGGGTCGCTACTGGTCTATATGAAACGTTCTATTTCTCGCAGAAGCTTCCCAATTGAATCAATAACTAGAATAGCTGCTTCGATGCCACCTGTACCCATTATCCTGTAGTTTTCGTGTTTATCAGATACAGGGTTGACTATTAATATTATTAAAATAGAAAGTTAATAGTCAAATATAGATCACCCCACCCTTCTCGGTAGTTAAAGAGTTCGATACCAGCATTTTATTTTATTTCTCTACCACTTGGTTGTGTTAATATCAGATTTATTTATTATTTCCATGATATGGGATAGTGCCGTTGTCCAGTTGTAAAGATCTATGCATGTTCATTTGTATCGTTTGCCTTTAGACTAAGTAGGAAGAATGAATTGATTGATTTCCATTTGTCATTTTAATTACTATAGAAACCAGAAGTAGATGTTTGCACTAAATAGTGACAATAGGGATATTAATTGACAGAACTAGTTAGATTGTATTGTACAACATCAAATGACTTATAAAACGTTTAAATACATCAATGAAATAAATAGAAACAGGAAGTACTTCAAATGTATATTTCTAACAGTTTTACAATTTTTTACAATTGGCCTTTATATTTTCTAGTTTCTCTAGATGTGATGCTTATATTGTAACCATTAATAGGCTTAAACACAGTTATCATGGTTAGTTTTATATCTTCTACATTCTTATAATTGGTTCCTACTTTGTAATTAAAGAGCAACAGAGATAGTGCTATTTTAAGGTTTATTAATCCGAATTTTTCAGCTAAAATAAATTGTTGTGTGATAAATGCTATATAATCTTTTTCTACATACCGATACAATTTCTTGGCCCTGCCGAAAATGGAATATAGCTATATGGATGTCGTTTGGCTTCTTCTTCCGGAAGAAACCTATCTGGATTAAATTCAGTAGGATTGGGCCAAATATTTGGATCCATATGTAAAGCTGCAATTACAATTATGATGGAGGTATATGTAGGAATAGTATGGTGACCTAAAATATATTATAAATACTAAGTGAACTATTTACTTTCTTACTTAATTGAATTTCGTTGTTGCTGTAGCGTGCCACAGCTACCATTCCGGGATAAAATCGCAGAGTCTCTATAATTACTCTGTCCAGGTATTCAAGTTTCTTCAAATGCTCGTATTCTAATTGGTTTTCATTACCGATAATCTGAGTGATTTCTTGAAATACTTTTTCCTGTTAAAAATATTTTTTTCAAAAGCTGGTTTTATATCATGCTACATCTTGTGATAAAAAAACTGATTGTTAAAGGCGAGAGGTTTTTTCACGATATCATCTATTTATTTTAGCTAGGTGATATAAATAGCGCATAGCAGTGGTGATTAATTTTAATACCATAGCTGTTTTCAGTATACCTTCAAACAATGAATGAAATATATAAGTTGGGGTAGTATTTGTCAACATCATGATGAAAAATAAAAAATTAAATCATCACATTTATGAACATACCTAGAAGGAAACTACCTTTATGTTTGCTAGTCCAAATCAATTGCTTCGATAACCGCCACAACGAAAACTAAAATGATGTCTAGAAAATGACGGAAAGCTTAAATTATCACCTCCTGCCCCTACAAAGCAGAACTGGCCGAAGTAAAGAATAATCAAGCAAACGAAGTTGCTTTGAAATGTTTATAATTATTCCTTATTTTAATACTTTCTGTAGTAGTAAATCACACCAATATGGTTGGGTAATATCCTTTAAGGAATATAATTTTTTGGTTACGTGCATTCTTGGTCTAAGGAAGGATTAATTTTGTATCTTATATTAATCATACTCGACGGTTATTATTTCACTATGATGATTTTAAAGGTTAGGAACGGTATCAGCAGCGTATTCTTGTATTCTAATTAGCGATGTATACTAGTGACGCCTATGGCTTCATCGTCACGGCACTAAAACGTTTACATGCGAAATCGTCCAAAAAAAATATAAAAAGTCTCTTTCTCTGGTTCTAGTTTACATTTCGTATGTTAATTTTACATGAATTAGATAGAGAACAACAACACAAAGTAATTTCAAGTTGCAGTTTTAATTCATCTGTCTGAATTCTGCGGAAAATGTCGAATTATTCTATGGAAGGAAAATAAGTCTTATAAAACACTTCGTATTTAACGTCTAAATAATTAACTAATAACTTAGTAGGTTTGTTAACCTTGCAGAATAGGTTTCGAACTGACTGCAATCAGTCAATACAGTACGGATAAAATACCCTACCAGGTTTGTTGCTTTAATTTTCGGGACACCTTGGTGTACGTTAAATTGGCAACTTTATGTTGGAGAAAAACGTATTGATTCAGATTCTCTAGTTTTCCTCTTAGAAATTTGACGAATGGTCGATAAAACAAAATATATCTATGCGATTCGGTGATGTATGATTTATCTACAAGCAAAAACCACTTGCCAAGTATTTATGATTAAAATTTCTGAAATTATAATCTGCAGTTACTGTAAATGAATGAACATCTTTAATGAATTGTACAAAATTTATAAACTCGCCATGAACGTTTTTGTTATTACGTTAAGGTTTTACATAGTAATTTTATTCGCCGAAACATTTTTCATTAAGCTAAGTAATTTTTGATATATTTAATTCTTATTATTTGCTTAAGAATGTTTACTATGTACTTGTAATGAAAACAGTACAGATATTTTTTTTTAGTGTTTTTACGACTAATACGAAAACAATAGTTCTAGTTTTGTTGTAATAAATTATTTTGCAATTACCTAAAGGTATGATAAAAATTCAGGTAATTCGACATTTGATTTTAGAAACCATTCTTTTCGATAGCAGTTTTAAACAGCTATATTAGTGTTCTTTTGGCTATTTCCTATGTGTATTTTGGGCCAAAATTACTTTACTGATTATGGCTGTGAAGAGTTTTGGACTTTCGTCAACATATCTAATAGACCCAAGAACGGAAGCAGTTTCGAGAATGCAACTCCAACAGCTACTGGCTTTGTTAAGCCAAGAGAATACAATTAAGTGTTTTTGTAACGGAACACATAACAGCATTTCTTGTCTTAAGGCTGAGAACATTACGTTGAGCGAGAAAAAGGCGATTCTAACAAAAAAGAAAGCGCGTTTTTGTTGTTTACGAATAGGGCACACGTCAGTCCTGCGGATCTCATGGCGATTAATTCTCCATCAAGGCCATGGTGGGGAGGTTTTTGGGAGCGCTTAATACGTATAATCAAAGGTCTACTTATATTCAAAAGTCTACATCGAAAGGTGCTGGGACGTGCTTGTCTATTCTATGAATAACTATTAACTATACTTTGTGACTGCGAGGCTGTGATCAACGCAATACCATTGACGTATGTATCAACTAACACACGTGATATGGCCACTTTTATATCTAGTATGGTTATTCAAGATCACGCGGTAATTGGAGTGCCCGACTGTGACAACATCGAAAAGTCGGGCTTGTGTCACAGAGAACGTCATGTGTGTAAGTTGCGTGAACATTTGCGGCAACGGTTTCGATTAGAGTATCTCGGTCAGTTGAAATTGGGGTATAAGAGTATTACCAACAGAATGGTTGTCCTGCGAGCAATTGGGCTGATTGGCGATGACAACCGGAAACGTATAGACTGACCTCTTGGTCGCATAGTAGAAATGTTGCCCGGTAAAGATCAGACAATTCGGCTGATGTGATTAAACACTTGTAGAGGTCAGTTTTAAGGCATGTACAGCGTTTATATCCGTTAGGAGATTTAAAAATGGACCATGAGCTGCAGTGTTATGACTTGACACAAACAAGAGACGAGGAACAGAAACGACGTTGGGGCGTCTAGAAGACTTGCCGCTTAAACCAGAACCAAACATGTGTGACGATGGGAATAAAGTACCGTCGATTTATTTTAGTCAAAGTAGTAGGGCATGCAAGCCCCAAACCGATGTTACTAATACTGGATCTAACATAAGCAGGTTTGTCGTTCATTTTTTAGGTGGTAGAATGTTGGGATTTGGAGTTATAAACATTTAATTTAGAATAGGCGGTATTGGAAAAAATGACAGGTATAAGAAAATCGTTGAAATAGACATATTAAACTTATTGATTTTGATTGTATTTATTTGTGGAATTGTCTTCCATATCATCAACCCACCGTTCTGACTAGAGTGAACAAAATGTTCATTTTTTGTATTTGAATCGAACCAGTGGTGCTGACTGCAATAAGTGGGTAGCTTATTGCCGACACTGTACACTAATGCTTGATTTAAGTATTATTGATCTATAATTCTGAATCAAGGTTTAAATTTGTATTATAATATATCGATTAACTTCGTTAGTTTTGTCAGAGTATTTGCGGCAAGTGATACCGGGTTTAATGAAACAACCTATTCGGCATTATCAAAGATAATAATAGCTCATTATACAGTTTACCTGAATCTCTGGATGCAATCCCAACATGAGCAGGACATATCCTAAAGTAGATGAAAGTGTTTCAAACCCCTGAAACAATGCAATGCGTTAGCAAACTAATAACATATGTATATATATATATATATATATATATATATATATATATATATATATATATATACATTGTAATTTCTTGGACGTTGGTCAATGTATACATAAGGTTATTTCAAAAAGTAGGTAGAATAACTATAACAATTTGTAATTGCGTTTATTATTTTTATTTTTAAAACGCGTTTCGGTCATCAGGACCATTATCAATTATGTTCTACAAAACATTACCTAAAGAATATGAAAAATATTTTCAATAATTACATACCTAAAACTGAATTGTAGATTGTGTATCTAAGCTAAAGTAAAACATTTAAACATTTGTCACGGATATAAAATTCGCTAAAAATTGTCACTTCATAAAAATAAAATGATGTTTTACATTTAAAAATACAAGAACGAAGAACACTTAAAGTATACGAATGTAATAACATTAATTATTTAGTATAAACTGTTAAATAATATAAATTGTAATGTGTGGTGATAAGTAAACTTGTTTAATAGTGGTGGTATATATATGAAATATGTGCAATAGGATATTTATAACAAAGTGCAATTAGGCTATTAAATTTTGGTAGAAATGTGTGAAATTGTCTTGATCGTTTTTTGAATTTATTGCTTGTGAATTTCTTTGGATTTGTATAGTTTCTAAAAATCCTCTTTTACTATCTTTCATTTCTGTACTTAAAATTTCTACATTATTAAAATCAAATTTGTGTAAATGTTCTATATATATATATATATATATATATATATATATATATATATATATATTGCTGTGATAAGAGGTTGTTTGAGGGTGTACTTTATAGTAAAGGTCATTTAGAAATAAGAAATTACCATAGGCAGCAGAAAACGGCATTTATTTAGTGAAGAATTGAGAAATGGAGATAGTTTGTAGATAGTAAGCAGTCAACATCCTGTATATAAAGTATAATTAGTTTTAAGCGACGCAGATAAACATAGGAAGACGCATAGTTGGCGTAGGAATGAGAAATACATGCATTAAGTAGATAGTAAATATTTAATACCCTGTAGAGAAAGTTTAGTGAATTTAGGTAAAGCGGATAATGATATTTTTCAGTGGAAGCACGCGTATATTTATAATTAAACGATAAAGTGTAATTAGACACGCATTCAAAAGAGTTCCAAACAATTAGATTAATACGGAGATAGAAATAGAGCTTCAGGTAGCTAATATAAATGCGGACAAATATCTAATCATTTTTGATAAGAAAGAAGATTGAAAATTGCGTGAACAACATGTAAATATGAAAATTAAAAGTCGAGTTGCATCAGTTGTTTATGGAAAAGCAATTAGATCTATCAAAACACAGCATGTTGATAACGAAAGACAGCTGCAAGCAGGTTACAATTATTGGGAATCGTGGAGCATTACATCAGAAACTACTTTAAATGTAATTATTTGATTGGTCAGAAATAAGCGACGAGTTCTAGACCATACCCACTGATGGAGTGGGAACAAAAGAATATATTAGCAGGCACCGTGATAACGAAGTTAGTTTTGAACTCAACAAAGGCCGAAGTGCGCCGTTATGAAGTAAAGTAATACGTATTAATTTTAAAAGTGAAAGATAAAAATAAGTGCCAAGATGAAAACTATAATTGCCGATTAAACGTAAGTACATTTTGGTGAATTTGTTTTAAACTAAAACATAAAAATAATAGGGCTTCTATGTCTGGGGGAAGAATAATACAATTTTAAGTTTGACAATTTCTATGTCCGGGTGAAACAATCTACAATTTCTATGTGCGGGGTAAACAAACCACAATTTCTATGTCCGGGGAAAACAAACTACAATTTGAAATCCAGGGGAAAATACAGTAATACAATTTTGAAGTCTGGGGGAAACAGTAATACAATTTTGAAGTACGTCTGGAGGAAGAATAATACAATTTTTAAGTTTGAGGAAATTGATTAATAAGAAGTAATAAGTCTGTTATGAAACGACAATAAATTGGAGTGCATAAATGAATAATGGTAGTTCATAGTGTAATGGCAATAATTTAAATGTAATCCTGAATTGGGGAAGATAATTTTTATTTAAATGGAAGCGTCGATGTGAAAAGATAGACCAGGTCAGATTTTTTAGTTATAAGACATTTTATTTTTCTATATATTTTTATTTTGAATATTGAATTTGCTTAATATAATATGAATGTGAAAAGTCAACAAAAGAAGTTGCATAAGTATAAAGGGAGTAATATGATAACAGGTTTAGAATATTCTACACTTCGTTGATAAAGATAATAGGTTTTTTTTGGTGACTTTGGGTTTTGAGTAAATAGTATATGATGTTTAATAAATGAAATTTACAACATTAACTAATTGAAAAGTGTATTTCAAATAATTTACAAAAGCTGTACATAATATATTGGTTTCATTATACATAAAATCGAAATTAACTGAATTTTATAATTCCAAATAAATGCTAGCCGAAGTCATAAGATTTAAATAGTTCAAGGAGGAGTCACGAGTTGAATAGAAAATTGATAACAAGTAAGGCGGTAACGTATCGAATTTTGCTATTGGCAGACAAAGTTGCTTCAAGATAAAATCCAGTTAAGTTTCTGGAGGGAATTGATAGCAATATTAATAAGACAGCCCAACGGAGGAGATAATTACAATCTTGTTTATTCATAGTAAATATTAAAATGGTCGTCCAAATGATGGAGCGCGTATAATTTAGAGTAGCATAGCAAATTAATATAACAGCCCAACGTAGGGGCTCGAGAATTCCAGTATCATAGCAATATATATATATATATATATATATATATATATATATAAATTAAGACCAAATAATCTTTTTTGGGTTTTATTTCGTCCAAATTTGAAGTTAACAAAAATGTCATTTGTAAATAACTGACGTTTCGGGAAATATGTTCCCTTAGACTTTGTTCTAAAATTAGAATAAAAAGTTTACATTTTTGGAGATGATTCAAATTTACTTACATTGACTTGACCGAAAACTAATTAACAATACTTATTTGTATGATGTGCATTCATCTGTGTAGTACAATTTGAATAAACACATTTAAGAATTAAACAATTTTCAAAAGCTTACTATAAATAAAAACATTAACAATATGAAAATAGCAATTATTAAAATTAATTTTTGAAAACAGTATACCTAGTAAGTTAATTGGTAGTAAAAGTCTGTGTAGTGGAATGTGTAGTGGTATAAATCTATTACAGTTTGATTAACACGTGCTCTTTTATTTGCTTAATTGAAAGAATATAGAAAAGCATAATTTTTATCAAGGTTTTCTATATCGTTTTTGTAATTTATTGTGTTTGTATGTTTCTGAATGTGGTAGCTTTCTAAGAAGAGTCTCTTTTTATAGGTTTCTTCGGTCTCCAATATTATGGTATTTTCATAGTCTGCCTTGTGGTGATGTTCATTTAAATGCATGGCAAGAGCGCAAGATTTTTTATTTAATTTGTGATCGCTTCTGTGTTGAGTGATTCTGTTTCTGAGCCATTGTTAGGACTGCCCTATGTAACTTTTGCCAAAAGTTACATAGGGGATGAATTACATAATGCATCACAAACATGCGTGAAGCTTGTTCAACAACAATTTTTTGCAGTAGAATTGTTTGAAAATAAAAATAAAAAACCTCTCTCCGCCTCTTTTAGAAAATTATCGCCGTTTATCGATACTCTAGGTTTGCTTAGGGTGGGCGGTCGCTTACAGCATTCACAATTGAACTATGATAGCAAACATCCTCTGTTATTGCCTAAAAGGGCAGCTTTATCTAAACTTATTTGCGACCACTATCATGCGTTATCTTTGCATTCCGGACCTCTTACCACACAAGCTCTTATTCTAAGAAAATACTGGATTTTAGGATCACGATCGTTAATACGACAATGAATACATCAATGCATACCATGTTTCCCATTTAATTCCAAGCCTTCTCAACCCATTATGTCTAATTTGCCTCCGTCCCGTGTACAATTAACTCGTGCCTTTACTCATGTTGGAGTTGACTTTGCTGGACCGTTGCTTGTTAAGTCTTCCATTCGGCGTAATGCTTCTTCTTTCAAATCATATCTTTGTGTTTTCGTGTGCATGTGCACGAGAGCTGTTCACTTGGAATTAGTTTCCGAACTTACTACTAATGCTTTTATGGCGTGTTTTGATCGATTTGCTTCTCGGAGAGGTGCTCCTGATACTATCTATTCAGATTGTGGAAGGAATTTTATTGGTGCAGCCCGTATGTTAAAGGAAGCTAGTGCGTTTCTTCATCAAAACTAAGATGAAATATTTTCCGCATTGGTTTCTCGCCAAGTTAAATGGCAGTTTAATCCGCCATACGCTCCTAATTTTGGGGGTGTGTGGGAAGCATCTGTAAAATCTGCAAAATCTCTATTACTACGCACTCTTGGCAAACAACCTCTTACTTTTGAAGAGTTGTCTACTGTATTCACTCGCATAGAGGCAGTATTGAATAGCCGACCTTTGTGTTTCTTTTCCTTGGACACTAAAGACAACTCCGATTATTTGACTCCCGATCATTTCCTTATTGGAGGCCCTATATTAAGTATGCCAGGGATAACTCTGCCAGACAATATAAATTTGCATTCGCGCTGGCTACGATTGCGCCAAATTACCCAGACGTTTTGGCGGCGATGGTCCAATGAATATTTGCTCACTTCATCTCAACGACCCAAATGGAATTGTTCCTCCGATGTACCCAAAGTGAGTCAAGTGGTTTTTCTTCCCGGAATTAAAACTTCTCCTCTATCGTGGCCGTTAGGACGCGTCGAGCAATTATTTCCCGGTAGCGATGGTGTTGTTTGCGTGGTGTCGGTAAAAACCACCCACGGTTCCCTCACTCGGTCGGTAAATAAAATAATACCCCTTCCTTTAGAAAACTAAATTTTCCTGTTTCTTTCTCAAACTTAGATTTAGTTTTTAAAAAAAATTCGCGTTTTATTTTGCTTTTTTTCTATCCCGAGCATCGGCGGGTAAACCGTAGCCCCCCTACTGGGAGGAAATGCCCAGTTATAATAAAATTCTCTTTTCAAATTCTGTATATATCTTTTTAAAAATTTTTTATTTTTTGTGGGCGGTTATGTTCGGGCCATTTCGCTCTACCGACGTTGTATTCGTTATCAAGCCAGACTAGATAAGGAATAACATAATTAAGACAAAGTCGATTAACAACTATCCGCGAACGCGAACGTGTTTCCTTCAATTCTCAATTCCCAATATTACTGCCTCTAATGTCTTTCCTAAAATAATCATTTCCTTACTCCGTTCCTATTTACCTCTGGCCAGAAACAGTACTGAAAGGTGCCGCGTTAGTTCTCCAGATGTTGGACTTCGGTAAGTGCATTAAGTATTTATGTAACTTTGTATTCAAATTCTAGGTTTCCTTCCTTCTACTCTATACAGTCCACGCTCTACTTTATAAACCCTGGTTTACTGCCTACTGCACTCCAGGCAATTTTTATTTGCGCCCCTTGTTGTTCCAGGAGGCGTGTACAATAATTAATGAAATTTAAGTAGGTTTGCAAAGGAATTAAATGGTAGAAGCCAATACCATTAATTTATTAATTAATTTGAATTCAATCGAACGATTATTGATATATAATATGCATAAAAGCGTTTAAAAACCCAATAATACAAAATAAGACGCATTTGCTAACGTACAAATATATCAAGAGGGTTAAAATACTTGGAATATCCAACTCGGAGAAGTGTTATTTAAAATATTACGATTGAACACCTGCGTATTTTTCTAAAGGTTAAGTTCTTCTTAAAATTGTGTAGATAACAAATGGTTACAGAGAACGTCGGATAAACCGTCGCTTATATTCACGGGAAATGCTAATAAGGAGGTTATTTAACGCACGCAGATAGTCCACGTGTGTAAACAGTGAACAAACAAAGATATAGATTTTTCAACCACTCAAGCAAGGCTAAACTGAAACGGAGAAAACTTATAAGCATGCGACCACAATAGTAGAGGAGGGATTTGAGAGACGTCAGTAAGTCTACGATTGGTCGATATGTTAGTTCAACTTGGCATAGACACGAGAATAGTGTAGCGTGATTTTCTTGTAATTTTATAACGAGGTACGGAAATTCGCAGATTTGAAATTGGGGTTGAGTGCAAAATTGTGAGAATGTGTTTTGTGTGCAGGGGATTTCGGATAACTGGGGGCCTGGAGAGGTTACAATCGAACGACATAAATACTCTAGAGAACTAGGACTCGCTCTCTTGTCTTTTAACTTCGTGTCTTATTATTTCGATCGTCCCGAAAGCACATATGAAAGTTAAACATGAGTTGTAAGTATTGACAAATAAATTTTAATAGTATTGCTTAGTAGTAGCCTCTAAATTAATTAAAAACGCGGTTAGTGTGCCGATATTATTTATTTTAATTTGAGGTATCACCTATAATTTATTATCAACTCGTGTCGGAACATTAAATAACGTAGATTACTGTGAAATAAAATTTGGAATTTGGTTACACCGAGAAGGAGGCGTTGGCAGATCAACTGAAATGGAAGTCGTCTAGTAATTGAAAGAATCGACCTGCAGACCAGATAGAAATTTACATGGCAGAATCTACAGAGCAAAGATCTTCTAGAAATTCCACGTAACGATTTAAATTTGTGATTCCTATAAACTGTAAATCTTGGGGTGGCGTATGAGAGTGTGTTCAAGGTAGTGCGAATTATTTGAGTATTGAACAGAATTTGTGTAAATAACTTTAGTACGGTATTCAACTAGAAATTGAAGGTGTCGAGAAAACTTCTAAACGTTCCATCAGAACGTAAAATTTGGTGAAGAGTACATGGCTTGGTTTTTTTTAATTTAGAGTATGCAAAGTACAAGGGCATACATTAATTGGGTTATTATGAGCTCACCATATCCCACAGTTTAGGTAGAGTATGAAAATAAATAAATAAATTATAATGAAGGAATTTTAGAGAAGGTATTATTCAAGGTCCATTTACTCCGAGTACTTTTTATGTGTTTAATGATATTAAAAGTTAAATACAGGACATTACAAAGTAAAATTTACTGAAGTGTAACGTGAACAATAAAATAATAATGAATTGCATTTGTAAATAGGAATAAATAAAAGATTGTATGTTTGTTGTATTTTGTGGTTTTATTGGGCGTGAGAGTGAATGATAGGATTTATGAATAAATATAACTATCCAAAAGGAGGTCTTAATGAGCTAGCCGCAAGCAGTTGAAGAAGGCCGTTCAACCGAGGAAGAAAGGAAAACGGGTAAGCAATCTCTTTTTTTTTGACTTATTTAAAAATTTCGGGAAATTTTTCTATTTTCGAATATGAAAATTTTATATTATTTTCGAAAATATTTATGGTTGGTGAGGTAAATACCCGAGTACCACGGCAATATATATATATATATATATATATATATATTACTCATATTTAGACCAGGGTAGAAAATTAAATAATCACATCAAATAATTTTAATCACCGTGTAGAAGCTTTGGGAAAAGGTACGCGTTATTAAAAAACCGTGGAGAATAAAAATTCATTCGTTTCATTAAAAATAAGAGATTTAAATCATTTACAAGACGCTTGCTATAAAAAAGGAAGCAGTATTAAAATGCTCTACGTGTAATTTAATTATTCCGAGTAAAGAAACAAATGGAAATTACGTGCAAAATTTATATTAATTAACTCAATTTTAAGTAACCGGTATTAAACAAAATGTACAGATAATAATTAATATTTGATTAGGAGTCACGAAAAATTAAAGGGTATTATTTTAATTGAAGTTAATTGAACCATTAGTAACATATAATATTTATAAAAGCTTGTAAAAACCCAATAATATTCAAATCGTAGAAGTATTATGTTTGAACACCTGCGTATTTTTAAAAGGCTCATTCTGCGTAAAATTTGCAGATAACAAATGGTTGCAGAGAATGTTGGAGAAACCGTAGCTTAATAGTTACGGGAAATGCTAATAAGGTCGGTTATTTCACAGTCCACATGGACTGAAATAATCGATAATAAAGAATATCAATTTGTACCACTCGGAGCAGGGTAGATAGAGACAGATAATATGCGCAAGACAGAGACATATGTAGTAAAAGGCGTGAGTGGAGCAACGTCACTGGGTTGCGATTGTTTGAAAATAAAAGGCAAACTTGAGAAGGAAAAATAACATTTCTGTATAAAAATTAATTAGTTATTTCCAGACGTTGCGAGCCGTGTCGAAATTTCTGAGATTTAACTGGTGCGAGTGCAAAATTTAATAAGAACCGACGCACAGGCGGGCGAGATGGGAACATAGTATACGAAATTCTAGAAACTGGCCGTTTTGAGGACAAAACCGACAGACGGGCTAACCTCTATATATACCCGGGTTGATATGAGTTGCTCTCTCTTAGATTTTCGAATTGATTCAATGCGTTAAACAGTGCTTTTTAGTTTTCCGAATTTGATAGAATAATTTAAACAATTTGCTCGTATATTTTGGTGATTTCAAACAGTTTGTTCTTTACGTGCTACAATGAATGTAATTTAGTGCACTTAGAAAAGAAGATACAAGGTAATAAAGTTTAGTATCACTGTACCAATTAGTCAAATCTGCAACGACAAATGAATACACAAAAGTAGGCAGTTTTGGCGTATATTTCTGAAAGAAGTTGAATTTCTTTGCAATTTTTCGGGGGTGTTAATAATTAAATGATTCGTAAACGTGTCTGGAACCACAAAACAAGGTTCAGATATACACAGATGAGTTCCGGAAAAGCACTGAAACAACTTTAGATCAATGGTGGTGTAGAAAATTTTAAAGGCGACCAGCAATACGAGGACCTAAACATAACCCAGTTGGATTGGTGTGATTAACAGAGGACGATATACATTGGGGCCACGAGTGCATTAACCTTCAGGTAACTTATGCTTTGTTGTTCGATTTTTGATGTTTTGGTGTGTGCTAACTTTATAATTGATTTACTTAAAATGGACAGTAGTGAAATTGTACTAACAACAAAATTTTAATTTTAAGGTGAAATTTTCTTGTTTAAGTAGAAAGGGTATTTAGTATTTATGTTCTGGATTATGATGAAAATTTGGGTATGTCTTTGAGCTCAATTAGACGAACCTGGTTAATTAACGTAAAGGGTGGGAGATGCTCCTTTGTACTCAGACTCAGGTCTGCATATATTGTTATATTAATTAGTAGGCATCTACAAGGACTTTAATTCTGGATGCACATTAAAAGGATAATAAATTTAATCTTGAAATTTTCTGATACTGAAATTTATGCTGAATTTTAATTTTGAAATTTTAATGTATTGTGAATATTGATGTAAATAGAGTTAACGTTGGTGTTTGTGATAGGAATGTGTTTGTTTTTTTATGATTGAGGATGAAAGTTTTAACTAGGTGAGCAGCCGAGGCGGAAAAGAGTAAAGAGGCGAGTAACAGAAGAAAGTCAACGGAACAGTTAAGGTAATGAATAGCTTTTTGTAGGATTTACAGCATTCTTGACGCCCAATCTGTGGGCCACGATTCGAAAACCGTAGTTCCCGGATTTTGGTGGAATCACAGCAATATATATATATATATATATATATATATATATAAATATTTTAGTAGTTAATTACACAAGGTAAGTTGATAAATACCATCGTATTATAGTGAATAAGATGAAATAATAACGCATGGTTCCGGCAAAACCAGGATACAGGTTCAAGTCCTGTCCAAGACCTTATATTTTCCATCTTTCAATTACTCGCTCGATTCGAAATGATCATTTGGGCTTTGCATAAAAGTCTAAGTTATTATTTCATCTTATTCACTATATATATATATATATATATATATATATATATATATATTGCTGTGAAACCTCCCTTGTATTAGATTCGAGCCTCACGAATTGGGCGTCAAGAATGCTGTGAATCCTACAAAAAGCTATTCATTAACTCAACTGTTCCGTTGACTTTCTTCTGTTCATCGCTTCGGCTGCTCCCCTAGATAAACCTTCATCCTCATTCATAAAAAAAAAACAAACACATTCCTACCACAAACATCACCGTTAACTCTATTTACATCAATATTCACAATACATTAAAATTTCAAAATTAAAAATTCAGCATAAATTTCAGTATCAGAAAATTTCAAGATTTAAATTTGTTATCATTTTAATGTGCATCCAGAATTAAAGTCCTTGTAGGATGCCTACTAATTAATATAACAATATATGCAGACCTGAGTCTGAGTACAAAGGGAGCACCTACCATCCCTTTACGTTAATTAACCAGGTTCGTCTAATTGAGCTCAAAGACATACCCAAATTTTCATCAAGAACATAAATACTAAATACTCCTTTCGACTTAAACAAGAAAATTTCACCTTAAAATTAAAAATTTGTTGTTAGTACAACTTCATTACTGTCCATTTTAAGTAAATAAATTATAAAGTTATTCAAAACACACGAAAACATCAAAGTTCAAACAAAATAGTATAATTTACCTGAAGGTTACTGCACTCGTAGCTTCAATGTACATCGTCCCTTTTGTTAATCACACCATTCCAACTGGGTTATATTTACGGCTTCTGATTCTCAACGCTTTTAAACTTCTCTACCACCATTCATCTAAAGTTGTTTCAGGGCTTTTCCGGAACTCATCTGTGTATATCTGAACCTTGTTTTGTGGATCCAGACACGTTTATGAACCATTTAATTATTAACACCCCCGAAAAATAGCAAAGAAATCCATGCTTCTTTCACCAATATACGCCAAAACTGCCTACTTTTGTGTATTCATTTGTCGTTGCAAATTTTGACTAATTAGTCCAGTGGATACTAACTTTATTACCTTGTAACTTCTTTTCTAAGTGCATTAAAGTACATTCATTGTAACACGTAAAGAACAAACTGTTTTAAATCACCAAAATATACGAGCAAACTGTTTAAATTATTTAATCAAAACCGGAAAACTAAAAAGCACTGTTTAACGCATTGAATCAAGTCGAAGATCTAAGAGAGCTTGTTCATATTAACTTCCGTATATATAGCGGTTAGCCTGTCTGTAGGTCTGTTCCCCACAACGGACAATTCTAAAGAATTTCGCATGCTAGGTTCCCATTCCGCAGCCCGGCATGCGATTTTTACGAAATTTGCACTCGCACCAGTGAAATCTCAGAAATTTCGACACGACTCGCAACTTCTGGAATTAACTAATTGAATTTTATTCAGAAATGTTACTTTTACCTCTCAATTTTGCCTTTTATTTTCACCCAATCGCAACCCCGTGACGTTGCTCTACTCACGCCTTTTACTATATGTGTCTCGGTCTTGCGCATATTATCTGTCTCTATCTACCCTGTTCTTATTGGTGCAAATTGATATTCTTTATTATCAATTATTTCAGTCCATGTGGACTTGTGAAATAACCCACCTTTAGCATTTCTCGTACCTATTAAGCTACGGTTTCTCCAAGATTCTCTGTAACCATTAATTATCTGCAAAATTTACGCAGAATGAGCTTTTTAAAAATACGCAGGTGTTCAAACATACTATTAATTCTCAGAGCTTTATTTCATGGTATTTTATTGGGTTTTACAAGTTTTTATAGATATTATCTGTTACTAACGGTTCAATTAACTCCAATTAAAATAATACCCTTTAATTTTTAGTGACTCCTAATCAAATATTAATTATTATCTGTACATTTTGTTTAATACCGGTTACTTAAAATAGAGTTAATTAATATAAATTTTGCACGTAATTTCTCTTTGTTTCTTTACTAGGAATAATTAAATTCCACGTAAAGTTTTCTAATACTGCTTCCTTTTATATAAAGCGTCTTATAAATAATTTAACTCTTATTTTTAATAAAACGAATGAATTTTTATGCTTCACGTTTTTTTTAATAACGCGTACCTTTTCCCAAAGCTTCTACACGGTGATTAAAATTATTTGATGTGATTATTTAATTTTCTACCCTGGTCTAAATATGAGTAATATATATATATATATATATATATATATATATATATATATACATACATACATAAATTTCAATTTTGTATTATCTGACGCAGCATCTAAAAATTTAAAAACTATACAGTACCTGATTCACTTACCGCAATAAAAATGCTTTTCGCTTCATCACGCAGTTCTTGAAGTGTAAATTTTCCAGTTCTTTCAAGCGCCGATGGCAAAAATTCTACCATGTTTCTTGGTTTGAATGGTCCTGTACAAAAAATTCAAAATATAGGTACTTGCACTCTTTATGGTATGTTTTGAATTTTTTGCGCAGCATTTATATTATATTACATACCCTTGTGTATTAGTACTATATCTTTTTCTAAAATTTTCAATAAATTTAGTGTTACCAGTAATCTTTTATTTTATTGCTCGGGTGTTAAGTGTGCTTTAAATAGGGTTTATCCCTTATTTATCCAGTTCAAGCAAGAAGTTTAACAAAAATTTTCATGGTTATTATATTACTAATATTGTGGGATTCTTATTAAAAAAATGCTACTAAATATTGTGTATTTAAGTATAAGATAGTAACGTTTTTTTATTATTCCTAATGTACATATATACAGGTGGGATTAATGTCATAATAGCAATACTTCTTGATTACGATAAAATTTTTCTTGTGGAAAAATTCTACTAAAAGCTTTAATGGAATACAGCGTTTGTATCTATATTCATGACCCTTGTTAAAAAATTCGGTCTTTAGGAGTTTAATTGAATCACATGGAAACACTTAAAAGATCTTTAATATTTGCTTCAATTTGCTTTGTAATAGGAGTTTTAAAACTATGTGTTTCTATTTATTTATGAGTTACGATTACACAGGCCAACATGATTTTTGTTTCCTGATGTCTGATGGGCGTCTTTTATGTATTTTTGGTCGCGAAACCGAATCAGTTCTCAGAATTTTTGTCAGTTTTATAATGCCTATAAGTGCGCCCTTCTAGCTGCCAATCGATTTATTATCCCACCAACAGTTTAATGAAATGTTTCTTCCGAGTGTAGACTCTTAGACACCTTATTAGAAAAAGAACAATCAAAGAAACTTCATCATCATTGCTCAAGACTGGCTAATTGAGTAACGGTTGTTAGAGTTATTGGAAATATATTTGAAACATCAACAAAGTGAATAAATAAAGTTATTACGGAAAGATTTTGCATTGGGGAGAAATATTCTTGGTACGTTCGCTAACATTTTCGAAATTTTAAAAAATGTTATAAAAATGTATCTCAATAAATTCAAAAAGAGCCTTGGATATCAAGAATATACGCTAAAAGGTTATAAGATACAAATCTATTAGCTTAGTTTTCTTCAAATACAGCTAACTCGGTTCCGAATAAATCTGCACCTTGAAGAACTTCTAAAATACTAGAACGGGTAGAATGGCTTGCGTGTTTCAGTGAGCTAAAGATTCAAAATATAGGATTAACCAAATTAGTAGAGTCTTTAGTGAGGAACCACACCAAGACAATTCCGCTAAGGAGGACAGCAGCTCATTCGCTACTTAGACTGGCTGTGACCATAGGGATTGGTGTGGCATTCTAAGACACACTACCGCGATGTGGAAGGCAACGGGAAACCACCACATTATCTCCCAAGTACACAGCGTACTTAAATTGTTAATTAAGACGATGGCATCCTCTGGGGTAAAAGGTTCCGGAGTTAAAATAGTCCCCAATTCGGGTATCCGAAAGGGGACTACTTTGGAGGTTGTGAGCGGAAAGCTTAAAAGAAGAGTTAAGAATACTTTCCTAGTCAGAGCGTAAAATGTTCAAAGTATGAAGCAAGAAGGTAGGCTAGTGAAGTTAAAAATTGAAACGGAAAGATTAGATTTAGACAGAGTAGGGATTAGAAAGTTCGATGGCCAGAGGCGGGAGATTTTTGGAGTGGAAACTTTAAAGTAATTTATACAGGAAGAGAGTATGGAAATTCGGGCGGGTCGATAGTTTTACGAAAATAATAGGATACTGTATAGAAAACTACTTACAAGAGAACGAAAGAGAACTAACTCATGGTTAGATTTGAATCTAAATAATACAAGTATACCTGCAGAATTCTAGCTACACTGAGGAAAAGGTATAAGCGATGTACAAAGATATCAAAAACATTCTAAGATGCGTAAAATAACATAAAAATTTAATAATTACGGAGGATTTTAACGCAGTAGTAGGTGAAGGTAGTGAAGGAGTAGTAGTACGTTTATTTGGTTTACGCACGAAAAACGACAGGGGAAATAGACTGGTAGAATTTTGCGACAAAAACAATTTACCCATCACAAATACATTATTTCAACATCATACTAGAAGATACACATGGGAGATGGCAAAAGATATAGGAAAATATCAAATAGATTGCCACCCCTTTTCCGATCTCCCAGAGAAAAGACAGTCGCCAGAAACGGTGGAATAGGATAAGGTTTCCCTGCTAACTCGATTCGGCTGGGTCGTGGGTCATGGAGACCAAACTTGAAGCCAACAACTGGTGTTAAGATAATTACTTAACAACCCCACTATCAGCTTCCTTTAAAAATTACAGCAAAACCAATTTGCTAAACGAGCATATGCCTTTTTTATCAATCCAGACCAGATATCTGTTTAACAGTGAAAACCCATGCACCAGCCAAAATTCTATATAAATATTTTCACCGTAATTGAAGTGTACGGAGATCCACCAAAAGTGTAGGATTATAAATTGTACGGCCGCTATGCCAAATCCATTATTCCGTAGCACCTTGCAAAAATGGCGTATGTACTTTAACTTACGTTGTTCACGATCGAAGACAAAGTTCTGTCGTGTTGCCGATAATGTAAAGAGTAGGGACTACAACCGGTACCACTTTTAATTAGTAACCAATCAATTTAAACCATTTAATAAATAATACACAAATGCTTGACAACTTAAACTAATATAGATTTGTACAAGAGGAAAATTTATATACAGAGCGTTTATTAAAGATGCTCTCGACAATACAAAAATAGTAAGTGTTGAAAGCAAAGAAAATCAACACGTTTCATCTCCCCCCTCCAAAAAAAAATTTCTTTTCGGTTAAAACCCAAAAAAAATTTAAATAAAAATAAAACTTGTAGAAAACCAAACAAATCTAATCCTCTTCACCAATATGAATCTTTAATTGATCAACGTGCCAAGAACCAATATTTTTACCAGTTACAACGTCCTGTAAGACATACACGTTAGGTGAAACTTTTTTCAACACCTTACACTTTACAAATTTTAGACTCAGTTTTGCCGCAAAATAATCACCAGCACGAGACAAAACATGATTCCTTTTCCAAACTATTTGACCTATATTTAAGCTTAACGGAGGGCGTCGTAAATTATATCTTTTTACATTATTTTCATATGATTTATCTAATTCTTTTTTAACTTCGGCAAACGTTTCTTTAAGACCTTTCAGATGCTCCGACCATTTCTCAGTTGCATCGACCGTAAAAGGAGTATCTTCACCTTCCTTAACATCACCATAAACATTTCCCGATAAATAAACTTCTCTACCAAAATTAAGAAACACGGGACTATAGCCTGTAACCTCACTAACTGAAGTCCGTATAGCAAAACCTAATTTGAGCAAATCCTTATCCCATAACTTCTGATTTTCGGTAACATAAGATCTAATCATCGTTTTAAGTACCTTATCCATCCTTTCACAGGGATTCGCCTGTGGGTGATATTTTGCGATGAACATAATTTTAGTCTGATAAGTCTTTTCCAATTTTTTAAAATTCTTACCAATATATTGGGAACCATTATCGCAAATAATTCTACTTGGAACGCCATAATATAAAAATATATCTTCCTCCAAGCGTTTTGTAACATTACATGTGATTTTTCCAATGCTCCACCCGAAGGTACTACATTGGCTAGGAAGCGAGATTTTTACCTGGAAAATTTTGAATTTTGCCGAATTCTTGCTGTTCCAAGCAAGGTAGGGATCTTTAACGTGCGTGACAACACTCACACACGGGACCTCCATTTTACCTCTCATCCGAACGAGGGTGTGTTTTTGCGAAAAATGCTCGCCTAACATTTTTCAAGCGGACCGTGTCGGGATTCGAACCCGCGACCTTGGGCGTAGTAGTCACACACATACCACTACGCCACGGAGCCGCCTAGCGTTTTGTAACAGCTGAACAAGTAGCTTAACGTAAAGAGAATAATAATACATATTTTGTAAACAGTTCTGTTACCGCCAAAACAAAACAATTGCCTTGCGTAGAACGCGGTAATAGACCAATGAGATCCGTCGAAATCACTTCCCAAGGACAAGAAATATTTTTTTTATACATAACGCCGTAAGGCAGACGTTGTTCAGGCTTCTGAGCTTGACACACTTGACAACCCCTAACATATTTAGCAACATCGCTGCTCACACCAGGCCAAAAATATGATTGCGCTATACGTTTCCATGTTTTATAGAACCCTAGATGTCCTGCTGTAGGCGCATCGTGATTCTCAAGAAACACTGCTCTCCTTAAACTTTTCGGTACCAACAATTTCCAATTCGAAACATTATCATACACTGGTTTTTCATCATCTACCAATTTATGAATTTTATTATTTATAATATCCCATCTCGGATATTTTATGGGATTCAGTAATATTTTTTGTTTTTAAATTTTTATACCAATAATCTTCATCCCTTTGAGTTACGTCAATTAAACAAATAGCCCTAGATAATGCATCTAGGACTTTGTGATCGTTCCCTTTCCTATGTATAATGTTAAAGTTATAACCTTGCAAACGTAACGACCAGCGCGACAAGCGACCAGAGGCACCCTGTAATTTATGCAACCACAATAACGAAAAGTGATCTGTGATTACAGTAAATTTAACACCTTCGATATAGGGACGAAACTTTTCGATTTCCCAAATAACTGCCAAACATTCCAGTTCAGTAGCAGAAAATTTTTGTTCTTGCTTAGTAAGGCTACGACTAGCATAAGCAATAACTTTCTCTCCTTTATCAAACTCTTGAGTGAGGACACCTCCTAACCCAACTTGTGAAGCGCCCGTCTACAACGTAAATCAGGTTTCGTCACACTGTTCACCTTACGGAAATCAATACAAAAACGATATTCTTCACTTGGCTTTTTAACTAGAACCACCGGTGAACTCCATGGTGATGTAGATCTTTCAATGACTCCCATCTCCAACATCTTATCAACCTCTTCATTAATCACACTCTGAATATAAGGGGATACCGGATAATATTGCTGCTTTATTGGTGCACTATTACCTGTATTAATAATATGGCTAACACCTTTAGCACAACCTAAACCCTTATGCATACGAGAGAAAAACGATCCTATTAATTTATTGAGTGAATTTTTTTGAACATTATTCAGTTCATCTTTAGAACAAATTGAGTTAACCTTAACATTTTCTTGAACATTCCAAGTATTAAACGAAAGAAAAGGCAAAATATCCATCGACCTCCAAAAATCAACACCTAAAATGATATCTTGTACAACATCAGGCATAACAAAAGCTTTTATTAATTTCACTTTACCTGATAATTTAATTGGTAGCTGAACTACACCTACAATATTACAAGATCGACCATCTGCAATCTGAGCTGACTGAACCGAACGTTGCAAATTTAATCCACATTCTTTTAATAGTTGCCATCCTGGACCACCGATTATAGTTTGAGATGCACCAGAATCTAGTAAAGCAGTAAATTTTAAATCATATATTTCAATATTTAAATAAGGTTTTCTTTAAATTTAAACAACTCATAATTTTAGTTTTCTGAAATTCCATCTTAACCAGACTTAACCAACTTTTCCACGAGGGATCTACCGGCTTTGAGTAAAGGGACGGTAACCAGTAACTATTCGACCCTTTTTCCCGTTTCCCGCACAATCACTACATGAAAATCTAGTAACATCTGCTTTGCCACAGCGAAAACAAAATTTACAGTGTCGAGGTTTAGTACAAACTTTAAACCTGTGACCTATTTCTTTACAGTTCTAACAATAAACAGTATCACTTTGTTTTAAAATAGAAGAGACTTTAGTTTCAACTTTTACCTCAGCCACCGCTAAGTCAGGTTCTAAAAGTTTAGACGAAGTTGTACCACCTGTTTTACGATTTGACGCCAGTTGTTTGTTTATTTCTAACTTCTTACACAAATGTAAAAGTTTAATAACGTTAGAATATTCTTGTAGACCAAGCGAGTGAATATAGTAAGAGTGAATATTTCTAGATAATATAGATAATTTTTCTTCTTCAGAAATCGGCTTTGTTAAACGTTGGAATAAATTTATCATACAAGCGAAATAATTTCCAACGCGTTCCTGTGGTCCCTGTACTCTAGCTCTGATTTCTTTTAACAATTCAAAATCATAATCAAAAGGCAAATATTCTTTCCTAAGCTTGTCTAGAAAATTTTTCCAACTTTTAATGCTATTACGTACCGACCTATACCAAATAAGTGCGCTTCCTTCCAGTATATCAATTATAGAATTAAGCATAATTGTTTCTGAAATATTTCTGGCTAGACGATACTCTTCTAGGCGTTCAATAAATGCATTTACACTCAGTCCCTGATTATCTCCACTAAACGTTATACCCCAACATCGAACAGGTTCCGTTTTCATTGTTATATTTGTAACAGTATTAGTTAATAAAGTTGATGGATTTTCATTGGCTGTGGATGTCTCAGTGGAATTAATTAAAATAGGGTCAGAAATAACATCACCAGATAAACCCTTTTCTTCTAAACATTCTTCCACTTACATAATCGTTCAACCAATAAATTAATTTAATGTTTATTCTCCCGAGTAGAAGATTGCTCTAAGCGACATACTCTACCAAAAAGATGCTTTAGTTTAGCTTGAATACCTTTAAATACTGCGCTAGCTCTAGTTCCCGCGAATGACAATATAGAGGATTCTAAAAGATTAATTTTATTTGTACATATTTCAATTTCATTATCGATATCAATTATAACTGACGGATGGGTTACTAGACTACCAAAATCTTCATTATCTGTTAATTCCCTTAATTTTTTTCGCATGCTATTAACTGTTTCACCTGTAATTTTTGTTTCACCCCTCACGCGTAGCTCGTATATAAGTTCATCCCGCTGCAATCTGTAGGGATCCATTTTATATACCAAAAATAATTTATAACTAGTGGGTGTCCGTCAACATACAAACCCCGCCCTTTCTAAAAAAAAATAGTTGCAACCTGCAATCTATAGGCTAAAAGTACATAAAATATACGCTACGAGCGTTAATATTTGTTGAGCACAAAAAATAAAAGTCCGGTGCCAGTGTAGTTAAATCTGTCGGGCGCCAGTTTCCTTTATGCCACCCCTTTTCCGATCTCCCAGAGAAAAGGCAGTCGTCAGACACTGTGGAATAGGATAATGTTTCCCTGCTAACTCGATTCGGCTGGATCGTGGGTCATGGAGACCAAACTTGAAGCCAATAACTGGTGTTAAGATAATTTTGGGCGCCAGAAAACTGCCTGAAAACCCTAAAGCTCAAAATACTGAAAGTGACGTCTTCAATCACCCTCATACAAAAAAATGCCTAGCAACGACGACTAATAGGTATTCAGGGAGCAATAATTATTAAAGTTCAAAATAACACTATGTATATTAGATATATTTAGATATCGTATAGTTGATGAGCAACCAAGAGGATCCGGAAAGTTACTCACCCCGTCTACCAACCAAAAAGCACAAAATCTGAAACAACAGAGATCAATGAGAGAGCCAGAATTAATTAGATTAACGCTCTAAAAGGAAGTTGGACTTAAAAGCGTTGCTGGTCAAAACGCCGTTGACTTTTGGGAGGTGCTGATTGGCAACACGTGTATGAAATAGGGACAGTAGGAAACAGGAAAAATGTAGAAGCTTTTTGGAATGGGGTGATTTAGATGTGTAAGGATGATAGCATGGGCAAACAAAATTAATAATAAAAATATTCTACAAATAGTAATGGAAGAAGGATCTGTGAATAACAAAAAAATATAGTAGAAATAGACATAACACAGTATTCTAAGGCATTTGTGGATTAGTGCGAGATATATTACAAGCAGAAATAGGAAAATGTAGAGGTAGAGGTAGGCCTAGATCGGACTATTGCACGGAGTTAGTGAAAGATATAGGTTATGGAAATTTCAGGGAAATGTGTAGTTTGCTCAGAATAAGAAACAATGAAGGTACGCGTCTAACCAGATACAGTTAGCTGTAAAAAGCTATGAAAAGAATCGCATTCAGATTTTTGACATTGTTTAAATAGTGCAAGTTGTTGTATGAAGAAATCTAAGACAACTCAATTGCATCGAATGAGGATCAGAATATTGGGATTCTGAAAATCTTCTTTATAGCATTGACTCGTAAAACGGAAGGATCAATCGTGAGAATTTTTATACATAGCATGAAAATATACACATTTGGAAGTTTTCATACACTTCTCCTTGTGTAAGTTAAAAAGATTTACAGTAAGCAAAGTGAAAATAATTTCAGCTCTAGTTTTGTAACATAGGATTGTTTGTTAAAATAATCACTAATCGAGTTAGCTTTAAGAACACACACATTGTAATAGATATTTATTAAACCACTTATAAAACGACACATTTTATTCAACGATTTCAATTTTTGTCAAAACGAATGAACCAAGCGAGCGAGTTTTTGCAAATTACAAAACCAAATAAGATGTCTTTTATAACGTGCAATATATAAAATTTTACCTAGTCCAGCTTTTAAAAAATTCAAAATGTTTTTGAATGCAACACGCTGTGTATCGCATGGTCTACCTATCACTAGAATAATTTCATTAGAACGTAAACGACGGATTTGTACACAAAAGGCGATTGACGGATTCTGCAGCGCGAAATCACTTGATTGACACGTATAAAACTTTTATACTTAAAGGATAACAATAAGAAATATCAAGATCGTTATTTGCATAATTTCTGGAGTGTTTGCGAAATAACTAGTTCGATTTAATAAGTATAAATATCCTTTATGGGGTTTCTAGGATTAGTAGTAACTGAAGTTAGTTTCCGATTGAAGTTTAATTACAAGATGTTCAGTTTAAAGCTTTGATAGTTGTTATATGAAATATGTAGTGGCACGTAGGAAACATAAATGCAGCTGATATGAGTGACTGTGTTCATATAAATTACTGTATTGATCATATAAATTATTAAGTAGTGCTTGGATAGTTAATTGTAGTACTTCAATAATCAGCAATTAAGGAGATAGTATTATAGCTTAAGAGGATTATACTTATACTGTTACCTATTAGCTGAAGATAAATAATTGCGAAAGTTTTTTGAATTCCATTGTATATACGAATTGTTGAGCACGTTCGTATAATCTGTTTGAACATAGAAAACTTTTGTTATTTTAAACAGTGTTATTGTTACAATACGGTTTTAAAACATGCACCAGTAGCGTATCTCACTGCAAAAATTTAAGTTTAACGTTTATTAATGTTACGTGAGTGTTACTATGGAGTTTGTATAAACAAATACAATTATTCCTTGTAAATTAGTTTAAATTCAATAATAGAAAATTCTGATGAGAAAATTCCTTCATATACCGAAAAAACGACTAATTTAGTAGTGAATTCCATAAAACCAGCTAACAAGACGGTACGAAAAGCAATACAAATTTCGAAAATGGTATAAACAAAGTGGTAAAAACTATTTTTGAAAAGGCTCTAGATAAGCGTACTTTCAAATGATGAAAAACTGCAAGGTGTCTACCGTACATATTATCTGCTCCATATTAATAGCGAAACAATTACTTTGTAAGTTCTACTCAATAATTTCAATTTCTTAGTCCTTAAGTTGGTTACAAAATCAATGGCTCAAATTTTCAGTTTCTAAGAATTCCTTACATTGCTAGTGATGTAATGAAATTAGATTGTAAAAATTTGACATTACGCAATGTCAATAATGGCTTTGAACGTTGACATCTTGTTGCTCGGTTAGATAAAAGGCATTTTAACTTTAATTCACGTTATCGCGTTAGATATCTTTAAAGTTATAAACAAAACTCTGCCATTAACAAAGAAAACCTGGATCCATCTGATGAAGTGGAATAACATCAAACTAGTCACGACTTGTTCTTTCCTTATGACGTTAAAATAGTCGACACTCTGTTAAAAAACTGATATGTTATGTTCCAATTAAAGGTGGTGTACCTTCTTTATTTACGTGATAACCACTTGCTCTCACTTTTTTAATTGATTCTTCTTCCCAATTTGTGAATACCTGCAGATAATTTAATTTTAAGCGTGTTTAATAGAAAAATAAACTTACCGACGACATAACTGTCCTAGAATTGGTACTGGCTAATGTTAGAGTCTTACTTAGCGCTGACATCTTGAAAATAAAATCAGGAAAATAGCAAACTGATGTCATTCTTGTTGTTATCACTGTCCATATACTACATTATTAGGTCAAAAATAAAAACAAAGTAGTACAGTTATAGTTCCTACCTTCTCATCGAATCAAGCATTGCTGGAGTACTGACTTGTGTACTCAAACTCTCAATATCCAAAAGAGTATCTAAAATAATTCAGATTGCTTCTGTAAAGTACAATATTGCTTTGGATGTTACATAAAACTAAAACGCTAACCAAATTTTAACAATTCTTTAATTAAAACATGACTTTTATAATAAAAGTTGCTTGTACGAATATGACCAAACCAATGTCAGCAGATCAAGGTGTTTAATTAGCACAATTCGTACATTTTGTCCAGTATTTTTATCCCGACAAAATCTTAATCTATTGACTTCTAATAGCTTGAAGGAGTATTTTCTAGAAATTTTCTTGCTGCAAAATTTTTATCGTCGATCATCTCCGTAGTGTGCCTTTTTTGCAGAGTCGATGACATCGTAAGGATACCATAATACTCAAGAAAAAAATTAGACTATTTAAGGTTCCAACCGATGCCATTTTACTGAAATCATCATCATCATCATTAGGTCTTCAATCCTAGAACTGGTTGGACGCGTATCCTCATTGTTTTCTAGTCTGAACCAACCTACACATTTCCCTGAAATTTGCACAATCTGCGTCTATCACTATCTGTGTTCGAAAGTCTGATTTCGATATACCTCTACCTCTCTTTTCCTATCACTGCTTGTAATATATCACGTACATTCTCCAGAAATGCCTTAGAACGTATCCTGTCCTTCTATTTCTCCTATTTTTTCGTTTTCCACAGATCTTTATTTCTATACTATTACAATACTATTTCAACAGCCTATTTGTTATTAATTTTGTCTGTCCATGCTATCATCCCCATACATCTGAAGCACAACATTCCTGTAGGCTTGTATCTTCTTCTGTCTGCTTTTCCTACTGCCCCTATTTCATAGACGTACTGTGCTGTGCTCCACACTATAATTTGAACAATTTTCTTCTTGTATCTATGATCGTTGTCTTTGAACATAGCCGTTGTTTTTTCTTATTTGATGCAGTTCGGTTACCTTCTATTGTTTTACAGTTCTATACCCTATTTCCCTGATATTCAGTGGTATGTGAAGGGGGGTAAGCAGCCTTTGGCTGCCAAGTTCCCTCAGCACTTGAACCTTTATCGAATTAATAGTTTTTCCAATTTATCCTTTTGCACAATCAACATTAGTTGTAAATATTTCACAGCCAACACCTGTAGTTGTTTATAATAATTATCAGATTTAAGAGCACTTATTTTTTCGTCATTGGGTTTTACGTCTTGAAACTGGTTGGACTTGTACCTTATTTATGTTCTGAGCTAGCCTACACAGTTCCCTGCAATTTTCACAACAACCTATATACAGCATGATTCCCTTTTAATGTTTTCTAATTATATCCCCTATTTTAACGAAATTCAGTAGTATGTGAACGAGGTTAAGCAGCCTGTGGCTGCCAAAGATCCCCTAACACTTAGACATTTGCAGCATTAATGTTATCCCTGAAATTCTCACAGCCTACATTTTTCACTATCTGTGTGCAGTAGTTTAACCTAGGTCTAGTTCTACATCTCTTTTTCTTGTCTCTGCTTCTAATATATTTATGTCTTAGTATATGGCCTATCATCCTATCTCTCCTACTTTTTATTTTTTTCCACAGACTTCTTTCTTCCCCTACCATTTCTAATACTTCTTTGTTTTAACTTTGTCTGTCCATGGTATCTTCATCATACGCCTGTAACACCACATTTCAAAGGCTTCTATCTTTTTCTTGTATGCTTCTCCTACTGTCTAGGCTTCACAGCCATACAGTGCTGTGCTCCATGCATATGTTTTAAGCAATCTTTTCCTAGTTTCTGTGTTTGTTGTCTTTGAACACAGTAGTTGCTTTTCTTGTTAAATGTAGCTCGACCTTGTGCTAATCTTTTATGTCTTTTGTGCTTTTCCCATTTTGCGTTATTTGACTTGTTACGTGCCAAAATGGCCCTTAAACATTGTTTTAGTTTAATTTTGATGTGCGGAAGTTTCGCGCCATAAATTCAAAAGACTCGATGCGCGTATTTCCGTCACGTCAAAAGTGGGTTGGACGAATAACTTCGCGCCGACGCGTGAAAGAACAAGAGTGGGAGAAGTGTTTTCCGCGAGACGCTTTAACGTGGCTGTTTGCCTTTAATCTTCGAGGAGTGCAGTTGTCGTGCTTGGTATCGTACCTTTATTTTTATTATGTAGATTTCCCTTGCTTATCTTTGTCTGTCCTTGCCTGATTAACCCGCTCCTATCGTTTCGCTGCATATAGGAATATGGATACGACCTTGGAGCAGCCCACGACCCTAGATGAACGAGCCCATGACTGCCGGAGCTGGTCCGAGCGCTTTGGAAGAGCGTTGGGCGTAACCCCCGTTAATTGCATTAAAAGGGCCATCAGTAGCCCTGGTGGACTTAAACAGAAGCCAACTTTAACTCAACCCCGCAGGACGTCGGATTTCTTATGTGAGTACCTTATAGACATAATTGTTGTTAATTTAATTTATATATTGCGTAAAAACAGCTGATTAGGTGACGTCATTGACAGATGGGCGCGCCAAATCTGTATAAGATTAGCGTTACCAACAGCCCGTGGCGTCGCTCTTTCCGCGCTTGCGCGATGTATTTGTGAACTTTTAAGTGTAAGAATTTGACTTTAAAATGTAAGAACTACCGTTTTTAAACTGTAAGAATTTGGCGCTCTTAACGTGTGAGGATGTGAACTTCGGTTTTTTTTTCCTTTGTTTTTAGGTTATAATAACTTCCTTTATAAACATACAATGTATTATCTAATGTTGTTTTTAGCTTTTTCACTAAAAAAATCAATTATCTAATATATGTTGACCTTAGAATCTTATATTCGTGTTTTGGAACACATCACATTTCATAAATGTCAAAAATGGTTGTTGTGGCAATTAGAGTGTACCGCCATTTTGAAATTAAAATTTAGCTGTTCTTATAAAATATTTTTTAAATATAATATTAGTTTAATTTGGAATGCGGGATGTGTTTGTTAACTTCAGTTATATTGTTGAGTGATTAGTTTGTTTTTGAATGCATACATAAGCTTTTAGGAAACATCAATTCCTTAACCTTACTTTTTACACGTGAGTATATAAATAAATAAGCATTCAAATATTTTTATGCCTTAAACACGGTTTACTATAAAATTATCTACGTTATATTAAATTAAAATATAACCCTTGTTTGTTTTTCGACTTTAAAAGACCGTTTTTTGAAACCGTAAATACATTGTTGTGTGTTACACTTTAAAAAGTGTCTTAGTGATTTACCTGTTTAATTAATGATATTTTAATTACCTTTACAAGAAACTTTGTGTTTAAAACCATATAACGTAACGATTTGAGGTTTAGAATATCTTTTGAAAATGCTAGATTAACGGGATCTTGTTGCATTTGTTAAATAACGCATTACCTATGTGTTTTTATAATTTGTAGTTTATCAATGATATATCCCTTTTATTAAACATTAATATTGCCCTCTTATAGTTTTAATCGTGGTTTTTGGTGATTTATATACGTACCGTAATTAAATTTGAATATTATACCTTACGAATGCTTTTATAAGAAATTTTTACCTTTAAATATCTTTATCGTACTGACCTGAAGTAGCTCTACCGTTTATTATCTTCTGAATTACCTCAGTATTGTATATCTCATATATATCGTGTCTTAAATATAAATCCAAGATGAATATTTCACATCTTAAGTCCCTCGAGCTGATTTACGAGATTGAGTGTACAATCTTAGATATTATCTTGCTTTGTTATAGTTTTAAAAGTTGTTCCCTTAATTGTTTTAAACAGTATAATAAAGGAATTGCCCTTAACGTTTTAGTATTTAAACTCATTTACGATAGTTGTTGATAACTCCCCCAATATCGAAAGAACATTCCAATAATTTGGAATACCGTCTTTTTATACATGTATCGTGGAATTTTTCTTTTGTATAGCGAGTATGAGTTTGTCTTGATAGCATATTTTTTTAGATATCGATATTTCAACGTACTTTAACATCCATTAAGCGGAATTTACTGTCGAATTTGGTCGTCCAGCTGTCTATAAGTCTAGACGAGACCCCATTAAAGGTCCGGTCGCTCAGCGTTACGTAACTCTATACGACAATTTGCTTGGTAAGTTTGTCGTTTTAGAATTTGTAATCATTTTTTTTTAATAATGATGTTGAAATTTTTCTTTATTAGTTTGGGTGAAACTCAAATGAGAGCTTCCCATCCCAGTAAATATATGCTTTATAAAATATCTTTTTGTTTTTCAACAATTTTATTAGTGAATCGAGTTTTAGTTACTCTTATCTCTTCACATATCGATGTAAATCTCTTTAAATGCCTTAAAATTATCTTTAAAATCGTTTAACCCTACGTATATCTAAGAGCTTTTCACGTTTACTTCTTTGATAATGTACCTAATGTTTTCAGCTCTCACTTGGCTTAATAACTTAAAACAACCCGCAGGTCGTTTGGCAAGATGGAACTTGCATATCTCTCAATTCACTTTTGATGTTAGACATAGGCCTGGCAAATTAAATATCGTACCTGATGCCTTATCTCGTGATGTTGTCTGCTTTAACATTCCAAATTTAATTCCTGATACCCGGTATCTTAATATGATTAAACCCTTACGATTTACCTAATTTTTTTTTGTTCTCACTAACAATTGGTTAACTTTAATTACCTATTCCCTCTCTCATACAGTATATAATCTCTTACGCGTTTAACTTTACTTACCTTAAATTAGCTATCTTTTTCTTTTCGGTTGACTTTTCTTTGATCATACCGTTACTTATATATTACTTTATTCTCTACACCCCCCAATATAACTCTGTCGTTTCATTTAATTAACCCTCGAACTTTTCCTACTGCATATTATTTGGTTTTTAGTATTTTTCCTTACGTCATTTAATTTTGTGTGGTAATTGTCGTAACTTTGGTTGTAATAACTCATTGAATTTTTATGATTGGTTTTAGCTGATGTTGAGTGGATGTTTTTTTCTTTGGACCCACATAGGAGTCGCGACCTATGCCATTGAAAGAAATAGTTCATATTCGCAGTTGCAAAAAACTAGGATTGTCTATTCCATGTGTTTTTCCTCTGAATTATTACAGTCGCCCACATTATATTATATCATTATTTCTTTCTTTTTCTACTAAATCACCATAACTTATAAACATTTTTTTTCATTGTTTTTTGTTGAACTTCGTGGTGAGACGCTATTGCTTCTTATTGATATCTTATTAAATTCTCGGTTGTTTTAGCATATGGGGACAGTGGTACCGGTATTTAACCTTAAAACAGTTTGTTTTCGTGTGATTGTATCTGTAATGATACTTTTAAGTTGTTGTGTCAACTTTTGTCTGATTTTCTTATCGTAGTGGATGCACTCGTTAGGAAAATGATCGTACTAGTTCTCTTAAGAGTCTAGTGAATTTTTTAACGTATGATACCTTATCTTGTCGGATTAATATCGCAGGTGGTCCTTCAGACTGCGCTGTGTTTAAATAGGGACAACTCTCTACCTTCTCTCGGACGCTTGTCCAAAAACTCTACTTTTTCATATCCCGTTGTCTCCGTTTATGCCTTATTCTTCTTTCGGTGGACCTGTTCTCGTCCCGGAACATCCGTCTGCCACATAAGAGTGATGTTCCCTCACTCCGGGCTACTGGCTACTGGCTACATTGGCTGGTTGAGTAGCGCTTTGCTATCCACCTTTCTCTGTCTCTTTTGCTCAATGCGAGCCCTTCCTCTACTTTCTTCTACCTGGAAGTGCCTCTTATGCATTCCAAATAACCACCTCCCTTTTTTTTACCATTCCTGTTTCTCTGCCTTTTCATTTCCGTTAGTCACCGTGTGGTTGCGCGGGAGGTTTTCACAGACACCTGGACCCCGTCTCTGGGAATCTTTCGTGAGGTTATGCGGTGCCGCTGTCAGCGCATGGGCACTGGCAGTGAAGGTATGTATGAGTGTGAATGTGTGAGTGAATGAGTTTATATCTATGTCGATATATATCGTGTGGGTATCGGGTGATTATATCACTGATATCGATTAACGCCGTGTGCAGGGATGCACCCAAATGCCTTTGCCGGTCCCTCGTGCCGTTTCTTGTAAACGGACCTGCTTCACAGGTCGCTCTTTTTAGAGGGTACGAGAAATGCCCATTTAACGGCTCCACGGAGCCACTCTATCGTTATCTTATCTATTGTCTTTGATAATATCTAAGTTAATACCTTTACCTTATTTATTATCTTAGATAATACCCTTAGGTTAATATCGTTATCTTACCGATTACCTTTAATAATAACTTTAGTTGAATATCGTTATCTTACCGACTACTGTTAGTAATAATTTTGAGTTAATTTCACGTTATCGTACCTATTATCTTTAGTAATAACTTTTGGTTAATGTCGCGTTACCTTACCTACTATCTCTAATAATTCACAATCATGTCATGGACAAGTTTTAATGTGTATCGTTAGTAAACCAAAGTACCAGTAACAAAAATTTGCTAGAGTGTAGAGTGACGCACCCTGTGAACATTTTTAAATTTGGGCACTTTTTGCCAACAAGGAACAGTTTTGATGCAACGCTCATGTGTGTTTGCACGTAAAAACTTTAATGTTAGCTTTAGTTTAGATAGGTTAGGCGACTTGTCGCATCTGTTTTAATTTAAGTAGTGTTTCATGCTCCCCGACAAATTTGTGCTGTCGATTATTAGTGTAGTCAAAAACAATGGGGCTACATTTTCCGTTTCCTGGTACTTCGGTAGACGTGTTATCGGTCGAAAAACCAGGTAGCGCCTTATATAAACATTTTGTAGGTTTTAAGTTAGGTTTTATGTAGGGTAGTTAGGATTTAGATTTAAGCTGTTACTGTGCTAACAGACTTTTTTTTAAAGTTTTTTCTTTTGTGGCTTTGTCGCGATTGTTACGTGCCAAAATGGCCCTTAAACATTGTTTTAGTTTAATTTTGATGTGCGGAAGTTTCGCGCCATAAATTCAAAAGACTCGGTGCGCGTATTTCCGTCACGTCAAAAGTGGGTTGGACGAATAACTTCGCTCCGACGCGTGAAAGAACAAGAGTCGGAGAAGTGTTTTCCGTGAGACGCTTTAACGTGGCTGTATGCCTTTAATCTTCGAGGAGTGCAGTCGTCGTGCTTGGTATCGTATTTTTTATTTTTATTATGATTGGGTGACGTCATTGACAGATGGGCGCGCCAAATCTGTATAAGATTAGCGTTACCAACCGCCCGTGGCGTCGCTTTTTCCGCGCTTGCGCGATGTATTTATGAACTTTTAAGTGTAAGAATTTGACTTCAAAATGTAAGAACTACCGTTTTTAAACTGTAAGAGACTTCCTAGGTAGAAAAAATCCTGAACTTCTTCTAAGTTCTCATTACCTATTTGTATTCTTGTTTTTGGTTTATTTTCCCCTCTTCTGCATTCTCGAACTTTAGATTTATTTTTGTTAATTTTCATATTATATCTCTCCGGTAGAACTGTTTCCATTTCATTAAGAGCAGCTTCTAACTCTTCTTTGCTAGATGCTTGTACCGCTATATCATCTGCAAATCTAATCATATCAATCTTTTGTCCCGGTATATTAACTCCAAATGTGTTTCTGCATTTAACAGTATTCATTGCCTCTTCTATGTACAAGTTAAAAATTAATGGGGATAAGGCACTCTCTGTCTCATTCCTTTCCTAATATTTACTTCTCTACTTTCTTGCTCTAATTTTATTACCACTGTTTGCTCTTTGTATAAGCAATGCACTATCCGCCTATCCCTAAAACTCATTCCAATCTTTTTGAGTATTTTGAACATTTTTTCCACTATACATTGTCGAATGCTTTTTCCAGATCTACAAACCCTATTTACACGCTTTCCCCCGTCTCTATTGTTTCCTCTATTACCGCCCTCAGAGGTAAAATAGCCTCCCGTGTTCTCCTGTTTCGCCTAAACCCAAATTAATCTTCTCTTAGTACTTCTTCAGCTCGTTTTTCCATTCGTCTTTGTACAATTCTAGTTAATATTTTTAAAACGTGTGCTGTCACACTTATTGTTCGAAAATTTTCACATCTATTCGTGTCTCTTTTTTTGGTATAGTTATGACGTTTGAAATCTTTGGGTATCTCGCCTGTCTCATACATATAGCTTCCAAGTCGGAAGAGACGTTCTGTTACTGCTTCTCTAGCGTCTTTTAAAGTTTCTGCTTGCACCTTATCTATACCCGGCGCCTTATCATTTTTCAAACCTTTCAATGCTAATTCAAACTCATCTCTAAATATAGAATATCCAAGGTCATCATTTTCAATCTTTGATTCCTGTTCCAATGGTGTTAGTTCCTCTCCTGAATATGAATTCCCTAAATATTTCCTGTCATCTTGCTACTTTCTCTACATTTTCTGTAATGACGTTTCCTTCCGCGTCCCGTATATTTTGCTGTATGGTTTTATATCCCTAAAATTCAATGAATTAATTTGTATGCTTGGTCTGTCTTTCCTATTTCCATTTTAGTTTGCACCTCTTTGCACTTTTCATCAATCCATTGTTCTTTAGCTTATTATAACCTCGTAAACGCGGTACGTGCGCCACTAATGACAGTTGGTAGCAATATTACATAATGTGAAAATTGACGCGCAAATTTCGATGACGTCACACAAAATGCAAATTATGGCACGTAATTACACAAAGTTTAAAGGAAATAAATTTTAAAGGAAACCCCCAAAGGGGGCACTTACGTGAACATGTAAAGCTTCCTTCAGAGTTACTTCATGATGGCGGCGGCTTGCTTCAGAATTACTCCATGATGGTCGCCCGTGGCATCGCTGGTCTTCCGGGCGTCGGCTACTTCATTAATCCTTCTCGGATCTTGGGAACTCTTAAGCCAGGTTGCATCCAAATTTAATTGTCTTCTTCCTATATGTAGACAAATAAGGTAGGGGAGACAGGTAAAAGGTATGATAATTTGGGAACACAGGAAATCTAGATATCAGAAAAAGACACGGTAAGATACGATAACACTCTCTTCGCGTTTTGGAGGCAAGTCCTAACGCGTCTTTTGGAAATTCCCCACTTCCCCCACACGCGTTGACGCGAATCTCGCGCAACGCACTTCTGAAGTGACGGCAATACGCGCAACAAGTCTTTTAAATTTATGGCGCGAATCCTTACCAATTTAAAACTTAATTAAAAATGTCTAGTGCCGATTTCGGCACGTAACAATCGCGACAAAGCCATAAAAGAAAAAACTTAAAAAAAGAAATTGACTGTTAGCACAGTAGCATCTTAAAATCTAAGTCCTAACTACCCTACATAAATCCTAACTTAAATCCTACAAAATGTTTATTTGAGGCGCCACCTGGCTTTTTCGACCGATAACACGTCTTCCGGATTACCAGGAAACGGAATATGTACCTCATTGTCTTTGACTTCATTTATAAGTGCACACACGAGTTTTTAATGTGGCGCAGTTATAATCGACAGCACAAATTTGTCGGGGAGCATGAAACTCTACTTAAACTAAAACAAATGCGACAAGTCGCCTAACCTATGTACTAACATAAAGCTAATATTACAGTTTCCTAAGTGCAGACGCACATGAGCGTTGCATCTAGACTGTTTCTTTGTTGGCAAAAAAGTGCCTAAATTTAAAAATGTTCAAAAGAGTGAGTTACTCTACACTCTAGCAAATTTTTAGTTACTGGTACTCTGGTTTACTAAACAATATACATCAAAACTTGTCCATGACATAGTTGTGAATCAACAAATTTACCAAACGTATTACCCTGACGGGGTAGTATAACATAATTCTGTTAATGAAGGCAAGTCATTTTGTAAATTCAAGGTAGCGATATTATTGTTAGATATACTTGATAAAGGTACAGCGTTAGAGGTAGTTTTATGCTTTAAATTTATTGACGTCTAGGTCCGTTGAATGTTTGGCGTTGAAGACGATTTTGATTCCTTGAGATATTCACGTCCCAGATAGGAATATCTCGACGGGAGTTTCTCGATACGTTAGAATTACAATTTGTACAGTTAGATTTATAGATATTAGTGCGACCACAGCCATAGCAAAAAATATTCTTGGGGTATGTGCAAACGTTATAGTTATGTCTACTTTTTTTACAATTCCAACAGGTAAGTGAGTTATTTGTCGAGGTAGAAGGAATATTAAGAGTAGATACTTTACGAGACGGATGAGTTTGACAAGCTAAATCGGGTTCTAATAGGCCAGATTGTTTTTCTGGGGGAGGACGGTATTTATCCACCCGCAATTTTACTTCTTGGAGCGAGTGACATAAATCTTTGAATTCACGTGTCGGGTTTTCGAACTCAGGATCTTGGGATCTGTAGTCTTACGCTTACTACATTGATCCACGGCGACAACTGGAAATCCTGAGACCGCAAATTCAGTTTTGATTTTGTTTAATTTAAGCGTATTGCAAAGATCCACAGTTATAAATTATGATTGTGAGCCGCAATCTAATAAAGCTCTAATCGTGTGGAATTTGGGATGAAGATCATGCACATCCACCCAAACAGTGGAGAGTAACACATAACCCCTTTCATTAAAACTTGATAACAAAAAACTTTGTTTTGTTGTTAATTAACTCATCTTTTGACGTTTCAGGGGATTTTTTTACGCTGCATATGCGTAAAAGTCTGATGCTTCCGTTTACATTTTTACATGCGCCGAGGCGCGGCACATGTTGTTGCTGTGATCCATTAAGCAATTAAGACAAAGCTTTACAGATTTCGCAATGTCGTATCTTTCATTTACATTTAGTTTTACAAAATCGACGCAGTTGTAAATTAAGTGATGGCCTTTGCAATTTATGTAGCAAGCGTTGTGATGAAAAAACCCTTTGCATGAACTAAGTCCCTAAATGTCATCTAGACTATCGTTTTTGTGCTTAAATGATTCTAATAAATCCGAAATTCCAGTTGGGAACCATGGGACCCTCCCAACCGCTGCAGCAATATGGGCTACAGCCTCATGCAAATTTTCTTTTTACCTGACTCGCCTGACGACGGTTTTGACGCAGAAGATGAATTAGATTTCTAAAATGCTTTTGTTTGTCATCATCAAGAATTTTCTTAGCAATAAATGTTTGCAAATACTAATGGGATTCAAATGTGTCGTTCTCCTTTTACCGCAAATCTAGATGATCCTATGCTGTCGAGCTTTCTATTAAATTTGGAATATCGTCAAATTGACTAATCGATAGTTCCGTGCGATTTAATCTTTCCTCTAACTGAATAATTTCTAAATCGTCTGGTAAAACTTGTGGATCGCTTTTAGTATTGATTGCTAATTTATCTATGTGCTTAGTGTTTGTAAGTATCATTAATTTGGATTTAATAAATCCACGTTTATACGCGTTAATTTTTCCATGATCGTGACAAACGGTATTTAGGAATTCGCAATGAGCCTTTCAAAACAAATAAGTTAGCACTAACATGCGTATTGCTACTAATAGGACAACGGTGCATACAGGTAGGAATGAAATGGAACAAACTCACCGACTTGTTCTTTATAGTTTCAGTTGTAATCAGCAAACAAGGATGGTTAAAGAGCACGTAAATATTCGAATGTATTGACCTTAGCGAAACTCGTTTGATGCATGGGCCAACTTTATGCATGCAAGACACTTGTGATAGTTAAAGTAGAATAGTTCCTGTGTTGCATACTCGCAGAACCTTATGCGGAATCGCCTCGACAGATTGCTTGACTGACTACTTTGTACACTGTAGTTTCTAACGAACGAAATTTTATAGATGTTTTGATGCAGTTTGAAACTTCTAATTACGTTGTTATTTTGGTATCAATACCCGGCTCGAAGGGTCATGTTTCGACGCGAAAGCTATTATTTTGGATTAATTTCGGTAAAACAACGAAAACTATTATTTACTGTAAACTGCCTATATTAAGAACTGTTACATTAGCAGATGCGTTCATCGCGGGCTGTAAAAGCCAAACTTTTAAGCGCAGGTTTGAGGGTGCAGATGGCGCCTCGAGTACTTAGAGCATATAAGAATATATACAGGATGTGTGAACTGTAATATAAGCATAACGATGTAATAGGTAATAAATTGTAACAAATACGAATCAATGCAATATATGCGTGAACATAGGTACATCCACTGTTTGACTGATCATTTCCTTGACACGTTAGGGTTCCTCATTTCCGTGATTTATCCAACATATTCTTGATGAGTGACACTTACCATCCTTTTATTACACCACTGACGCAATTTAAATCCATGCAAAATACGCGTATTTGAGCTTTCTGGCCCATTCATCTAACAAAACTCGAAGCAATTCGCAATCGGCTACCTGTCCGTGGGTACGTATGCTACCTTTAATGCATCTTTTCCGCCGAAGGGTCAACGACCTTCATACGCATTCATTGTCCCTGGCGCATAGTTTCATGCTCCTTTTGATTAGCTCTCTGTGCTAATTTCGTTCGAACTCAGTTCTATAAATCATCCACTCTTTGTTGAAATTCTGGTATTCATTTTATACGACTAAAGCTTTCGTAGGATCATATTCGATGTCTTCACATCATACCAACGCGTTTATTTTAAGATGTTATATACTTCTGTGGTTTTTTAAGTACCATGAGAATTTATACAAATTTTTATGTTATGACCGATGTCTCTTGTTTTATTGATCATTTATCTTTTTGACGACGGCGTGTGTAAAACCTCTGTTGTTCTTGCGGTTTATATAAAAATGTACCAAGCGCTTTTTTGGTTGATTTATTAATTTTGATTTAACACTATGTTGAAATAGCCACTTTATAAAGTGTAAAATTCCCAAGCTTCTATAAAACTTTAAAAGCGTTTTCTTACTAACATTCCTGAACCAGCTAAAATTGACAAATACTTTTCGTTTGACGAATGTATGCTTAATCAACGCGCGAGAATTACCATCACTTGAAGAGATGTCTTGATACATGCTGATCTGGTCACTCGATATCACAACCATGCCTACCAAGCAGTTAGGAAATCTTAGACCTGGTAAAATATACGAATGAATGCGCTTTGGCATCGTAAGAGATATGACGGAAGGTTGTAATTCATATCAAATCTTTCAAGTTTTCAGCTGGTGTCAATCATTACGTTAACCACGGGCGTAATTTATTACGCTCCAAATATAGTCGCAAATTATTGTCGTCAAATGAGTATAGATTTATATGCATGAAAGAGATCGAAAAATATGCTAGACTTGCTTAGCTCAATAACTGTAGTGAAGTGATTCTCCACTAGTTGCTTTCAACTGAAAATAATCAGGGTTTCGTGAAAGTCCGTTTCTTATGTTCAGCCCAGATTTTTACAGCGAAGTGTCAAAAGCTACAACTTTAGGAAACACTAGGCATTATTAAGGTACTTGGAGGAACGATATAGGAATGCAAAAGATACACTTTGCTGTACTTAACGCGCACTCGCATTTACACATCGGTATCGCACGATAGTTAACGAACAAGTTCTGTTTAAAACGGGCAATTCCCATTAACTCGTTCTTGTCCCTACTATAAAAACGCTTCCTGTTGGTTAAACGCGATAAACACATTTCTTTGGCTTGAGAAAAATGTGTACTTAAACGAATACAGCAATAAAATACGCGAGAACCGGAAATTTGCATTTTCTCGTATAAACCTAATTTATACATACAATATTAACGATGGGTAAATAAAGTTTTCGTTTTTGGATTAAGACATCCTTATATCTAAAATGAAAGCAAAACTTTGTGCAGCCAAAGAGGCGTAATACAGTATTAACAGATTTCATCATTTGTATGCGTAGAAATGTTCAGCGACTCTCTAATCGATCCTCTTGTATCCCCCGGTAGACTTTGTGCCATAAATTATCGGTGTTTTTAAATAAAATTACCATAATTTTTGAAAGATGTGCTACACAGTACGCAAGTTTTTAAACAAAGTATTGCCCAGAAGATAAATTGAAATCGTAATATAAGCTATTCATAAAAATCCTGTTCAAATATTTTAAGAAGATTGCTTTAGAAGACTTGTTTAACTACTGTAACATCATAGTTTGTATGTTATATCTGAGTTTAGTTATAGGTCCGATTTTTCTACAGATCAAATATATTATGTAAACCGCATTTCGGAAACGGTAACGATTCAGCGCAAAAACCAAAAGTAGCTACCACATTACTACTACAAAGTAGAAGGTTGATTCTAAGTACAAATTTAACCAAAATAAGATCTAAGTCAAGCAGCCTTTTAGATTTGATGCATCAAATGTATGGAATCTTTTCTTGACCGGATTTCTGAATTTAAGGAGTGAACCATGGTAAAGACACATTAAAATGAAATCTTGTTTTTGAATTTTAAGCAATGGCTCCTTGTGCTTCGAAACTGTAAAGATGGAAATTCCAAATTTATACGTGTATGTTTGAACCTAGGACAAAGAGTTCACCGGATACGAAATCCAAACATTAAATTTTTAGAAATGACGCATCGCATGTCTGGATGTTTTTGATGTGAAGATTTCAATTTTGGAAATTATAGATTGGACTTAGGTTAGAAACTCAACTAAAATTTAGGCTTTTAGTATTTAGGAAATCTTATATCACTTACTTGGAATATTTCATTGAGCGGAGTGTTGATTCCAACGTAAAAAGTCGTTCAGAAATGAAATATAGACGTATTGTTTTTTAGAAACGCTTTTTGAACTGTTCAGTGTGGGTTTCTCGTGTTTTGCGGAATAAACAATGGACTTCATGCTAAACAATCTAGCAGTTTTTAAAATTTGAAAGATAATAGTCGTATTTCTGGAAAATTTTTAGGTATGGTATTTTCGATTTTCAGGTAGTGTGAAGGGTTAAACTCTAAGTATGCAAAATTAAACAAAAACTAAAATTTCCAGAAACAAATTATTTTAACTAATACTTAAAATTGGTAACCACTTACTAACGAAAAAGGGTTTTGTCTAGATGTTGCTATTGTAAGGAAAGCAAAATTGAGAAACGAATCGAAAGTGCATGCATGCTGCATTGTGTGCTGCAGACTTATTATTATTAGTTTTTAAACTAAAATATTTAGCATTTTTGGATATTTGAATTCGTGTTCCTCAGAACAACAAATGTAATACGTAAAATTGTGATACAAACCTTACTGATAAAACATACATACCGAATGAATTTTCATTCAAAAGTAAATCAGTTCAGAAAGGCTTTCAGTGTGCTTACTTACAAAGTTTTATGTAACATCCAAATAAAATAGTAAAATCACCAGTTTCTACCTGCAACACAATTCATACTATGTTTTACCACTAGGCTGTAAACATTAAAAATGCCTTTATCCACATTGCTCTCGAATTCTTTGACTAGTCTCTTTGAATGAATAACAAATGTATCAAAAAACTGCTGAAGGTCCTTATGGTTAAAGATAGGAGCTATTAATTTTCTATGTCGTTTCCATATGTTCACTAAATGCACAAAAATGTAAAGCTTGTTGTTGGGTTCAGACTTACCTGGATATACAGTTAGACCAGGCCCTGTTATAGCTTGGAACAAACGATATAAATAGGATTCCTTTTCCAATGCATGTGGACTATTTAGAACAATTTTAACATTTTCTGGATCCCAAACTTGAACGGAAAAATAAGGCCCAAACCATAATCTTGTAGGTGATTTGTAATATGAACAGCCTTTTAGAATTTTTTGGATAATTTCTAAAAAAGTAAAAGTAAGTGTATAAGTGTTTTTAGAATGAGCAAAAAGTTACATACCCGTAAGGGGTGTTTTGAAAACGTGTCCAATGATTGGATACGGACGCGGGCCATTATACTGCGCTGCTAGTTTGTACAGCCGGATTCGCGTTAGATAGAACTGAATGTGCCACAGAATGACAATCAGAAATATGGCCAAGATAATAGTAATGGTGGAAGGAACTATATCCATAATTTAAAATGTGTATTAAATCTGCAAAAAAAAAGACGTTTTAAGTTACTTTAAATTTATTTGTAGCTAAATCAGTAACTCAAGAATGTTTCTGATTAGTGTTCTAAGGTGCTGACGTTCTAATTGCGTAATAGAACAAATAATGCGTTTTAATTAATATACAAACATTCCAAACCTTTTAAGATGACATTGTACGAGAAAGGAAGCGTAGCAATTTAACAAAATCTAACTTTTACTAGTATAAAAGGTTGGGTTATGTTTCATGAGTAAAAACATAGATAAATAGAAGGAGATCATCCGTTGGATAGGGAAGAATAGAAACGAAATTACGCGCATATCAGTAGCGCATGGAAGTGCTGCAGTATCATCAAAATATATTTAGCCTTCGTATGTCTCCGCTTATGAATGAGGAAGTAGAGACCCCTAACCTCTATTCTACTTGTTTTGTTGGAAATACCTTCATCATCTTGAAGCTATTCTAAAGTATTTTATCATGGTATTATGGTTTATTAGGAAATTAAAAAAAAATTGATGTTACAGGTTTTCCATTCTTTAAGTCAGTGTTTAAAATTCTAATTATAATACGGTTTGAGCATAGTTCACTTTTTACAGCGATTAGACTCCTTTGTTTAGTACAATTATTATTCGCAAATTATTAAATTATAAGGATTAACTTAGCAAGTACGTTATTTATTAAGTCGGTATTTAAGATTACTAATCAAAGGTTCTTTTAATGTAGTTCTCCTTTTCGTATAAATATTGCAACATGTTTAATTTGATCAGTATTTATTGGCATTGAATTACGAGGATAATGCGCTAAGCGTGCCTTATTCATTATTAATGTTCCATATAGTACCTAATGGAACGCTTCGTTTTAACAATCTTCTGGTAGTAAAATATCTGTGTGACATAAAGTTATTTTGTCGAGCATCTCTAGCAATCCTGTTTCTTTTGTATTTTCCCACCTTTAACCGCGAGTCTGAATCGTCGCTATGATTCGTTTCTAGTTTTGTTCGTTACTCGCACCTTAGCTATCAATCCATCAAGATGTTTTTCAGAAGAGAGGCTTGCGACCTTCGATTAAGTTATTTGTGCGAGTGGTTCAAGTCATGGTAGACTTGAATAGATTTCAATAACTTCTACTAACGGTTTGTAATATATACATTTTACAAACTTAATTTAATTTTGTTTCATTTATTTAGCGCGCCTACGAAAAACTATAGAGAAGTACAAGTGAGAATTTGGTTTTGTAAGTTGTATGGTTCTGTACAAGGATTGAAGATTGCAGACATGTGGTCGAGATTGCTGTTACCTCAAGAAATGGTTTATGGTCTTGCTTAAAGCTGATGAAATTCCTGATGGGATTTGTCTATAAAAATCAGATGCAGTTTGGTTCGTTATTAAATTTAAGAAATTTTGCATATGTTTAGAATGTCGTTTGTCTTTGATAAACAGACGGTCATATAAAAAACACGAAATTTGCTATCATGTTTATGGCCATATGACCTGTTTCACTTTCGGTTATTGTTGAACTGGTTTTACAAACCGCAGGAAGAAATTTTGTCAGGTTAGGTTTATATATTTGTAAGCTTTGTTCCATTTGAACTTTAGATAAATTTCAAGGTATATTTTCGACGTTATACTTTTTTTGTGATGTAGCAACATTTGACAGATGTTTGCCGTGAAAGCAGATGTTTCGTGCAGCTTTCCTAAAATTCAAATTAAACATTCTTCAATCTTGAAATTAGCTTTTAATCACAGATAAATTATAAAAACTAAGTATACAAAATTTAAATTCGTTCAGTGACAATTGCAAAGTGTTTGCATTTGTGTTCACACAAAATTTTTGAGGTTATAAAAATTTCTATACTTAATACAAGAAGTATTTAATAAGTAATCGCAGTGAACTTTGTTTATTCTTAATTTGTTAAGTACATGGAAGTTTATTTCACTACATTGCAAAATTTAAATACACGCTGTGTAATAATTATGAAACTGTGATCTACCTGATAAGATCTGCCCAGGATAGAAATGATAGTTCAATGCATAGTGGTTACAAATTATTTTGATTAAATATTTAAAACAAGCTTATGTTTTGCTTTAAAAAGACAAAATTTTGATCGTGTTATCAACATTATTGTTGAGAATTTTTACATGTAAAAAGTTATAAATGTTTAAAAAGAAAGTTTTTTCACTTCAGTAAACAATTAGTTAAACTTTGAGACCTTTATTTTGGTCAAATGCGATCAAATCTGATAACATAAAGGTAGAATTTTTGGGTAATAATTTTGTGCCAAGATCATTTTGGACATACATTTTTTATTTTTGATACTTTTATAAGACACAAATGGTGTTCTACATTTTTTTTATTTAATCTTTGCAATTTCTTACAGAAGCTGCGTCTTATTTTTATAAGACAGGTTTTTGTTAACAAAGGCGATCGTTTTATCTTTGGGTTTCCACGTCCGCCTTTAGAATTGTGCTTTGCTCTTATCGTAATTATCTCAGGACCTGGTGGCGCCTATTTAACTTTGTTTAGTTTTTGTTTGAAAACAAAATTCGATTTACCCCCCACTTCTTATTGCTCTACCCAGGAATAGACCCCTAGCTATGTCGGAAGATGGCCCTTTCTTTGATTTTCTGTGAAGGAAGCGGAAGATTTTTGTGCCTTCGCGCCCATTTATAAAAATTAAGTTTCCTGGCGCCCATCAAACAACCACAAAAATTCGTTTCAATATTATTATTGTTATTAGAAAATTATTAAATTAAAACGATTGGCATAACAGATACATTATTATAAAAATCTACGTTTAAAATTTCTAGTTAAATATTGTTTTAGTGTACTTCTCCTTCTCATATTGTCATTTTGTGTAAATATTAGTATTATTATTGGAAAATTATTAGATTACACGGATTGACTTAGCAGGCACGTAATTTTTGAAATCAGTGTTTAAAATTATTAATTAAATTTCTTGTAGTTTACATCGGCGTAACGCTTTCTATTTAATAGAAGAACGCAATGCCTATTGCGACATTGATTAACCTTTATATTGCCAAAGGTTGAGAAAGTTCATATTATACTAACATAACTGATAACAACTACAGAAATAGAAATTTTTTTCGATTTTTTGACAAAGATCCAGAGCGTACACAAAGATGGTTTTTGAAATAATGAATTTGCCTGTTCTTAAAAGTAAGGCATATTTGTGTGAAGACAATTTTGCGAAGGAAGTTTTTGCAACACAGTGGAAACTCGGTTATTACATTTTCGCATTATCAAAAAACACATCGAGGGTCCATACTAGCAGTAACATTTTAATATGTGTTCCACCATTAGATATACAACTGCTGTAATTTTGTTCCATTATCTACAAACTGCAATAATATATCAACTGCTGATGGGTTTTTTTCGATCCCAATAGAATTGATTTTAAGACAAAATTGATATAAATAGGTGTCGAACACGTGCAGGTATACAGGGTGTTTTTTTTAAGTGGGAGGTCACCTGTATATGGAAGACCAATGGTAGAAGGAAGCTGAAAATTTGCACTAAGAGGTTATCGAATGTGCCCTACACGTCTAAAATAATTTCGATACGATAGCACTTCCGGTTATACCGGAAGTCGGTATTACTATCGTTATTTTAAATAGAATACCCTATATATTTATGCATTTTCGAATTCCTTGTCGAATTTTATGTGAACTTTTATAACACAACCATACCCCTATCTAATGTCGTTTTCGAGATATTTTGATTTTTAGTAGATTTTTGACATTTGCACGCAGTCACATAAATTGGAATAACTCTAAAGTGAACGAACTTACTAAATTGTTTTTTTGCAATTACATTAATAATACTTGATATTATTTCTACGTGCAAAGAATATCTGATTGCAATGTACAGGGTGCTAGAAAATTCATTTTATAGTTTGACTAATAAAATGTCAAATATTCCCTTTTTTTTAAATAGAACCTACCATATTTTGTTATATGAATCGATTCTATGGAAAAAAATACCTTAGGTGTGTAATTACAACCATCCATTTATTGTAAGCCGTTTTTGAGTTATTTGCATTAAAAGAGAAAATGCACTAGTTCAGTAACCATATAACATTTGCTACTATCAAGTAGCTTTTGTCCGATACATTAACAAAAGAATAATTGGTTATGTTTACGAAACGTCAAATGTAGATAATTCTACGCAGGTTGCAATTTCTGTACTCTAGTTGTTTGTAATGGCTAATCGAAACTTTACAAATCAAGATTGCTGTTACCTCAAGAAATGGTTTATGGTCTTGCTTAAAGCTGATGAAATTCCTGATGGGATTTGTCTATAAAAATCAGATGCAGTTTGGTTCGTTATTAAATTTAAGAAATTTTGCATATGTTTAGAATGTCGTTTGTCTTTGATAAACAGACGGTCATATAAAAAACACGAAATTTGCTATCATGTTTATGGCCATATGACCTGTTTCACTTTCGGTTATTGTTGAACTGGTTTTACAAACCGCAGGAAGAAATTTTGTCAGGTTAGGTTTATATATTTGTAAGCTTTGTTCCATTTGAACTTTAGATAAATTTCAAGGTATATTTTCGACGTTATACTTTTTTTGTGATGTAGCAACATTTGACAGATGTTTGCCGTGAAAGCAGATGTTTCGTGCAGCTTTCCTAAAATTCAAATTAAACATTCTTCAATCTTGAAATTAGCTTTTAATCACAGATAAATTATAAAAACTAAGTATACAAAATTTAAATTCGTTCAGTGACAATTGCAAAGTGTTTGCATTTGTGTTCACACAAAATTTTTGAGGTTATAAAAATTTCTATACTTAATACAAGAAGTATTTAATAAGTAATCGCAGTGAACTTTGTTTATTCTTAATTTGTTAAGTACATGGAAGTTTATTTCACTACATTGCAAAATTTAAATACACGCTGTGTAATAATTATGAAACTGTGATCTACCTGATAAGATCTGCCCAGGATAGAAATGATAGTTCAATGCATAGTGGTTACAAATTATTTTGATTAAATATTTAAAACAAGCTTATGTTTTGCTTTAAAAGACAAAATTTTGATCGTGTTATCAACATTATTGTTGAGAATTTTACATGTAAAAGTTATAAATGTTTAAAAGAAAGTTTTTCACTTCAGTAAACAATTAGTTAAACTTTGAGACCTTTATTTTGGTCAAATGCGATCAAATCTGATAACATAAAGGTAGAATTTTTGGGTAATAATTTTGTGCCAAGATCATTTTGGACATACATTTTTTATTTTTGATACTTTTATAAGACACAAATGGTGTTCTACATTTTTTTTATTTAATCTTTGCAATTTCTTACAGAAGCTGCGTCTTATTTTTATAAGACAGGTTTTTGTTAACAAAGGCGATCGTTTTATCTTTGGGTTTCCACGTCCGCCTTTAGAATTGTGCTTTGCTCTTATCGTAATTATCTCAGGACCTGGTGGCGCCTATTTAACTTTGTTTAGTTTTTGTTTGAAAACAAAATTCGATTTACCCCCCACTTCTTATTGCTCTACCCAGGAATAGACCCCTAGCTATGTCGGAAGATGGCCCTTTCTTTGATTTTCTGTGAAGGAAGCGGAAGATTTTTGTGCCTTCGCGCCCATTTATAAAAATTAAGTTTCCCTGGCGCCCATCAAACAACCACAAAAATTCGTTTCAATATTATTATTGTTATTAGAAAATTATTAAATTAAAACGATTGGCATAACAGATACATTATTATAAAAATCTACGTTTAAAATTTCTAGTTAAATATTGTTTTAGTGTACTTCTCCTTCTCATATTGTCATTTTGTGTAAATATTAGTTTTATTATTGGAAAATTATTAGATTACACGGATTGACTTAGCAGGCACGTTATTTTTGAAATCAGTGTTTAAAATTATTAATTAAATTTCTTGTAGTTTACATCGGCGTAACGCTTTCTATTTAATAGAAGAACGCAATGCCTATTGCGACATTGATTAACCTTTATATTGCCAAAGGTTGAGAAAGTTCATATTATACTAACATAACTGATAACAACTACAGAAATAGAAATTTTTTTCGATTTTTTGATAAAGATCCAGAGCGTACACAAAGATGGTTTTTGAAATAATGAATTTGCCTGTTCTTAAAAGTAAGGCATATTTGTGTGAAGACAATTTTGCGAAGGAAGTTTTGCAACACAGTGGAAACTCGGTTATTACATTTTCGCATTATCAAAAACACATCGAGGGTCCATACTAGCAGTAACATTTTAATAGTGTTCCACCATTAGATATACAACTGCTGTAATTTTGTTCCATTATCTACAAACTGCAATAATATATCAACTGCTGATGGGTTTTTTCGATCCCAATAGAATTGATTTTAAGACAAAATTGATATAAATAGGTGTCGAACACGTGCAGGTATACAGGGTGTTTTTTTTAAGTCGGAGGTCACCTGTATATGGAAGACCAATGGTAGAAGGAAGCTGAAAATTTGCACTAAGAGGTTATCGAATGTGCCCTACACGTCTAAAATAATTTCGATACGATAGCACTTCCGGTTATACCGGAAGTCGGTATTACTATCGTTATTTTAAATAGAATACCCTGTATATTTATGCATTTTCGAATTCCTTGTCGAATTTTATGTGAACTTTTATAACACAACCATACCCCTATCTAATGTCGTTTTCGAGATATTTTGATTTTTAGTAGATTTTTGACATTTGCACGCAGTCACATAAATTGGAATAACTCTAAAGTGAACGAACTTACTAAATTGTTTTTTTGCAATTACATTAATAATACTTGATATTATTTCTACGTGCAAAGAATATCTGATTGCAATGTACAGGGTGCTAGAAAATTCATTTTATAGTTTGACTAATAAAATGTCAAATATTCCCTTTTTTTTAAATAGAACCTACCATATTTTGTTATATGAATCGATTCTATGGAAAAAAATACCTTAGGTGTGTAATTACAACCATCCATTTATTGTAAGCCGTTTTTGAGTTATTTGCATTAAAAGAGAAAATGCACTAGTTCAGTAACCATATAACATTTGCTACTATCAAGTAGCTTTTGTCCGATACATTAACAAAAGAATAATTGGTTATGTTTACGAAACGTCAAATGTAGATAATTCTACGCAGGTTGCAATTTCTGTACTCTAGTTATTTGTAATGGCTAATCGAAACTTTACAAATCAAGATTATCTCGAAATGATAATTATTTATGGCGAATGCAACAGAATTCTTCAAAGAACTTGCGATGTCTTTCATCAAAAATTTCCTGAAAAGCCAACGCCGAATGTTAGGCTTCTTAAAACTATTCTTGAAAACTGTGCAAATAATGGATCATTTATTATAAAGAAGAGCAGGAACAGCACCGTGACGGAGGAAGTAATTGGAGTTACTAATGTATTGGCATATTTTTATACAGCATAGCTTCACTAAATAATGCTGTGCAGGATATAGGAATGAGCCGTAGTTCCATATACAATATTGTGAAGGCAAATAATTTTAAAAGTTGGTCACTTTATTTTGTTTAGCAGCTTAAGGAAACCGATTTCGATAGAAGGATGTTGTTTAGCGAATTTGTATTACTTAGAACGCAAGAGGATGAAGCAAAGTTTACGAAAAACGGAGTGTTTAACCGACATAATTTACACCATTGTTTCACAGAATATCCTCACCAAGCATACATAACAAATTTTCAGGAAAGATGGTCTTTTAACGTTTATTGTGCTATTAGAGATTCGCGAATTGTATGTGTAGTCTTTTACCAGGAAAATTTAAACGGTAAAGTACATATTGTTTTAGTAATTCTTTTTCTTCTCGATCAACACTTTTTACAAGAGAACGATATTTAGAAATTGTGCGTGGAGAAATTGTAGCATATTTAAACATCCACCCACCTAATGAAGTACGCAAAATATTTTACCAGCACGACGGTGCTCCTGCGCACAATGGAAACATTGCAACCGAGTACTACATGACTTGTTTGAAGACCAATTTATAGCTAATATCGGACCTCACTTATGGCCACCCCGATCACCCGATCTCACTCCTTGGATGGGGTATGTAAAAGATACGGTCTTCTCCTACGCTCCTACTACTGAAGAAGATTGCAAAAGACGAGTATTAAATGCTCTAAATTATTTAACTCCAGAGCAAATACAAAAGGCAACAAATGAAGAGTTTAAAAGACGCATTTTAAAATGCTTGGATCAAAATGGCCGCCAAATTGAACATTTATAAACAACCTCTTATGTTTTTATTTATTTTTCTTTAGGTAAAATATTGTTAGATAAAATACATTGTTCCATGTTTGTGTAGCTTTTAAACATTATTTTCAAAAATTTTTTTGCGCTGCCATGTTTGGCAACTAAAATGTGCAAAAGCATATCCTGCTTTCTAAGTACAAAGATATTAATTCCATAGAATTGATTAATATAACAAAATATTTGATGATAAATATCGCCAGTTCTTCGAAGAAATTTATTACATTCGCCATAAATAATTATTTCGAGATAATCTTGATTTGTAAAGTTTCGATTAACCCTCATAAATAACAACAGTACAGGAATTGCAACCTGCGTAGAATTATCTACATTTGACGTTTCGTAAAAATAACCAATTTTTCTTTTGTTAATGTATCGGGCAAAATCTACTTGATAGTAGCAAATGTTATTATGTTACTGAACTAGTGCATTTTCTCTTTTAATGCAAATAACTTGTAGCAATTTTATTTTCTATCTAGATATGTTCAAATAATTAATCCCTTTATTTAATAAGAAACGATATAATGCATAATAATATTATTCAGTCCACTAATTAAATATTACCTATTGCCCAATAAAGTTTTAGCATTCAATTAAAATTTAATTTCCACGGTGACAAAATAAAAGTTTCCATTTAGTATCTTTCCTATAGCTCCATCTATTTAAGAAATTGAGAAGTGATTGTGTTGCCGGGCAGCAACTCGCTTGACGACACTTCTAACACAGCTGTGGTGAAAGCAGGTCGAATTTTTCCTAGAAGCAAGGGTTTTTTGCTGTTTTTCGTGTTGGAAGCACGTGCGGATTAAGTTCTGTTAGGAGAATGTCATCTCCGAGAGGCATTTTTGATAGTCCATTTTGTTGGAACAGCTCGTAGATGACGTCAAATTTTTTGGTCGAAGGGCCGTTGGTAACATGCAACTTTATTTATGTATAATACGAAATTTTACATAAAGTATTCAATCTAAATTACATGCAACTTTATTTATATATAACATGACATTTTACATATAGTATTCAAGTTAAATGGTTTTCGTGGTTTAATGTACATATAAAGCAACTTTAAATTAACATGCAGATTGGTTTTTATGCTTTGTTCATGGTGTGGTCCTGGCGGAATTTAATTACTCAAAATGGATTCCGAGTAATGTGGAATTTCAGTATGCAGTACAATTATTCGTTCTAAATTGGAGATTTCCGTATTTAAATGCTGACGTAAGATCCCTTTATGGTATTTTTCAGATAGACGGAGTTCTGGTATGTAGAAAATTTGTTTTCGTATGTTAGCTGAACTATGGACATTGTAATTAGATAATTTATTTGTTTAATCAAGTTATTTAAACGTCAATATAGGTCAAGGACAGACTGTGAATATGTTTTGCAATATTAAGCAATAGGAATCTGTAACTATTACTTATACAAATCTTTTATTAATTCACTAAAATTACGGAAGATGTCAATACGTGTTAAGAAAAGTAAATTCTTCTATTTATGAGAACTTAGAAATCAAATTTCTATGTTTGCTATTTCATTAATACTTAATTGGAATTATCCATTGTAATGTTAAGGTAGATCTACCAAAACTAATATTTTTGTCATCAATAAGCAACAGTTTAGAAAGCAACTTTATGCTTTATCTATTAGTTATTAAAACCACATTTAATTTGATTGGTACTGATTTTATCCAGTGCCCTTGTAAATGATTTTCATAAATTAAATTAATCACAATATAAGGAAAGAAAGATATTTTGTAAAGAAACACATAATTGAATACTAGAGGAATAGATTTTTATTTTTGAACAAGACTATTCTTTATAATTAGGATGAATGAGAGTAATTCCATTTGAATTTAAAATTTTTTTGAGTATATATGCACAAACAGTGCTATTCTTTGTTTAATTTGTTCACAGGTGTAGCAGTGAATTACTAAGACCAAGGTCGAGCCATAAGGTAAGAAAGTTCACGGATTATGTTGTCTATAATAAACAGTATAGCGGTTATAGAATAAAGGTTTCCGCATTCGCCTTGTACAAGGGACTTGAGTAAGGTCTTCTCTGTATAAAAAAATTCGATGGCGCCTTATTCTTCATGTTTTTGGTCACAATCTAACCCCGACCCACAGCTCATGTTCCACCCAGAGCATATAATTCGACTAGCCGCTTTGCCTTTGAGATTTCCATAACTTTGGGCCATTTTCCATCAGAACTTGCCGTGGGCTCTATTCGATTATAGGAAATTCTCGTTAAATAAAATCCCAAAATAACTTAAAAGGCTATAAACTCAAAAACGGCTTACAATAAATGGATGGTTGTACTTACATACCTAAGGTATTTTTTTCCATAAAATCGATTAATATAACAAAATATGGTAGGATCCATTAAAAAAAAAACGGAATATTTGACATTTTACTAGTCAAATTAAAAAATGAATTTTCTAGCACCCTGTACATTGCAATCAGATTTTCTTTGCACGTAGAAATAATATCAAGTATTATTAATGTAATTGCAAAAAAACAATTTTGTAAGTTCGTTCACTTTCCAGTTATTCCAATTTATGTGACTGCGTGCAAATGTCAAAAATCTACTAAAAGTCAAAATATCTCATAAACGGCATTAAATAGGGGTATGGTTGTGTTATAAAAGTTCACATAAAATTCGACAAGGAATTCGAAAATGCATAAATATACAGGGTGTTCTATTTAAAATAACGATAGTAATACCGAGTTCCGGTATAACCGGAAGTGCTATCGTATCGAAATTATTTTAGAAGTGTAGGGCACATTCGATAACCTCTTAGTGCAAATTTTCAGCTTCCTTCTACCATTGGTCTTCCATATACAGGTGACCTCCCACTTAAAAAAAACACCCTGTATAACTGATGAAAATGAAAACAATCTAAACCTGCAAAAAAACATATATTTTATGTATGCTAAGCGCTTTTGGTATTATAAGATACCATCATCACAGTATTCAAAAGAAGAAGTTCCTAAAATGCATTTGTATCACTACACATATGACTAGATAATTATATGGAGTGTAACATATGCATTTTAGGAACTTCCGCTTTTGAATACTGTGATGATGGTATCTTATAATACCGAAAGCGCATAGTATATAGAAAGCATATGTTTTTTTTGCACGATTACATTGTTTTCATTTTTTGACAAACCTGAATATCATCATCATTAGGTCCTCACCCCTGGAACTGGTTAAACGAGTACCATCATTGTTTCCTATTCTAAACTAACCTACACATTTCCCTGAAATTTGCACAGTCTGCATCTATCACTATGTTATCTAGGTCTACATCTACTTTCTTTTTTTTATCTCTGCTTGTAATATATCCCATACTATTCCCCAAAAATGACTTAGAACATATACTGCCAATCTATTTCTCCTTTTTTTTTTCCACAGACATCCGTGTTTCCCTACTATTTCTATAACCTATTTGTTATTAACTTTGTCTGTCCATGCTATCATCTTCATACATCTGAAGCACAGCATTCCAAAAGGCTGCTACCGTTTTTCTGTTTGCCCGTATGTCATAGGCATACTGCGTTGTGCTCCATACCTATGCTTTCAACAATTTTCTTCTTAATTCTATGTTTGTTGTCTTTCATCATAGGCGCTGTTCTTTCTTGTTAGATGCAGTTTAGTCCCCTTTTATTGATTTACCATTACATAGCCTATTTTTCCGAGATTCAGTAATTGTGAAAAGGGCTTGAACATTTGCCGATTTAATATTTTTTCCAATATATATTTTCGCGCAGTCAACATTAGTTGCAGGTATTTCACAACGAACACCTATAGTTGTTTATAATAATCATCAGATTTAACTGCGCTTATTTTTTCGCCATTAGGTTTTTTGTCTCAAAACTGGTTGGACACGTACCTGCACCTATTTATATTCTGAACTAGCCTACATAGTCCCCTGAAATTCTCACACAGCCTATATACAATTCGGTTCCCCTTCAATTGTTTTATAATTTTATGCTCTATTTCACCGAGATTCAGTGAAGGGGGTTAAGCACCTTGTGGCTGCCAATACCCCCTGTCAAGTTAGAGATTTACCGAATTAATAGTTTTCCAGTAAATCCTTACACACAATTAACATTATTCGACAATGTTGCCCAACCAATACTTGTAGTTGCTTATAATAATCATCGTGTTTAAGTACAGTTACTTCCTTCCTCACTAGCTTATCCATCTTGGGACTGGTTGGATACGTACCACCATTGATTTCTATTCTGAGCTAGCCTACACATTTCCTTGAAATTCCTACAGCCTACATCTTTTACTATCTGTGTGCAGTAGTCTAACCTAGGTCTTCCTCTACTTTTCTTTTTTCTTATTTCTGCTTCTAATATACTCCGCACTATTCCCTCATGCCGTAGTATGTGGCCTATCATCCTATCTCTCCTATTTTTTTTACCGTTTTTCAAATATTTCTTTCTTCCACTACCATTTTTAGTACACTTCGTTCTTAACTTTGTCTGTCCAGGATATCTTCATCATACGTCTGTAACACCACATTTCAAAGGCTTCTACCTTTTTTTTGTCCGCTTTTCCTACTATCCAGTCTTCACAGCCGTACAGTGATGTGCTCCATACATATGTTTTCCTTTTTTCTATGTTTGTTGTCTTTGAACACAGTAGATTCTCCTTCTTAACGCAGCACGACCTTGTGCTAATCTTTGTTTTATATCTTTTGCGCTTTTCCCATCCTGCGTTATTTGGTTTCCTAGGTAGCAGAAATCCCTAACCTCTTGTAAGTTCTTGTTACCTATTTGTATTCTTGTTTTTGATTTATTTTCCCCTTCTTTGCATACTAGTACTTTAGATTTATGTTTGTTAATTTTCATACCATATCACTATGTTAGAACCGTGTCCATTTTATTAAGAGCAGTTTCTAACTCTTCTTTGCTACACGCTTGTACCGCTATATCATCTGCAAATTTAAGCATATCAATTTTTTGTCCCTGCATAGTAATTCCAAATGTCTTCCTGAATTTGACAGTATTCATTGCGTCTTCAATGTACAAGTTAAAAATTAATAGGGATTGGGCACATCTCTGTCTCACCATTTTCCTAATGTTCACATCTCTACGCTCCGGCTCTTATTCTATTACTGCTGTTTGCTCTTTGTGTAAGGTATGTACTATTCGTCTATCCCTATAACTCATTCCAATCTGTTTCAGTATTTCTAACAATTTTTTCCATTTTACATTGTTGAATGCCTTTTCCAGATCTACAAACCCTATATACACGCTTTTCTCCTTTTACTATTGTTTTTTCCATTATCAATCTTAGAGCTAAAATAGCCTCCCGTGTTCCCCTGTTTCGCCTAAACCCAAATTGATCTTTTCCTAGTATCTCTTCAGCTCGTTTTTCATTCGTGTTTATACAATTCTAGTTAATATTTTTGACACGTGTGCTGTCAAACTTATTGTTCCAAAATTTTCACTTCTATCTGCGCCTTTCTTTTATGGTATAGTTAGAATGATGTTACGTTTGAAATCTTTAGGCATCTCGCCTGTCTCATACATATAGCTTACAAGTTAAACGAGACTTTCTGTTACTGCTTGTCCAGCGGCTTTTAGAATTTCTGCTTGCACCTTATCTGTACCCGGCGCCATGACATTTTTCAAACCCTTTAATGCTACTTCAAACTCATCTCTAAGTATAGCATGTCCCAAGTCATCATTTTCAATGTCTGATTCCTGTTCGAATGCTGTCAGTTCCTCTCCTGCATATAAATTCCCTTTATACTCTTGCCATCTACCCACTCTCTCTACGTTTTCTATAATGACGTTTTCTCCCGCGTCGTTTATATTTTTCCTATACGGTTTTATATCTCTAAAATTGATTTTAATTAGTTTGTATGCTTATTTTGTTTTTTGTACTTCAATCTTAGTTTGTATTTCTTTGCACGTTTCATTAATCCATTGTTCTTTAGCTTTCCTGCATTTGCAAATAATTTTATATTTTATGGTTTTGTATCTCTGTTTTCGTGTATCGTCTGTTTTATTCTTGTCTTTTGGTCTTTCTTCTATTAAATTCAAGATATCCTTTGTTACCCATGGTTTCTTATTGTCTTTTGTGTATACCCCAGAATATCTTTGGCCACTATGTTTAGGCTGGATTTAATATTATTCCATTCTGTCTCTACTTCCTTAGTATCAGATATTTTCCCGATATCTTTTAGCAATTTGTTTGACTCTTTTCGAATTTTTCGTGAATATCTTTATCTTTTAGTTTCTCAAGTTAAAGTGCTTTTCTCCGTTTCTTTTTTCAAATTTTTAAATTTAAGTGCGGCCTTCATAAATACGATATCGTGGTCAGAGTCTATATCTGATTCTGGGTAGCTTCTACAGTCTTTTACTTGATTCCTAAACCGTTGTCTAACAAGAATGTAATCTATTTGACATTTTGCTATATCTCCTGGCATCTTCCACGTATATCGGCTTCTAACATGGTGTTGAAATAATGTGTTTGTAGTGATTAAACTGTTCTTGTCGCAAAATTCTACCAGTCTATTTCCCCTGTGATTTCTCGTGCCTGAACCAAATAAACCTACTACCGCTCCTTCTACACCCTCACTTACTACTGCATTAAAACCCCATATTTATTAAATTTTTACATATCCTAATATGTCTTTAATATCTTTGTAGATCGTTTCTACCTCTTCAACACTGTCGCTAGAGGTAGGCATATATACTTGTATTATTACCGTGTTTGCAGGTTTAGATCCTAATCTAATAATGGGTTACTCTTTCGTTCTTTTGTAAGAAATTTTCTACACAGTGTCCTATCTTTTTTTGCATAACTATCCCCACCCCCAAATTTCTTTCCTCTGCTCATGTATTAATTACTCTAAAGTCTCTACTTTAGAAATCCCCCGCCTCTGGCCACCGAACTTTGCTGATCCCTACTATGTCTAGCGCTAACCTATCCATTTCATTTTTCAAATTCTTCAGATTACCTACTTGCTTCATAGTTTTGACATTCCACGCTCCGAGTCGCAGAATGTTCACGATTCGTTTTTTATACCTTCTGACCACATCATACAAAGTAGTCCCTTCAATGAGATCCGAGTTGGGGAATATTTTAACTCCGGAATTTTTTATCCCAGAGGATGCCATCATCTTTAATAACAATTTAAATACGCAGTGTACTTGGGAGGTAATGTGGTGGTTTACCCGTTGCTTTCCACATCGCAGTAGTATGTCTTAGAATGCCATACCAACCCCTATGATCTGTGCCACTCTAAGTACCGAAAAAACTACAGCTCTCCTTCGGGAACCTGTCTTAGTCTGATTTCTCACCAAACACCCTACTACATTGGTTGGAGCTGTAGTTTGGCTCGTTAGATCACTGGAACGCGGAAGTCATTCCACTAATTCTAGTAATCTAGAACTACTTCAAGATGCAGGTCCATTCGGTACGCCTTAATTCTCGTTTTTACCGAATTTATTATTGACATAACGCATCGTTAACAAGAAAAATCAACTCTTTATGTTCGAAGATAACAAACATAGAAACAACAAAAATTCGTTAAAAGCATATGTGCGGGCACAGCACTGTATAGCGGTAAAGCGTGGACATTAGAAAAAGCAGTTACGAAAAAGATAAAAGCCTTTGAAATGTGGTGCTTAAGACGTATGATGAAGATATAATGTACAGACCAAGTTAAGAATAAAGAGGTTCTAGAAATACTAGGGGAAGAATGATATCTGTGGAAAACCCAAAAAATAAACTTAGAGATATAGAATAGTATACTCTCTAATGCATGAGAGAATAGTGTGGGATATATTGGAAGCAGAGCAAGGATAAAAATTGGAGTAGAGAGAGATCTAGATTAAACTATTGCACACAAATAGTTAAAGATGTGGGCTGTGAAAATTTCAGAGAAATGTGTAGGTGAGCTTGGAATAGGAAATAATGGAGGTATGCGTTTAACCAGTTTCAGGCTGAAAACCATGAGCGATAAAAGTTTCTTATATCACCAAAACAGCTAAGCAAGCTACATTAACATACCTTTGTGTAATCTACTGTTTGCTTTTAACAAATTTTCAAACGCGTTCTCTGTAATTTATTTTGCAACTATTAGTTTTATACTAAACTAGTTATTTTGTTTAGCATTTTGTTCTATTGATCAATAACAAGTTATCTATCAGGGGCGATTGATATATGAGGTTATCAAAAAGTAGTAGTTGTATTTTAAATTTATATATAATTTAAAGAAATTTAATTAATATCATTGAAGTATTCTCGTCGTCTGAGGTCACCTTCTTAATGCTCGTAGTAACAAAGATGCCATTTATTTACCAGTAGGAATGACGAAGCTATTCGAGTTAGTACGTACCCTATAACTTAAGACCCGGATCAGAATTCTGATACCGGATATCCGATAAATACCCGATAATTATGTGCGATTAGATGTGAATTGCAAGTGTTTCAGTTTTTGTTGGAAGTTTGTTGAATACTATTGAGAAAGATGTGCAAATAAAACAACAAGTCGAAACGTCTGACTAATATTGGAAAGGAAACCATTAAATAAATACTATTTTTATTATGTTATAGCCTTAATACTTATTATGGGATTTTATTTTACGAGAATTTCCAGTAAGAGAATAGAGCCCACGGCAAGTTCTGATGGAAAATGGCCCAAAGTTGTGGAAATCTCAAAGGCAAAGCGGCTAGTCGAACTATATGCTCTGGGTGGAACATGAGCTGTGGGTCGGGGTTGGATTGCGACCAAAAATATGAAGAATAAGGTGCCACCGTATTTTTCTATACAGAGAAGACCTTACTCAAGTCCCTTGTACAAGGCGAATGCGGAAACCTTTATTCTATAACCGCTATACATTTTATTAAAGACAACATAATCCCTAAAGTTTCTTACCTTATGGCTCGACTTTGACCTTAGTACTTCACTGCTTCACCTGTGAACAGATTAAACAAAGAATAGCACTGTTTGTGCGTTTATACTCCAAATTTTTAAAATCCTATTCGAATCATCTTTCATTCATTCTAATTAAAAAGAATAGCCTTGTTCAAAAATAAAAATCTATTCCTCTTGTATTCAATTAACGTGTTTTTTTACAAAATATCCTTTCATTTATTATATATTTTTGACTAAATTAATTTGTGAAAATTATTTACAAAGGCACTGGATATAATCAGTACCGTTCAAGTTAAATGTGGTTATTTCTGTAAGAAATATCTAGCCAAGTTTTATTAACAAATTGATTAAGCATAAAGTTGCTTTCTAAACTGTTACTTACTGATAACAAAAATGTTGGTTTGGGTAGATCTAGCATAACCTCACAATAAATAATTCCAGTTAGTTATTAATGAAATAGTAAACATAGAAGTTTAATTTCTAATTTTTCTTAAATAGAAGAATTTACGTTCTCTATCACATAATGACATCTTCCGTAGTTTCAGTGAATTAATAAAAGATTTAAAAAGTAAAATTTACAGATTCCTATTGCTTAATATTGAAAAATATATTTATAGTCTGCCCTTGACCTATATTGAAGTTTAAGTAACTTGATTAAACAAAAAATTATCTAACTGCTATGTCCATAGTTCAGCTAACATACGAAAACAATTTTCTACATACCAGATGTCCGTCTGACAGAAAAATATCTGCTAGGCGTCTTGCGCCAGCATTAAAATAAAGAAATCTCCAATCTAGAACAAATAATTTTGCTGCTTACTGAAGCTCCAAACTACTCGGCATCCATTTTAAGTAATTAAATCTCGCCAGATCCACACTCGAACAAAGCGTAAAATCCTATATCTTCTTCTTGTGCATTTAATTAAAATTACGTTAAACCAGGCTTCTGTTAACTAAAGGTTGTATGTTTTTTCCAAGCTAAACATTATTTCCAATTTTCACATTATTACCAAGCTGCATGTTAATTAAAGTTGCTTTACGTTTAAATTAAAACTACGAATATTATCATACGTTGCATGTTAATTTAAAGTTGCATGTTAATTTAAAGTTGCACTGAAAATCTTTACTTAATATGGTTACAGAATCAAATTTTACTTACTGTTACCACGGCCCTTCAACCAAAAAAAATTTCTCGTCATCTACGAGCTGTTCTAGCAAGTGGACAATACAAAAGTGCTTTTCGAAGATGACATTCTCTCCTAAAACAACTTAAATCGTACGTGCTTCCAACACGAAAAAACTGCAAAAACCATTGTCCTCGGATTCAAGGAACAATTCGACTTGCTTTCACCACAGCTGTATTGGAAGTGTCTAGATCAAGCGCGTTACCGCACGGAAACAGGATTACCTTACAATTTCTTAACAGATGGAGCTCTAGGAATGATACTAAATGAAAAGTTTATTTTGTCACCGTATAAATTAAATTTTAATTTGAATTGAATGCTAATATTTTATTGGGCAATAGGTAATATTTATTTAGTGGATTGTGTAGCATTATTATGCATTATATTGTTTCATCATCATTAGGTCTTCAGTCCTAGAACTGGTTAGACGCGTACCATCATTGTTCCCTATTCTGAACTAACCTACAGATTTCCCTGAAATATGCACAGTTTGCATCTATAACTGTCTGATCTAGATCTACATCTACCTCTTTTTTCCTATCTCTGCTTGTAATATATCACATACTATTCCCCAAAAATGCCTTAGAACGTATTCCGCCCTACTATTTCTCTTTTTCCCCAGATATCCTTGTTCCCCTACTATTTCTGTAACTTATTTGTTATTATCTTTGTCTGTCCATGCTATCGTCCTCATACATCTGAAGCACAGCATTTCAAAAGGCTGCTACCGTTTTTCTGTCTGCGTTTCAGACTTCCCGTATTTCATAGGCATACTGTGCTATGCTCCACACATATGTTTTCAACAATTTTCTTCTTATTCTATGTTTGTTGTCTTTCCTCATAGGCGATGTTCTTTCTTGTTAGATGCAGTTCGATCACTTTCTATTGCTTTACAGTTTTATGCCATATTTCTCCGATTGCCTTCAATTTGTGTTGCGACCTGGGATCGGCTTTCTTTAGGTAGTCAATACGCTTAACGTGAAATCAGCTGATTAATTTTTATTGGTGAATTTTATATAAATTCAATAACTTGGAATTGGAAAACATCTTTTAACATGTTTCTATTTATACAATTGAGAGGATGGTTAATAAAGAAGTGTGCGATTGCATTATTGAAAGGCTTAAGTAGTCGTTTTTTTATATTTACTTTGAGGGGGAAAATTCATTATGATTTAAGTTACCTCTTTGGTAGATTTAACATGGTTCTGAGGCGACTCTATGGCGGGTTTACACTTGTCAGATACCAATGTTGTTCTATGAAGATTGTATATGGATCTGAGGCGACCCTATGGCGGGTTTACACTTGTCAGATACCAATACTGTTCAACGGAGATTGTATATGGTTTTGAGGTAACCCTATTGTGGATCTATACTTGTCAGATACCAATGCTGTTTTACAAGGATTGTTAATATGCTTATTTTTATGTAATTAGTTATTTTATGTATAAATAGAAATCATGTATGTAGGCTGTATTTCATGTTAATATTGCAAGGAAAACCCAGGAAAAAACTTGCAATGCTACCTAGATATTGTGGGCATTTGATTTTCATTTGTTATTTCTTTTGTTATTTCTTTTAGTAATGGAATCCATTGTTTACTGAAAGTCACGGATTCGTTAGCAACTCAGTTATTTTTTATGTAGGGTTATATAAGCAGCTTCTTTGATTTTGCGTTTTTGGTGGTTTTCTTCTTTTCAGGGAGTATGTGTATTCAGCTCGTTCCCTTTCTATTGTTTTCTAATTTTATACCCTATTTTACCGAGATTCGGTAAAGGAGGTTAAGCAACCTGTGGCTACCAAGATCCCCCAACACTTAGACATTTGCCGAAATAATGGTTTTCCAGTAAATCCTTTCACACACTTAACATTATTCGAGAATATTGCCCAACCAATTCTTGTAGTTACTTATAATAATCATCATGTTTAAGCACAGTTATCTTTTCGTCATTAGTTTATCCATCTTGGGATTGGTTGGATGCGTACCTCCATTGATTTCTATTCTGCGCTAGCCTACACATCTCCCTGAAACCTCTACAGCCTACATCTTTTACTATCTGTGTGCAGTAGTCTAATCTAGGTCTGCCTCTTCTTCTCTTTTTTCCTATCTCTGCTTCTAATATATTCCGCACTATTCCCTCATGCCGTAGTATGTGGCCTATCATCCTATCTCTCCTATTTTTTACCGTTTTCCACACATTTCTTTCTTCCCCTACCATTTTTAGTACCTCTTCGTTCTTAACTTTGTCTGTCCATGATATCTTCATCATACGCCTGTAACACCACATTTCAAAGGCTTCTACCTTTTTCTTGTCTGCTTCTCCTACTGTCCAGGCTTCACAGCCGTACAGTGCTGTGCTCCACACATGTTTTAAACAATCTTTTCCTTGTTTCTATGTTTGTGGTCTTTGAGCACAGTAGTTGCTTTTTCTTGTTAAATGTAGCACGACCTTGTGCTAATATTTGTTTTATATCTTTTGTGCTTTTCCCATCTTGCGTTATTTAGCTTCCTAGGTAGCAGAAATCCTAAACCTCTTGTAAGTTCGTGTTAAATACTTGTATTCTTGTTTTTGATTTATTTTCCCCACCTTTGCAAACTAGAACTTTAGTTTTAGTTTTGTTAATTTTCATACCGTATCTCTCTGTTAGAACCGTTTCCATTTCTTTAAGAGCAGTTTCTAGCTCTTCCTTGCTAGACGCTAATACCGCTATATCATCTGCAAATCTAAGCATATCAATTTTTTGTCCCTGCATAGTAATTCCAAATGTTTTCCTGCATTTGACAGTATTCATTGCCTCTTTTATGTACAAGTTAAAAATCAATGGGGATAGGGCACATCCCTGTCTCACCCCTTTCCTAATGTTTACTTCTCTACGTTCCTGCTCTAATTCTATTACTGCTGTTTGCTCTTTGTATAAGCTATGTACTATTAGCCTATCCCTATAACTCATTCCGATCTTTTGAGTATTTCGAACATTTTTTTCCAATTTACATTGTCGAATGCTTTTTCCAGATCTACAAACCCTATATACACGCTTTCCCTTTTTTCTATTGTTTTCTCCATTATCACTCTCAGAGCTAAAATAGCCTCCCGTGTTCCCCTGTTTCGCCTAAACCCAAATTGGTCTTCTCCTAGTATTTCTTCAGCTCGTTTTTCCATTCGTCTTTGCACAATTCTAGTTAATATTTTTGACACGTGTGCTGTCAAACTTATTGTTCGAAAGCTTTCACATCTATCCGCACCTTTCTTTTTTGGTATAGTTACTATGATGCTACGTTTGAAATCTTTGGATATCTCGCCTGTCTCATACATATAGCTTACAAGTTGGAAGAGACGTTCTGTTATTGCTTGTCCAGCGGCTTTTAGAGTTTCTGCTTGCACCTTATCTGTACCCGGCGCCTTACCATTTTTCAGACTCTTTAATGCTAATTCAAACTCGTCTCGAAGTATAGGATATCCCAAGTCATCATTTTTAATGTCTGATTCCTGGTCTAATGCAGTTAGTTCCTCTCCTGCATATAAATTCCCTATATATTCTTGCCATCTACTCACTTTCTCTACGTTTTCTATAATGACGTTTCCTTGTGCGTCCCTTATATTTTTGCTATACGGTTTTATATCCCTAAAATTCATTCTAATTAATTTGTATGCTTTGTCTGTCTTTCCTATTTTCATCTTAGTTTGTACTTCTTTGCATTTTTCATCAATCCATTGTTCTTTAGCTTTCCTGCATTTTCGAATAATTTCCCATTTTATGGCTTTGTATCTCTGTTTTCCTGTTTCGTCTGATTTATTTTTGTATTTTCGTCTTTCTTCTATTAAATTCACGATATCCTTTGTTATCCATGGTTTCTTATTTTCTTTTTGTGTATACCCCAAAATATATCTGGCCGCCATGTCTAGGCTGGATTTAATGTTATTCCATTCTGTTTCTACTTTCTTAGTTTCAGATATTTTCCCGATATCATTCAGCAATTCATTTGACTTTTTTTCGAATCTTACTTGAATATCTTTATCTTTTAGTTTCTCTAAGTCCAAGTGCCTTTTTCCGTTCTTTTTTTTCAGATTTTTAAATTTAAGTGCGGCCTTCATAATTACGATGTTGTGCTCAGTATCTATATCTGCTTCTGGGTAGCTTCTACAGTCTTTTACTTGATTCCTAAACCGTTGTCTAACAAGAATGTAATCTGTTTGATATCTTCCTATATCTCCTGGCATCTTCCACGTATATCGTCTTCTAGCATGATGTTGAAATAATGTGTTTGTGATGATTAAATTGTTCTTGTCGCAAAATTCTACCAACCTATTTCCCCTGTCGTTTCTCGTGACTAAACCAAATAAGCCTACTACCGCTCCTTCCCTACCCTCACCTACCACAGCATTAAAATCCCCCGTAATTATTAAATTTTCATGTCCTTTTACGTATCTTAATATGTCTTCAATATCTTTGTAGATGGCTTCTACCTCTTCGTCACTGTAGCTAGAGGTGTGCATGTATACTTGTATTATTACTGTGTTTACCGGTTTAGATTCTAATCTAACCATGAGTACTCTTTCGTTCTTTTGTAAGTAATTTTCTACACAGTATCCTATCTTTTTCTGCATAACTATCCCCACACCCAAATTTCCGTCCTCTGCTCCTGTATGAATTACCCTGAAGTCTCCACTCCAAAAATCCCCCGCCTCTGGCTATCGAACTTCGCTGATCCCTACTATGTCTAGTGATAACCTATTCATTTCGATTTTAGGTTCTCTAGCTTACCTACTTGCTTCATACTTCTAACATTCCACGCTCCGACTCGCAAAATGTTCCCGACTCTTATTTTTAACTTTCCGATCGCATCCTCCGAAGTAGTCTCCTCCCGTAGATCCGAATGGTGGACTATTTTAACTCCGGAATCTTTTACGCCAGAGAATGCCATCATGTTTGCTACAATTTAAGTACGCTGTGTACTTGGGAGATAATGTGGTGGTTTCCCGTTGCCTTCCCCATCGCGGTAGTGTGTCTTAGACTGCCATACCGACCCCTATGGTCTCTGCCAATCTAAGTACCGAAAGAGCCGCTGCCCTCTTTCGGGGACCTGTCTTAGTCTGGTTCCTCACTAACGACCCTACTACTTTGGTTGGACCTGTAGTTTGGCTCTTTAGCTCATTAGAACACGCAAGCCATTTCACCTGTTCTAGTAATTTAGAACTTCGGCAAGATGCAGGTCCATTCGAAATGGCTATATTGTTTATTATTAAATAAATAGATTAATTATATGAACACATCTAGATAGGAAATAAAATCGTTACACTGCCTCTTTCTAAGAGAAAAAAATTCGAGAAAATATTCTGGAATAAATGCGAAGAATTTTTTTTTTTTATTTATTTTATTACTAGTATTTACAATTTATTATTAGTTTTTACATGCTAAAACAAAAATAACTTCTGAATCAACTAAGATACTGCATACCTGTAAATGAGTGACCAGTAACTACGCGTACTACACGCCAAAAAGGGAGAAATTCGGTAAGTCGTAATCGGTAAAGTTTCACTATTATTTAACACATACTCGGGGTTATTTTATCACTCATTTTACACTCAAAACTTAAGAAACAAACATAGAATACTGCCGTATTATAATTCACCAATAAAGACTTAACTTATCATGACAAACATACTCTTACTTTACTAACCATAATTTACATACTTACAAAAGAAAAAGGACTCCCACTACCATTGGGATCCATAACAAACATATTTCCAAAATAACAAACATGTTTCAAAATCATCAATGTTTAACAATCTACCGCATGCATATGCTAACAAAAATGTAGAAATATCTCTACATATGAAGAGACAAGTAAAACGTCACCACGTCTTACTCCTCAAAAAAATTTCACTCACGCATGAATGAACACAATAGAACATTGCTAACTCATACAATATTCATAATAAAATAGAACATTGCTACCTTACACAATATTCATAATAAATATAACTATTTTAGTTACTAACAATATTGGTCTCTTACCAATATCTAACTTGGACTCAAGCTACTTGATTTCCAATATAATCTCAAGAAATACAATTCTGTTCAATTTTTCTCTTGACTACAATATTACTTTCCAAACACTATATCCAACTCATTAACCAAACTAAACGAATTAAATGAAACAAGTGAATGATTTTATACCTAATTCACCATAGATTAATATGACCATACATACACAAATCCAAAAGAAAATATTAACTAAATATACAAAATTTATCAAAATTCATCACCAAAAGTATAAATAAACATCCCTTACTGACATTTGACCATTATGGTTAACATGCAAGTTATAACATCTCAACTTAAACAAATAATTTGCAACTAACAATTTCAGCTCAGACTAATATTAACCTTACTGTACTACAATATTTCTTTATCCTTCTTTACTTCATATCCAACATCTAAATTTTTAGATTACCAAACAGTATTCCAATACAATAAATAAATTCTTTACTAAAAAGATAAGACAGAAATAATTCCTACTACCAACCATTAAACGTTTCAACATTACTAATTAATGTTCAGAAACATCACCTTTCTCAATATCATTACTGAACTCTGAATAAGGTTTTAAGTCCTTAACATGCCATCTGCCTGCCTTTGAACCATCTTCATTATTCAATTCATAAATCAAATTCGAAACCTTCTTTCTAACGATACACAAAACGTATTTGGGTGCAAGCTTAGCAGTAAACTTATCACTTGCTTTCGAAAGAACTTTATTTGACCTCCAAACTTTGTCACCTACTTCGAAAGAAATGTTACGTTTCCTTAAATTATATGAATTACTAGACTGCATGTAAGCTAAATGTAACCTTTTCTGTACGTCTATAAAAATATCAGATAGTCCTTGATGATCTAACACATACGAAGGTCTATCACCAGAAATAATATCTATATCAACTGAGAGTTCCACATCAAGACCATAAAATTTTTCAGACACGGGAACATGTCTACCAAAAACTAAGAAATTTGGCGAATAACCAGTGGCATGATGTTTTGCAGAATTAATCGCATATTGAATTTGGGGTAACTCTATGTCCCAAGTATCATGTTCTTTAATATACGACCGTGTAGCTGCTCCGACGGTTCGATTTATCCTTTCCACAAAATTACATTGGGGAGAGTAAACTGCATTAAACCAAATTTTTTGAACATCATATTTTTTACATACTGCCTTGAAATTTCTTCCACTAAATTGTGAGCCATTATCACAAATAATGAATTTGGGGTCACCATAAACTAAAAAAACTTTTTCCTCCAATACACGTTATATTAAATACGCTTTTGCACTACGTAACGGAAACACTAATGTAAATTTTGAGAACCAATTACCAATAACTAATAACCATTTGTGTCCAACCTTGGACCGTGAAAATGGGCCCATGAGGTCTATAGCGATAATCTGAAAGGGGAACTTCACTTCTTTTTCCTTTCCCATTAAACCAAGGGGTCCTCTATTCGATGCTTTCTGTGCACCACACGTTAAACATTTTTTACAAAATTTCAACACATCAATACGCATTTTTGGCCAATAAAAATTCTCTTGTATGCGTGCCAATGTTTTAAAAAAACCAAAATGTCCGGCCACTGAAGGGTCATGGTTTATCCGAATAACCTCTTCCTTTTGTGATCTAGGAACTAAATATTTCCATTCCCTTACATTCGACGCGAGTGCTAAATTTGAAGAAAGAAATTTAAATACATGATTATCTTCCACTTTCCATTGTGGGTAATCATAAGGTGAAGATAAAATTTTTTTTCGAAGGGACACATACCAGGGATCCACATTATCTAACTTGATATCAACTAAATTATCCACATGATTTACGACTGGAACTGCACGACTAAGACAATCTGGAACTACATTAAACTTTCCTTTTCGATGAACTAACTCAAAAGTATGCTGTCGTAAACGGACCGCCCATCTAGCTAATTTACCGGTTGGGTTTTGTATATTATTAAGCCATAACAATGAAAAGTGATCTGTGATAACAGTGAAACGGGTACCTTCTACCCAAGGTCGGAATTTTTCTATAGCGAAAATTACAGCAGGACACTCTTTCTCCGTGACTGAATAATTTCGCTCAGTTCGGGTAAGTGATTTACTGGCATAAGAGATAACGTGCTCTACATCATCGATTTTTTGAACTAAAACTGCTCCAAGCCCTGTATCACTGGCGTCGCATTCGACAATAAATGGAACTGAATAGTCCGGTTGTGATAACAATGGAGCGGAAACTAAAGCCTGCTTGATCTGTACAAATGAGTCCTCAGCCTCGGATGTCCAAACAATAGATTGACCCTTTTTTCTTCCTTTTACTAAATCACTGATCGGTGACACTAAAGATGAAAAGTTTTTTATAAAACGACGATACCAACTACACATTCCTAAAAAACGTTTGACCTCAGTAGTGGTCTAGGGAAATTTACCATAGCAGAAACCTTTTCGGGATCTGTACGAAGGGAATTCGATCCAACAATATAACCAAGAAATTTCAACGATTTCTTAAAGAATTCACACTTTTTCAAGTTAATCGTAAGGTTTGCCTCTTTAAGACGTTCCTTCACCGTTTCTAATAACTTCAAATGTTCCTCAAAAGATGCTGAACACAAAATAATGTCATCTAAATAACAAAAAACATGTGGTTCAAATTTCGGTCCAAAAATTGAATCAACCAAACGCTGTTGCGTCTGAGCAGCATTCTTTAATCCGAATGGCATGGTGACAAACCTATATTGTCCTCTTGAAATAACACTAAATGCTGTTTTATCCTTAGATGTTTCGGAAAGTGGGATTTGCCAAAAACTCTTTCTAAGGTCTAGACTAGAAATATAATTTGCACCTCTAAGTAAATTAATAATCCTATCGATATTTGGCAATGGGTAGCTATCATGTTTAGTAATATCATTGAGCGCTCTTCCGTCAAAACAAAATCTGTACTCCCTGTCTTGTTTTTTAACTAACAGTATGAGGGATGACCATGGACTCTGACATTCTTCCACTACTCCTAATCTCAACATCTCATCTAACTCTTTATCTAACATCTTACTCATAAAGAGGGACATGACGTATGGTTTTTTACGAAATGGTTTTGCATCACCAGTATCAATATCTAAAACAATTTTATCGGTACGCCATAGTCTCTCTTCACTACTAATTTCATTGAAGGATTCTATTGCTATTCGTGCTTTTACTTGCTGCGTTTCCAACAAATCGTCTAAACTAAGTAACTGATTACTACAACTTAAGGGTACTGACGAATGACCTATATACGAAATACTATTGTTATCATAATCTTGAATATGCCATGTATTGTTTTTGAAATCTGCTATTAAACCGAAGGATTTAGCGAAATCGCTGCCAAAAATAAATGTGTGAGGAAGAGATGGTACAACCAAAGCGTTAACAATACGATATTGTCTTCCAATTCTAATAGGTAAATCAACTGAACCAATAACTTCTTGAAGAGCACCATCCGCAGTGGAAACTTTTCTCTTTTCAGTTTTAAAAACTTTTAAATTTAATTCTTCAAGAATAGAAAATGCTAATGAACCAACCACGGTGGTAGTACAACCAGAGTCGAACAAACCTGTGACGTCTCTATCTAACAATTTTACCATAATGTACGGACGATTGTCCTGAGGTTTCCTTACAAATAACGCGTCAACTTTTGGCTTGACGTTCCTTTGACAAAAATCTTTAACGATGCCTAGCCATCTTGACCAATCATCTTTATCAAAAAAATTTTCCTGTTCACACAACATAACCGTAGCCTTTTGCATAAAAGCATGATGCCGGCCACTCCGCATCTGCCTACCTACTCGTTTTTTGAACACGACGGACAAGTTATTGACTTAACTCCACTATATCCGCAGCTATGACAAAATATTTTACGAGGAATCTTACACCTCCAAAATGTATGACCTTCTTCCAAACAATTCCAACATGTAAGTTTATTTGTTTTATATTTATTTACAGGGACTCTACTAGAAAGATTATTATTATTACTATTATTGTTACCAAGAGATTGTATCTGAGGTGGAAATGATTGATTATAAAAACTACGACCAGTTCGCGCTGAAAAGTTTTTAACAGGAGCTGACCATTTATTTTCAACTTGAAATTTTGAATTTCCTAATGCTTTCGGAACATATTTCACTGGACTGTGCACTAATTTATGCTTGGATGCATAAGCTTCTTCCAATTTCTTACTCAACTTTATTAACGTTGACATACTATCAATTTCCGTTAGAGCTAATTGACAAATAAAATCAGGTAATGTTGTTTCTTTGGCTAATAATCGGCCTAACATTTTCCTTTTATCCTGCATCGGTCTGCTGCTGACACTTCACGAATTTTCAATTCATAATCCCACTTATCTTTATGCAAATTCAAAGAATATGAAACAAATTTAGAATTAAAACAGTATTTTGAACCAACAATACACTAAGAGTACAATTAACAAAAACACAAACCCAAAACGCAATACAAAGTTCAAAAAACTGCATCTACAAAATACCGTGCGAATGTAACAAGTTTTATATAGCAGAAAGTTCCAGACCATTTGATGTTCGATTAAAAGAACATAAATCATATATAAAAAATATAAAATTTGAAAAATCTATGATTTGCCAACATGCATGGGACTCCAGTCATAAAATAAAATGGGAGGACGCAAAAATTATCGATAAAGAAGAAAACCACCAAAAACGCAAAATCAAAGAAGCTGCTTATATAACCCTACATAAAAATAACTGCGTTGCAAACAAATCCGTGACTTTCAGTAAACAATGGATTCCATTACTAAAAGAAATAACAAAAGAAATAACAAATAAAGATCAAATGCCCACAATATCTAGGTAGCATTGCAAGTTTTTCCTGGGTTTTCCTTGCGATATTAACATGAAATACAGCCTACATACATGATTTCTATTTATACATACAATAACTAATTACATAACAATAAGCATATCAACAACCCCTATACAACAGCATTAGTATCTGACAAGTGTGAACCCGCAATAGGGTTACCTCAAAACCATATACAATATCCGTTGAACAGTATTGGTATCTGACAAGTGTAAAACCGCCATAGGGTCGCCTCAGAACCATGTTAAAATCTACCAAAGAGGTAGCCTAAATCATAATGATTTTTCCTCCTCAAAATAAATATAAAAAAAACGACTGCTTATGCCTTATGGTAACGCAATCGCACACTTCTTTAATAATCATCTTCTCAATTGTATAAATAGAAACATGCTAAAAAATGTTTTTCAAATTATTGAATTTATATAAAATTCACCAATAAAAATTAATCAGCTGATTTCACGTTAAGCGTATTGGCTACCTAAAATAAGTCGGTCCCAGGCCTTAACACAAATTGAAGGCAATCATTCTTTTAAACTTTAAAAATTTTTGCTTAGTGTACTCAAACCAAATATTTCAATAAATCAAAGTAATCTTCAATTTATGTTATAAATGTCAAACTTGAAGTTTTTATTATTTTGACAACGATCCTAGGTCATGGATCGAAACGTAAATAAAACAGATTTTAAAAACTATGAGTGGTTTCATTCCCAAAGAAGATTAAGAAGAATGCTAAACTAACCACAACAAACATACAGGGAGTATTTATATTATAAATTTTACACTAAATTAATCCTACAGTTTATGGCCAAAACGTCCTAACAAATAAACTAACTAAAAATTGGTCATACTACTTAACTAAAAAAAAACTTACTTACTAAAAATTGTCCATTGTTTGAGGGTTTGTCTTCCAACGTAGAACAGCTCCTAAAATTAGGGGAGAGAATCTCGCTTGTTGCTCTTGTTTGTAATTTTATTAAATATTTGAATGTCACACGAACCCGGCAGGATCTTATTGACAAAATCACTTAACTTGTGCGTCACACGCCTACAAGCTTTTTAATAGTTACCTTGTATCACTATAAATCCGCGAACATATAGGCATGACCCTTGCGAACTGGAAAAATATCACTCTTTTCCAATTTTCACTATTGTGATACGACGTGAAATATTCTATCTGTGATGCCGGAGAACGCTACCCGCGAACTACGTTTCTTTCTACTTCTTGACCACGGACAGCCCCATTGGAATAACTTTCTATTTTGGCTGAAGCCCTAAATTATATAGATTAATTCCTACCCTAATCATTATGTACGTTATTTTCTGTTATCCAATGACTGAACAGAACCTCCCACAAAACAAGACTTCAAAAACCAAATCCAACCCCTTTTTAGATGAGAGTCACGGAAGCAATTATTTTTCCAAGGGTTTAAATTATATTGTACCTTCTACGAATTTTCTAATTATTGAAATGTGGAACCTACCTATGGCGACAGTAGTCTGCCATTAACAAAGACCGGCTAACCTACTTGAGCCGAAATGGATTTTAAATACAATGGATGTCTCCAGACTACTTAAAATTACTTGTAATATTTGAACAAATCAAATTGGAAATAGTTTTCGCTATTTATAATGTTTCGTTTTCTATAACCCGCTGTCAATCAACGAAAGTATTAAGAAGATTAAGTTTTTCAAACAGAAAATTGCTTTCCTTTATTTACGCTAAAAGGTACAATTCCATTTTAATTTTATCAGATTCGTCAATCTGTAACCGACCTAAACTTTAAGAGGTTTATTGTATTTGATTTACCAGAATAGAGCTTTAAATGATGACCTGCCGCTGAAATTTCTAATAGTTTAGTAGCCTGAAGCTATCTGTAACCCTGGTCTTTTATTATAAGGGAGCCTAACTAAAATATGAAGTAATTTATTGTGGAATTTTTGTCTATACTTTATGCAAGTTACTGAATTTTAATTAATTGATCTGTTTATTCGTTAACATTACAAAATAATGTTACACAATGTCAACTGTTTTAATATTTAATTATGTACATTTGAAAATAAAATATGAAATAATCAAAAATACGTACCAACTAGAGACTCAGAAATTAATTATGAGCTATTACTGACAAATATTCAATTACTGCTCGATTATTGTAATCCTCCACTATTACCTTCATTAATCGGCGAGATCTCGAAACTTTTTTCCGGAGTGGTTGCAAGACTTCTCCTGCTTGATGTTGTTCAATGTGAAATAATTTAATAACTGCTCCTTCATAATTGTTTCTTTGCTTTGCAAAACACGCTCTCAACCCTCCGCTCTATTATTTGTTTCGGTATAGTCGCCTGTAACACGGTTGAAGCAATTCCAGTTTTTAATTGCAAACCGAGGTGGGATCCGATTTTTACTAACCCAGTTGTTTTCAACATAGGAGCTTCTATGTCGTTTGTCGGGGGCTTTTACGGCCGGAGTCATTATAAAAATTTATGTTTCTGAGTTGGGGCCGTGTCATTTTATAAACTAAAGTCGACATTTTGTCCAATTTTGTAAGGAGCTCCGTCAGGACAAAAAAGAAAATAAATAATTAAAAGAAAAATAATAAAAAGATATAAATAATAATATTAAGCAGACAAGTTAGAGTGAAGAGTATGTAGAGATACTTCTGAACTAGCAAAAAGCCAAAAGCGTTTTGGCTTAAATGGGCTGGTGAGTCTGCTAGTTCAGAAGTAACTTTACATACTCTTTACACTTTAACTTGTCTACTTAATATTATCACGCTTAACTTTATTATTATTTTTATATTTTATTATCTATTTTTTTCCTTATCCTGATGAAGCCTCTTACAAAAGTGGGCGAAACGTATACCTTAGTTTATAAAATGACACGGTACCAACCCGGAACCCTAAACATTTATAATGACTCCGACCGTGAAAGTCTCCGGCAATATCACAAAAACCTTTACGGGAAGGATATTGTAAATAAAACAAAAACTTTTAGTAACCTTAGACACTCATTAGCAAAATTATTTTGTACACTCACATTTTTGTTACGGTGCCGTAATTCTGACAGAGTTCCAAATTTCCTTAAATAAAATATCACATTAAAACATATTCCAACCAAAAAATTTTTTATAGAGCAGAACTCTCACTACTTCGTGAACGAATTTCCAACACTCGAAAAGAAATAGACAATATTTCTATACAACTCCTACAACTCTATATAACATTATCCGCCACGCTTAGCTACAATTACTGGACTCTCTTTGACCGAATTTTATACTTGCAAGCCCAAAAGAGCATCGAACCCACCACAAAAGCCCACTTACGCAAATTCTTGCAACTTTCCAAGAACTTTTCACACCCTGAAAAAACATCTTACCCGAAAACTCTGTCTTAAAACACCGTCATAAACCGATCAGAACATATCCTATCCGAAAGCCAACTACATATCCTTTTCAAATGACTTAACTTCTCAATTGCCCCCAGAAAAATTTCCGCAGAGGAAATCATTTGCTCTGTAGAATCAGCGATCCGATCTCTACCTCAAGACAATGCCAACCTAGTTCGCTTTGAAACTACATAATGTCTCCGACATACCAAAACTCCCAACAAAAGCGTGACAAAGCAAGAAATAATGGTCTTAAAACACCTACGAACGAACAAGCAAATTGTTATACTTCCTGTAGACAAAGGTAACGCAACTGTAATTCTAAACCGTACAGAAGACAAAGAAAAGATTAACCAATTATTACAAGACGGTTCTTATACTTCTATAACCAAAGACTCCACTTCAACGCTTGAACGAGGAATTTCAGCACTTATCAAATCCTCTAATATTGCCAAAACTATCCAAAAACGCATTTAAACCGACTCCAACTACGACACTTTAACTCCACAGAAGGACTAATACACTATATTATTGGGCACAAACCATACCTATCATACAAAAACAAGCTCAACATATTTAACACTGACATCTGCAAGTGTGAAGAAGTGGGAACTCCAGAGCATACAATCAATCTTACAATGCCGACTCACGGTAGAAGACAACACTCAACATCACCGAGAAGAACTTCTACTACTTACAACTCGGGATGTACTGGCAGTAAAAGTGGTTTGAATACGTTTTTTCGGCGATGGTGGCAGAGGCGATAGAAGCCTTGGGTGCGGTTGGGTTGAACGGATCGCACGTCGAAGGGAGTTTTGTGCTTGCTTGTAACAATTTTATTTTTTGGTTGTTAAATCCATTCATAAAAGTGCAAGAATTATAAAACACTTTTATTGAAATGGTGAATAAAAAACATTTAACAATTTTGGTATTACGCTAAAGCGGCATCTTTATGTATAGTCAAATATCTGTGTCTTCGATAGCAATTTGCAAGCGCGTTTTGGTTGACAACCCCCTCCTGGGACACTCCGTTCGTCCAAGTGAGATTGATAACCAGTCGGCCATGCGAGATAGTAGAGTCAAGATGTATGAAAGAACGATGGCCGGCAATTTGCGTATAAATTTTGAGCAGTCGTGACACATCTTTTAAATAGCGGTTGGTATCCTATGAACGTTATTAAATTGTTTAATTGAGATATTTTATTTAGCGCAAAAACAACACTAAAAATGCAACTTTGAAAACAGGAAATCCAGTCACTGATGTTAAAACCACTTTGTATTACAACCTGTAAAAAAGCAACTTAGAAGATGGAAAATTTGACTAATTTATAGAAGACCACTTTATTATACAAAGTAAAGATGGTATTTGGTAAGGCAGCGTGATTCGACATATTGCAGCAGCTGACGGATGTATTGTGACTGCATTTAATTCGACACCTGGAGCAATTCCATGTGCTAGGAGCTGTTGAGGATGAGCTGGGTCCACACAACATACAGTGAATTCCGCTTGATATTACAAGTACCTCTTCAAGGCCACAAAAAGCAGTTTTGGTTACTAGTTAGTTTTAAGAATCTTTTTTTGATGGTTTATACATTGGAAACACTTTAATTTGTTTGATTATGTAAAAGTACGAATGTTATAAAAATTTCAATTATTTGTTGAGCTGGAATTTTCCAGTGTTAAAATTATAATTGACTATTTTGATGGTTTTAGAAACCACACACGTGGTTCATTATGTACCGTTAGTAACAGCAACAGGTGTTACTGACGTCACTTGTTTGTCTGCAGTATACTGCTGACAGATGTGTTCTAGGAACAAATGCTTCGAACAGCGTTTGCCCAAGTTGAGTAAACAAGAATATTTTTGTGATCTGCTTTTTTAATAGAAATTAAAACTAACACAAGTAATTTAAAAAAAGGAAAAACTTGAGTAGCAACGTTTTTAAAATGTAATCCTTCCGAACAGATCTGCACGGGTCGGACCTTTTTAGTGTAACAAGTTTACACTAAGCTGTAAAATGTTTGATTATCAACAATTTTGATAAACCTTAATTTAGAATTCACGAACTCATTTAATTATTTATGAAATTTTGTTGCATTGCATTTTGTTTTAAAAGAGAATCTTTTGAGTAAATTATTGGTTCAAGATTAAAGTTTTTTATTTTGATCAAATATGGTCAAACCTAACAACAGGAAACTAATATCCTTAAGAGTAGAATTTTGATGCCAATTTTATATAGAAAATATCTTTTTAATATTTCTTTAGGTATGTTTGCGGGACACAAATAGTGTTCCACCTTTCTATTAATCTAATTATTACAATTTCTTACAGGAGCAGCGTCTTATTTTGTTAAGACGGGTTTTTGTCATCGAAGGCGATTTTTTTCTTTGGGTTTCCACGTCCGCCCCTAGAAATATACCACGCAATTATCATAAATAAGTCCGGACTTGGTGGCGCCTATTTGTTTTAGTTTGAGTTTGACCTACAAACAGATTTCGACTTACCCCCCCCATTTCTCATAGCTCTGCCCAAGGAATAGACCCCTAGTTATGTCGGAAGACTTCGTTACACTTGCCCATGCGCGAGGCTAGCCTTGTAACCATTTAGAAAAGAAAAATAAAAACCAGTTTCACTGGCGCCCATTTTAGAAATTCGTTTTACTGACACCCAATGTGGGGTTGGTATAATTAGAAAAACGTTTCACTAGCGCCCATGCGTGAGGCTAGCTGAGTCCAGTTAGAAAAACCGTTTCATGCTTCGAACTTGCCTAGTGTAAGAAACGAATCTTACCACCTATACGTAGATTATATAACTATTCACAACGAATTATAATGACGTGCCCCAGGTACGGCGGCGGACATCGCCACTGTCAGAGAATACGCAATCTATGGAGAGCGCTGCGTGTCGAAGTATAGCAGGCTATGGAGAGCGCTGCTCGTTGAAGGTTTTGCAGGCAGTGGGGAGCAATGCAAGAGGATTTCTTAGGCTACGGTGAGCACCAACAAATGTCTTCTAGAGAATTTAAATATTACCCTATATCAAAGTACACATGCCGAACATAAAACAAGGTCCTAGAAAATTGGAATCTCCAACTCATCTTTTGTGCTACCCTAAAAGTAACGAATCTATTGGATGCCCATTCCACTAACTTTTTTCAACATACTTAGCATAGGGGAAGATAGTATATAAATACGATTGCGAATCCTGCAAAATTCAGTATCCTTAGTGCTCACCACAACCTGAGGACTCAACTACAGTACTCACCTTATCTGTACACGGCGCCTTACCACTTTTCATACTCTTTAATGCTAATTCAAATTAATTTTAAAGTATAGGACATTCCAAGTCCTCCTTTTCAATATATGATTCCTGTTCTAATGCTGTTAGTTTCTCTCTTGCATATAAATTACCTATATATTTATGCCATCTAACTACTTTCTCTACATTTTCTATAATGGCGTTTCCTCTTGCGTCCCTTGTATTTTAGCTATATGGTTATATATCCTTAAAGTTCATTGTCTGTTTTTCCTATTTCTGTCTTAGTTTGTACCTCTTTGCACTCTTCATCAATCAATTGTTCTTTAGCTTCCTTGCATTTGTAAATAATTTCCTATTTTATCAATTTTAATTTGTTTTCCTGTTTCGCCTGATTTATTTTTGTATTTTCGTGTTTCTTCTATTAAATTCAGGATATCCTTTGTTATCCATGGTTTTCCATTTTCTTTTTGTGTATACCCCAGAATATCTCTGGCCACTATGTCTAAGCTGAATTTAATGTTATTCCATTCTGTTTCTACTTCCCTAGTATCTTAGATTTTCCCGATATTTTTCAGCAATTGATATGAATTTTTTCCAAATCTTTCGTGGATATCTTTGTCTTTTAGATTTTCAAATTTTTAAATTTAAGAACGGCCTTCATGACTACGATGGCGTGTCAGTGTATATATCTACCTCTGGGTAGCTTCTACAGTCTTTTACTTGATTCTTAAACCGTTGTCTAACAATAATGTAATCTGTTTGATATTTTCCTATATCTCCTGGCATATTCCACGTTTATCGTATTCTAGCATGATGTTGGTGATGGTTAAATTGTTCTTGTCGCAAAATTCTACCAGCTTATTTATTTACCCTGTCAGTTCTTGTGCCTAAACCAAATAAACCTACTGCTGCTCCTTCCCTACCCTCACGTACTAGTGCATTAGAATCCCTCGTAATTATTAAATTTTCACGTACTTTTACGGATTTTAGTGTCTTTGATATCTTTGTAGATCGCAGTAGAGTATTTTGGATGGTTCTGGAACAACACCACCACCACCACCACCACCACCGCCGCTATCTAACCTAGGTTTTACATGTAAATTCGCACTATAAAGTCTTATTTTTTAAGAATCTCCTCCTGACTCCTCCTTGCTCTCCTCCTTGCTCTCCGCCTTGCTCGGACACCCCCCAACCATTTTGATTACGTCACACCCGCATTCTTTCCATCCGCGAGATAAATCTTTTTCCACACTTCCACCCACGAGATAAATGTACATTGTTTGGTATCAATTAATATTAGAATTTTCTCGGCTACTCGAATCTCTAAAATTTTTCAGATATCATCACCCCCAAGGAGCTACCCTCATTTTAAGATTTCTTACCTGTTGCGATTTCCGACCGTCCTTAAACATACAACCAACCTAACCTAACATGGTCATATGGTCATATGACCATATGTGTCATATGGTCATGTGGTCATATGGTCATATGGTCATGTGGTCATATGGTCATATGGTCATGTGGTCATATGGTCATGTGGTCATATGGTCATGTGGTTATGTGGGCAGGATCCAAATCTGTAAATAGATTTAAAATAGGACCACCTCTTACCATTTTACACACACCTCTAAATTATAAATTTCCTGCGGCTCATACCTAAAGAAAATCTAAAACCATTCTTAAAGCTTTTTATTACAGACAATTTTACTAATACAGTTTAAATTTTGTAAACCACATTTCTAAATACATATTTACAATTTTTATTCTTAACCTAGAACTTCTCATATCGGCTTATACTTATTAATATTTATTTCTAAATAGAGCACCTTTTCCAAAGACCAACCGGACCCACATGTTTCAAATTCCTCTGATTTTGTTCTTATGGTTTCGCTTAAGACCTCGTACATATTTTCCAGATTACTAGAAGACGTTATATCCACATTTTTTGTGTTAAAGTTTCACATCGGTAGTCTCTTCCCCATTTTGGTGTAAACGCCGTAGAGTTCGCAATAGACTTTTACTGCTGTATGTTGTATTCTTTTTCATTAATTAATCGAATAAATCGCTCTTTCTGCTTCCAAAGAAACTCGGACACTCCATCGTCGACACTGGCGTTCTTTATGCGATAGCTAGCCATACGGTTGTTAAACGCTGTACTAACCATTTCTACACCATCGTCGTTAGTAGCGGTAACTGATGCATTTTTATGTCTGTTGCTCCTTAAGTGTGCGGCATACGTAGTTTTTTCCATTTCGAAATCGCATACTTTACACATAATTCGTGGTTGTTTCGTACAAGGCCCTTTAACAGCTGGCGGAGCTGAACGTTTACGGCTTAATGACATACCGTGCTGTTTTTCCTTGTGTCGCTGTGAGCTATTCTCGTAAAAGCGATACCGCAAGACCCACAGTTAAAGTACTTTGCTGCGGACGGCTTAACGCTGGACGATGTTACACTACGACATTTGTTCTGGTGTCGTTTGAGAGCATCCCTCCTAGTAAAGTAGACGTCACAGGGCTCGCATTTAAAAACGTTTGCAGATACCATTTTAGTACAAAACAAAATCCGCACTATAAAACTTGACTTGTAAGCGAACTAACTTATAACTAAAGAGTTTACTCTTGCGCACCTGCTTTATATACCCTATAGAATGCAAACCGAAGGTTTCCGAAGACACCCGAACGAAGTTGAGGATTCAGCGGGGAACTAAATGACGTCATAATCCTCGCTGCTCGTCCAATACATTTAGCGCCAATGCATACACCTGGTTCGCTTCGTCGATGGTGCGAATGCTGTTAGTAGAAACACCGGAAAACGTCTTCCATGTTATACGGATCGCGTGCATATTAAAAATCCAAAAGGGTGGTAGCACACGCACACAAATTGTGTGCAAGTCGTGCTGTAGAAGATGCAGTGCTACTATAACCAAAAACACTTTAAACCTTTGCTAAGGGAATACCAAACTTGTCTACAGGATACTTACAACAATTTAATTTTAAATAACTTCTACGTCATATTTTAGGAAATGGGGGGCTTGAATATTTTTCCAAATGAATCACCAAGCGAAAGTATATGCTTAACGGTATTAGAATTACCCATTAATTTCCTATTTTACGACCGTGGTTAATTATAGATTGAAATTTAATTTGTGCACGTTCGAGCTTCTCGTAAACTAACATATTTTAGAGCAACAATGCGCTGTATAATACATGCATACCCTTTCGCCGCGCTACTGCTATTCTTGTAATTGCTAGAAAAAGTCACTCTCTTTTTTACTGTTAGGACCTATGCAAAGCACCATTTTTTTATACTTTCTATAGCACATCGCGCACTTTTTCGTCTGATGATTAAATTTTGCTTCTGTAGGCTTTTACACTTTCGCATAGCGGTCGACCGCACGTACTGATTTCTAGAACCGGTAAGTACTTGATATCGTCCAAATAGAGAATTAGATGCTCGATGTCTGTCAATTTCCAATTCCCTCGTAAAAGGTAGAAAAACTCAGTCAATCATCCATTAAACTTCCACCCGCTCCTGTTCTGATAATTTACAAACATTTTTCAAACGACAATGGGCCGAGAATTTTTAAACCTCCGAGAGATCTTTAAGTCGTGATCAATTACACATCCGAGCTATGCGTAAACTAACATATTTTGCAGCAACTGTGCACTGTATAATACATGCATACCCCTTCTCTGCGCTACTGCTATTCTTGTAGTTGCTTGGAAAAGTCAGTCGCCCTTTTTACTGCTAGGGTCGCTAAAAAGCACCATTCCATACTTTATTTATAAGTGTAGGACATCGCACACTTTTTTTGTCGGTTAATTAAATTTTTGTTTATGTAGACCTTTACACTTTCGCTTATTTAAACATCTAATACAATCAATTAACCACTTTCGATTATTCTAACGGAGACAACCATACATCCCACCGCATCGTTCTTTTTGAATCCAACGATCCTATGGGCTTCCACGCACTAACACCTAACGTATTTTTCCTACTATTTGTTAAACAAAAACTACCGGTATCACCATTGTGGACGTAAACAGATGTTTGTGGATGTGTACGAGAGTATGTAACCATATACATTAATTAGTCTAAGCTATTTTATTTAGTCCGCGAAAACTACTATTTTTCTAATCCACAACTAATAATCGCCTTTATAGGTTTAACATTTCTACCATTTCCCAATGACTGGTGCTACGTACATGGAAACTTTAATTTCTTATTAGAGAATTCTTATTCTCCCGCACTGCTGCGTAGTTGCATGCCTACCCTTTTGAGTATATGCTCGTTATAGGTTGTAAGACCCTCGGTTTTACTTAACTACACTTCGTGAGACCCTTTAATCTTTTTAATCGTATCTTTCTCGCCTACAATACAGTAGGACTTAACATTACTACCAACAAATTCTAATACTAGACCCCATTAAATACGTCTTTAATTTTCCTACAACTTTTTATCGACAAGTGTTATATTGTATTTATTATACGCGGGGTAGTCACTCTTTTAAGATAAATATATTTTGCTAGGTATCAACTAATATTAAATTTTCTAGGGACCCCAAATCTGTAAACAGATTTTAAATAGCTCCACCCATACAAAGTTATGCCTTCTAAAGACTAATTTTGCCCATCTTTATTTAACTCCATCTTTAAAACCCTTTTTGCTACATGAGACATATGCTTTAGCCACCCATCTCCCGAAATCTAAAACCTCCGTGTCCCGCGAATACCACGTGGAGATAACACGTATACTCTGTCAACCAGGATAGAAGCAGGAAAGATTTGGAAGGTGGGCGAAGAACTTAAAAATTATGGAATTTAAAAACTAATATATACAAATATAAACAACTATCTTATATCTTTACGTCCCCATGCGTAGATTGTTGTACTATTAGGAATGATGTACCTTTGTCATCTTCCTCAATAAACTAATTTTATTAATAAGCTGCGTATGCAAATCGTATTCTTTTACTCCGGATACATACGCAGGCAAGTACTCGATACCATCAAATAAAGAATTGGATGCTTGGTGACTGTTAACATCCGCTTCCCTCGTGTACGCCAAAACACATCCCAGCCCGTGTGCACCCCTGCCCATGCGCCCCCTCTCTGTGCGACTGCTATTTCGGGGTAACGTCACAGCCTTTTATAAATAAAGAACAATGTTATATACTATTATAAAATGTTTATTCTGACATTATACATAACAAATTTAAAAATATTTAATGCCAAGCATGGGGTCATTTAAACTTAATTTTAATACAAAGTTATACACAGAAGACAGTCCTTTCTTTATGTTTGTTTGGGTGGCTTTAATTTTATCTAATTTTATTCGCAGCTTAAAATTTAAATCGATACCCAAGTCCTCTATCTCCTTTTCTAGCCAATAGTTTGATACATAAAGACCGTCTAGGTTTTCGAATTGTAAAATGTACCGAAGCTTGTCTCTATATTTAAAGTCTTTGATTCAATCGACAACCAGATCCATTCCTTCGTGTAATTCTTGCAGCTTGTGACAATCTTTTAATCGCAGCTTTCCCACTATATCCTGCATACGTATCTTGTTAGCTTGATTGACTTCTTCTTGTCGGTATTGGAGAAATCCTTATTCTCCCACAGACTGTTGCGTAGTTGCATGTCCACCACTTTTGGGAATATATGGTTGTTATAGGTTGTAAGACCCTCGGTTTTAAATGATCCGAAAGGTTTTTTACTAGGTAAATATACAATGTTTAGCGGAACCCCTTTGCGTGTGGTGTACGCCAAGGTTACGAAACCCGCATTCCTTAGTTCGTCTTTGTTATCTGTCATTTTGATAAATACGTTTTAGAATAACTTTTTAAAAAGTATACGGATTTAGTACCATCCTTTTCTGCAAGAACGCCTACATAACTAAAGAGTCTTTCTTACTAACCGCAAATGCATACAGCTTGTACAACCCAGATGTATCTAAGTCAGTCCATCGGTACATAAAATAATCTTTTAATTCTTCCTCATTTTCTCTAATAAGATGTTCTTTGTCTAACACATCTTTGTATTGATCGCGTATTGTCGCAGTGTTCTCCATGTAGTCCAATTTTCGCCTTTTTGCATCCATTTCCTCTAATTCCAGTTGTCTTTTCCTTCCACTTACAGCGTATGGTATACATAATGGGGCAATTTCCTTTAGCGTAAACGGATAGAGTTTACTACCAATATTTACGCGTTGTCGTACAACCTCTGGACGAATGTTGGTGTATCTATCAATCACAATTCCGAAATTACTATTTCTTTTGGAATTGTAGAATATAGTGTTGCAGATTGTGTAAAATATGTACTACCTGCTTCATGTAGCACTGGCGTAAGATTTTTCTTTTATCTTGGCTATCTTCCTCTACTATCTCCAAATAATTTATAGGTAAATAGTTAAAACTAAAAGCCAAGCACATACTTTATCAATTTTCCCTTTCCTCTAGTTTTTCGGACAACTTAATTTGCAAGCTCGTCAATTTCTTTGTAGTGCCAGTCCCCCAAGCCACGTACTGTAGCAGGTTATTATAGACTAAACAACAGCTATTTTGTAGCTTGTCCGATAGCGTACTCCACATTTTGGCAAGTGATACCGAGTACATTGGCGCCTTTAGGAAGTATAACACTATCTTCCAATAAGGTTAAACAATCTTTTAAGGGTTTATACACTCGTTCCGCACTGACATAGCTTCCAATTGCACAGTTGTATATTCTCGCTTCCAATCGCGTAATACCATGTTCTTTGGCCAAAGTAGACGCAAATGTTTCCCTTAAACGTACATCTGGACAACGTAAAAATCTAGTATATGATTGCCAAGTTGTTTATTAACACCAGGACTTGTTATCTGACACACAAATTTGTTGTATATCTTAATTCTTGCATTGGTTGTTAGCCATGTTAAACAACCAATCCATGCAGTTTATCGTTGTCAACTATAATATTACACTTTTCTTCGTATTCTCCCTTATAGCAAAAGTTATGCTTTGTAGTTAAATAATTACACACCTCCATCTTGCTAAATATGCCCGCAAAATCTTGGGTTACATCCATGTCAAAAGATAGAAATAATCTTTTCGACTTCGTCTAATATATCTGGTAGTTCCTCAATAAAGTTTCCAACTTAACATCTGCTAGTTCCACTTTGTATCGAACACATATAGGATTTTGGAATTTTTATTAATGCATTCGAGTTCTTCTTTTCCGATAATTTCTTTTACTCTCTGGCCCATCTTGTTAGTGCTTTCCAAGAAAACGGAAAGCTTAGCTTTAACACCATGCCTAGCTGAAACAAATCGGTTGAACTTTCTTCGTAGATAGCTGTTAAATGCACCACAAATTTCTTTTTTGGATAAACATCCTTTTGTTTGCAGATGCTTGTTCGGTGTCAGAAAGGTCGCAAATTTTAACCAACATTATATTGTCACAAAATGGTTCTGCAATTGGTGTGTGTAGTCCACCAGTCAGCATCTTTTCGCCTTCGACATAACAAATATTACCAATATCTGTCACCAGATTATTGTTGCACAATAATCTGCCAACAGCCATAATCCAAATCGCTCATTTGTCGGTTTCACTTTATTCCCAAGAAGTTGAGACACGTTAATCACCTTGGAGACGCTCATGTTTACCGTTCTAGCTACTATCGAATACTAAATTGAATACGAAAAATTGTTCTCTTACGTATTCTACAGAGTGAGGACGTATATTGCCGAAGATAGTCGAATATGTTGTTATCAACCTAAGCCGACAGGGATGCGCATCGACATATATCCGGATATATGGGATGTTAAGTTAAGTTGAAATTGCCCCATAAGCGTGAAATTAACCACTGACCACATGGCCATATGACCACATGACCATATGACCACATGGCCATATGACCACATGACCACATGACCATATGACCACATGACCATATGACCACATGGTCATATGACCACATACAAATGACCATATGACCACATGACCATATGACCTAATTGCTTTTAATAGGTTTTCTCATTACAAACCCATTAGTACTAATTGCATTTTAATGAGTTTTCCATTAAAAAACAAGTGTGGACCTAGGTTAGATAAAGGAAAATTAATAGGTTGGGTCAGCGCCGCGAGCTTGGCTAACCTAGGATTTTCGCTGTCAACTGGTCATTATTATGGCTGCATTAAAATAAGTGCTTGGGATTAATGAAAACTCGTCTGGTTACATGTGTCATGTAATCGCATGTGTGTAAATTGTATGTACGTAAGTCGATAACTGTCATATGTTAATGTGTCTTGTGGCTGTGGTCCGTAATGTGTGTCGCACGGCATGGTGGCGTGGCGTGCACGGCTGTGATGTTGACACGAGGATACGTGCCGGATTATGGTCGAGTGCGCAGACGTAAGATCGTTGCATGCTTTATATGCTGTTCGACGAACTGCGGCTCTCCAGTAAGGCTGGCATGGGCGTGATATGATGTTGTATTGAATTTGTCTATGGTCTCACCGATGTTCTGGGCGATATGACCGTTGGTATGTGTGGCGAGTTGTCTGGGTGTGGCTGGTGACGAGAAAATTGTGTTGAATGTCGGGCAAACTGACTGGCATAACTGATGTGTATAAATGGTTAGGTTGGCCTGAACCATGATGCTATCTGAAATACTAAAGTCTAATATATGCATTGCATTGTAATGCATAAGCGATTAATGGCCGTTGTTGCTGGCGATTGCAACGTGTGTCGAAGCGATAAGAAAGGGTCGAAAATAGTAAACGGTCTTAAAATTCGGAAATACGTCTGTCGATCGAAATTCGTCTGGAACAAGCAGATTGACAGCTGAACTGGTGATGAACGAAGTCGGTATGTTGTTTGAATGGATGACAGACTGCGAAAGGCAGTATGAATGGTGTGGCTACGGACAAACTGCTATGAGAATGACGTATAGATGTGATGGTTGACGGACGATAACGTGGATGCTGTTGGAATGGCGGTGGACAATGAAAACCCGGGAAATTTCCCAAAGGGGGGGGGACAGGGGCAAGGGCTGGGGTGTTAGGAAGAGGAGCGGATGTTAACAGTCACCAAGCATCCAATTCTTTATTTGGATGGTTGAGTACTTGCCTGCGTATGTATCCGGAGTAAAAGAATACGATTTGCATACGCAGCTTATTAATAAAATTAGTTTATCGAGGGAAGATGACAAAAGGTACATCATTCCTAATAGTACAACAATCTACGCATGGGACGTAAAGATATAAGATAGTTGTTTATATTTGTATATATTATTTTAAATTCCATAATTTTAAGTTCTTCGCCCACCTTCCAAATCTTTCCTGCTTCTATCCTGGTTGACAGAGTATACGTGTTATCTCCACGTGGTATTCGCGGGACACGGAGGTTTTAGATTTCTCGGGAGATGGGTGGTAAAGCATATGTCTCATTAGCAAAAAGGGTTTTAAAGATGGAGTTAAATAAAGATGGGCAAAAATTAGTCTTTAGAAGGCATAACTTTGTATGGGTGGACTATTTAAAATCTGTTTACAGATTTGGGGTCCCTAGAAAATTTAATATTAGTTGATACCTAGCAAAATATATTTATCTTAAAAGAGTGACTAGTATAATAAATACAATATAACACTTGTCATAAAAAGTTGTAGGAAAATTAAAGACGTATTTAATGGGGTCCTAGGTTAGATAAAGGAAGTAATGGTTAGGTCACGTGCGGCGGCTAACCTGATTAAATTAAAGGGGTCTCGAATGTAGTTAAGTAAAACCGAGGGTCTTAAACTGGTTACTCAAATGTGTATGGCATGTCATGTGTCGCGGAATAAATGTGTCTGTAAGAATTAAAGTTTCATGTCGTACCGTCATGGATGGTAGATGTTAAACCTATAAGGGATTGTGTGCGTTGAAATAGTGTGGGCTAAATAAAATGTTAGACTAGATGTGGTACGTGCCGTCCACCAAAACTCGTTACGTCCAATGGCTGCGGTAGTTTTGTTTACAAATAGTAGGAAAGATCGTAGGTGTAGTGCGTGGCCCTAGGTCGTGGTTCAAAGAACGTGGGGGTGGATGTCCGTGTGATAATCGAAAGTGGTTAATTGTGTCTGTGTGTAAAAGCGATGTTGTAAAGGTAGCTAACAAATTTAATTAACGCAAATGTCGATGCTGACTTTAAAAAAGTAGGTGCTGCATTTTAGCGATCTAGCGTAAAAGGGCGAGACTTTTCCAAGCAATAGAATAGCATAGCGCGAGCCGGTTGTTATAGCGCATGTGGCAAGCGTTATGTATTTACGCGACTCGGAGTGTAATTGATAACTAAAGATCCTCGGAGTTAAATCTGACGCATTGTTTAAAATGTTGTAAATTGCAGGCGGGTGAAGTTAATGGTGTGTCTATCTTTCTACCTTTGAGAGATGCGAAATTGAAGAATGGGACTAATTCGCTATTTGGAGAATAGAAATTACGGTTGACGCGTGACGGTCGAGTAGGAAATGTAAATGCAGAGCAAAATTTAATATAGCGAAAAGCGTGCTATAAAAGCAAAAATGTGTTTGATAGGTCCACGTAAAAGAGTGTTTGCTGCAATTACAGAATGCGAGGGGAAGAATATGTGCGATGACAATGTGGCTTAAATGTTGTCTCGGAAGATAAGTGCAGCTTAAATTTCAATCGCATAACCATGCTAATAGGAATTAATCGGAATCTAAACCGTTGTAGACTGCTTGTATCATTGGAAATGATCGCCCGATTTCAAAATGACGTGAAGTATTTAAATTAATTGGAAGTGCTGTGAAAGTTCTGGTCTTACAAGGTTTAATGTTTGGTAGAGATGCACCAAGAATAAATCAATTTGCAGTGGTCTACACCCTTTGGTTTTTTATCACGACTCGATAATCTGAAGATTTTCGGGTTTTGATTAAGCATTCGACGTACGAAGCGAACCGCGTGCGTAAATGGCTAATGATTGCGTACAGCGAATACGCATTGTCCCCTACCTATGTAGTGCATGGAAGAACTTGATTTGTGCTGATAGGACTAAATGCAGTGCGAATGTAAACCTTGTTAAAGTAGTTGCTAAAGCAAGTTTTAATGATTTTGTTTATAAATGGCCGATGACAGTTAAACACCTGGGTCACTGTTGCAGGGTGCTGAAAGACTCGATAATGTTGAGGACTCGTCCATACCTCCGACAAAGGTATTCTAAAACGTGTTTCGGCAAATGACGAAAACGACAGGACCGGAAACGCACGTATGCATTAAGCCAACGTTCGCTGCCAGTGTTAAAGCCTTGAAAACCTCGGAATATGTGAAAGTTGCATTCAAATGGTTCAAGTGATGCGACACTAGGCAACGCTGAATGCAGTACGTCTCAGGCTGATAGAAGTTAATCAGCTTTAAACGATGGTGAGGCTAGACTGCTGCGCAGGATGGTCTTGAGAAATGGGTTTCGATTAATAGAAAGAGACAATCGACACGTAAAATCTTGGAACTGCTGTTCACATGGTGAAAAGGATGAAACGTACAGGTAAAATGGTACAAGCTTGACGAAAATAGAGAGTTAAGCACTAAGCAAATGGAAGGACTGGGTCGGTATGCTTGGAAATGGTTATAAAATGACCATGTGAAGTAGCGTAAATTTGTTTGGTTAGAATAAACATTGTAAGTATGTATTTGAATTGGTTTAATAAAGGCTGTACAGTGCTGATCACTAAGGGTCATGGCGCGGATGATGGGCATGTCGAAGCGGTGGCGATGCAAAGCATCAGTCTGTTGGATGGTGTCGGTGCTGCGTGTGTCGGTGCGTATGCAGCGCGTAACAATTGGTTTATCGAGGAAGATGACAAACATCAGTTCTACAACAATCTGCGTGGTATGATGGATAGTTGTATGTATTGATGGTTTAATTCATGTTCTTCGCCATTCAAATCTTTCCTGTCTGGTTCGACGAGTGACGTGTTATCTCGTGTCGGTCGAGATGGTGTCTGTAGGTGGAACAATGGTGTATTCGATGGGTAACGATGCAAGTGGCTGTTAAAACGTGGTGAGTGATGCCTGGTTATACTGATTGTCTTAAGTGACCGTAAATAAATACTGCGTCGAAATAGTAGACGATGTGGGTCTGTGAGGTGATTGAAGTCTCTGTGATGGCGAGCGCTGATTAGAGGTCTCACGGTGGCCGTGCTCGAGCTGTCAAAGGAGCACTGCGCTGCAGTGTCTCTGTGGTGGTTTCCATTGAACGCCAGTCGTGAAATGAACGAAATGGCTAAGGTGGTGTGGTGTGAAAAAAATAGTGTTTCGCGGACTAAAATCGCAAGGACATGTAGTGCTCTGGTGCGTCACGAATGCGAGGATTATGACGTCATTTAGTTCCCCGCTGAATCCTCAACTTCGTTCGGGTGTCTTCGGAAACCTTCGGTTTGCATTCTATAGGGTATATAAAGCAGGTGCGCAAGAGTAAACTCTTTAGTTATAAGTTAGTTCGCTTACAAGTCAAGTTTTATAGTGCGGATTTTGTTTTGTACTAAAATGGTATCTGCAAACGTTTTTAAATGCGAGCCCTGTGACGTCTACTTTACTAGGAGGGATGCTCTCAAACGACACCAGAACAAATGTCGTAGTGTAACATCGTCCAGCGTTAAGCCGTCCGCAGCAAAGTACTTTAACTGTGGGTCTTGCGGTATCGCTTTTACGAGAATAGCTCACAGCGACACAAGGAAAAACAGCACGGTATGTCATTAAGCCGTAAACGTTCAGCTCCGCCAGCTGTTAAAAAGCCTTGTACGAAACAACCACGAATTATGTGTAAAGTATGCGATTTCGAAATGGAAAAAACTACGTATGCCGCACACTTAAGGAGCAACAGACATAAAAATGCATCAGTTACCGCTACTAACGACGATGGTGTAGAAATGGTTAGTACAGCGTTTAACAACCGTATGGCTAGCTATCGCATAAAGAACGCCAGTGTCGACGATGGAGTGTCCGAGTTTCTTTGGAAGCAGAAAGAGCGATTTATTCGATTAATTAATGAAAAAAGAATACAACATACAGCAGTAAAAGTCTATTGCGAACTCTACGGCGTTTACACCAAAATGGGGGAAGAGACTACCGATGTGAAATCCTTTAACACAAAAAATGTGGATATAACGTCTTCTAGTAATCTGGAAAATATGTACGAGGTCTTAAGCGAAACCATAAGAACAAAATCAGAGGAATTTGAAACATGTGGGTCCGGTTGGTCTTTGGAAAAGGTGCTCTATTTAGAAATAAATATTAATAAGTATAAGCCGATATGAGAAGTTCTAGGTTAAGAATAAAAAATTGTAAATATGTATTTAGAAATGTGGTTTACAAAATTTAAACTGTATTAGTAAAAATTGTCTGTAATAAAAAGCTTTAAGAATGGTTTTTAGATTTTCTTTTAGGTATGAGCCGCAGGAAATTTATAATTTAGAGGTGTGTGTAAAATGGTAAGGGGTGGTCCTATTTTAAATCTATTTACAGATTTGGATCCTGCCCACATAACCACATGACCATATGACCACATGACCATATGACCACATGACCATATGACCATATGACCACATGACCATATGACCATATGACCACATGACCATATGACCACATATGGTCATATGACCATATGACCATGTTAGGTTAGGTTGGTTGTATGTTTAAGGACGGTCGGAAATCGCAACAGGTAAGAAATCTTAAAATGAGGGTAGCTCCCTTGGGGGTGATGATATCTGAAAAATTCTTAGAGATTCGAGTAGCCGAGAAAATTCTAATATTAATTGATACCAAACAATGTACATTTATCTCGTGGGTGGAAGTGTGGAAAAAGATTTATCTCGCGGATGGAAAGAATGCGGGTGTGACGTAATCAAAATGGTTGGGGGGTGTCCGAGCAAGGCGGAGAGCAAGGAGGAGAGCAAGGAGGAGTCAGGAGGAGATTCTTAAAAAATAAGACTTTATAGTGCGAATTTACATGTAAAACCTAGGTTAGATAGCGGCGGTGGTGGTGGTGGTGGTGGTGGTGTTGTTCCAGAACCATCCAAAATACTCTACTGATCGCTTTTACCTCTTCCTCACTGTAGCTAGAGGTGGGCATGTATACTTGTATTATTACTGTGTTACCGGTATAGATTCTAATCTAACCATGAATATTCTTTCGTTCTTTTGTAAGTAGTTTTCTACACGCTGTCCTATCTTTTTTCGCATAACTATCCCCACGCCCGATTATTCTCCCTGTTGATTCTGTATGAATTACCCTGAAGTTTTCGCTCCAAAAATCCCCCAACTGGTTTTTTTATACTTTTGGGTCACATCCGCCGAAGCAGTTTCCTTCAGGAGACCCCAATGGGGGACTACTTTACCTCTGGGATTTTTTTCCCTAGAGAATGTCATCATCTTTTATAACAATTTATGTACGCCGTGTACTTGGGAGGTAAACAAGGTAAGCAAGAGTGCATTATTATATAAAACGTGGATCGTGTGTGATCGCAGAGTACTCAAGAAGTGCCTAAACTTTTGTTTTACCGCTTAAAAATATAATATAAACCGCAACTGTGTTAACCATGGATATATAGCACAGAAAGCCAAAAAATTCTGGTGAGTTTTTGACTTTTGTTTATATGAATTTGTGCATTTGATTAACATTAAACATTTATACTGTAACTTGTACAAGACAACCAAATTACAACCGCTTTATCGCTTTCCAATTTAGTCCCGCAATATTGTATCCTGAAAATTTCTTTACACTAAATTGTTTAATCCAACCGCTTACTTAATTAATTACGTGGAGGAAGTTACGCCTCTCCAGCCGGTATATTATTTTAATTCTCTACCACCTACCTTCAACAGATTAAGCATCGAAAAATCTATAACTTCGGTTTGTCAATATTAGATTAATTTATTATTTCCACCGTATGCCGCAGTGCCATTAACCAATTGTATAGAACTATACATATGTATTTATGACGTATGCCTTTAGACTAAGTAGAAAGAATGAATTGATTGAATTTCATTTGCAATTTTCAACGAACTTCGTTCGTTTATGAAATCGATTTGTCGTCCGTCTGTCTGTCCGTCTGTCCGTCCGAGGCCTTTCTAATGGTCGGACATCAATGTGTGATACATCAATCGATTCAGCTCGGTGTCCTGAGCTTAAGTTTTGATGTCAGTTGAAATCGGGCCACGGGGACGCCATGCCCCCGCGATATTTCGTCGGGAAAATTAAAATTTCAAATAGGTCCAAAATTAATGTGCGATACATATTTGGACTCCCCTAACATAGCTGAGTCGAAATATGGTACCCCCCACAAAATCTGACCACGGATACCCGATCCCCCCCCCCGGGGAATTAATTTTTATTTTATCTGAATACTTATAATTATTACAACATAATAATTTTAATTTCTTTAATTGTTTTAAAGTAAGTCTACATTTGGAAGTTCGTTGCGACAATGCCTTGCATTTTCAACTTGTTATTACTGAAGTCAAAGCTACACGTTTTCACAAAATACTGACTAGGGATAGAGAACTCCCAAAACATTAATTGACAGAAGTCGTTAGATTTGTAACAACATCAAATAACTTATAAAATGTCTAAATACAACAATGAAATAAATAATGACAGGAAGTACTTTAAATGTATATTTATAACAGCTTCACAATTTTTACAGTTGCCCTATATTTTTTCTAGTTTCTCTAGATGTGATACTTATATTGTAACCTTTAGTTGGCTTCAACACAGTTACCATAGTTAGTTTTATATCTTCTACATTCTTATAATTGGTTCCCACTTTGTAATTTAAGAGCAACAGAGACAGTGCTATTTTGATGTTTATTAATCCGAATTTTTCAGCTAAAATAAATTGGTATGTGATAAATGATATATAATCTTTTTCTACATACCGATACAATTTCTTGATCCTGCCGAAAATGGTATATAGCTATACGGATGTCGTTTGGCTTCCTCTTCTGGAAGAAACCTATCAGGATTAAATTCAGTAGGATTGGGCCAAATTTTTGGATCCATATGTAAAGCTGAAATTACAATTATGATGGAGGTATATGCAGGAATAGTATGATGACCTAAAACATATTATAAATACTAAATAAACTATTTACTTGCTTACTCAATTGAATTTCGTTGTTGTTTTAGCGTGCCACGGCTAGCATTCCGGGATAAAATCGCAGGGTCTCTTTAATTACTCTATCCAGGTATTCAAGTTTTTTCAAATGCTCGTATTCTAATTGGTTTTCATTACCGATAATCTCAGTGATTTCTTGAAACACTTTTTCCTGTTAAAAATATTTTTTTCGAAAGCTGGTTTTATATCATGCTACAACTTGTGATATAAAACTGATTGTTAAAAGCCAGAAGATTTTTTTACGATATTATATATTTATTTTAGCTATGTGATGTTTTTATGATAGCGCATAGCATTGGTGATTTATTTTAATACCATAGGTGTTTTCAGTATACCTTCAAACAATGTAATGAAAAATTTAAGTTGGAGTAGTATTTGTCAACATCATGATGAGAAAATAAAAAATTTGAATCAACACATTTATGTACATACCTAGAAGTAAACCACACTTACATTCGCTAGTCCAAATCAATTGCTTACGATATCCACCACAACGAAAACTAAAATGACGTCTAGAAAATGAAGGAAAGCTTAAATTATCACCTCCTGCCCCTACAAAGCAGAACTGGACGAAGAAGTAAAGAATAATCAACAAGCGTACGAGGTTCCTTTGAAATGTTTATAATCACTCCTTATTTTAATATTTTCTGTAGTTGTAAATCACACCAATATGGTTAGGTAATATCCTTTAAGGAATATAATATTTAGGTTACGTGCATTCTTGTTCTAAGGAAGGATTAATTTTGTATCTTATACTAATCATACTCGACGGTTATTATTTCACTATGGTGATTTTAAAGGTTAGGAACTGTATCAGCAGCGTATTTTTGTATTCTAAATAGTGATGTATACTAGTGACGCCTATGGCTTTATCATTATGGCACGAAAACGTTTACATGCGAAATTGTCCAAAAAAAAAAAAATGAAAGGCCCTTTCTCTGGTTCTAGTTTACATTGTGTATGTTAATTTTACGTGAATTAAATAGAGAACAACGACACAAAGTAATTTCAAGTTGCAGTTTTAATTCGTTTGTCTGAATTCTGCGAAGATGTCTCGAATTATTTTATAGAAGAAAAATAAGTCTTATAAAACACTTCGTATTTAACGTATAAATAATTAACTAATAACTTAAGTAGGTTTGTTAATCTTGCGGAATAGGTTTCGAACTGACCCCAATCAGTCAATACAGTCAATACGGATAAAGTACTCTACCAGCTTGGTTGCTTTAAATTTAGGCAACTTTATGTTGAAGAAAAACATATTGATTCAGATTCTTTAGTTTTCCCCTAAAATAAAATATGTCTAAGAGATTCGGCGGTGTATGATTTATCTACAAGCAGGAACCACTTGCCAGGTATTTATGATTAAATTTTCTGAAATTATAACCTGCAGTTACTGTATATGAATGAACATCTTTAATTAATTGCAAAAAATTTTAAACGCGCCACTAACGTTTTTGTTATTACGTTAAGCTTTTCCATAGTAATTTTATTTGTGGAAACATTTTCCATTGAACTAAGTATTTTTTGATATATTTAATTTTTAAAATTTGCTTAAGGATGTCCACCATGTACTTGTAATGAAAACAATCGTGTAGTATAGTAAAGATATTTCTTTTTAGTGTTTTTCACAACTAATACGAAAAAATAGTTCTAGTTTTGTTGTAATAAATTATTTTGCAATTACCTAGAAATTGTCCTGGAACGGAAATAAACACTAGTAACCAACCGCTCTCTTATCGATGGATTCTGACGATTGGAGAATATCGTATTTCTCGAAATATTATTAAACGTTAAGGATGGTGGCATGGTTATTATGGTTCATTTGTAATACTAAAAGTACGTCCGAAAGACACTACGTTTTGCTTAACGCTGAGGAGAACGACTGGACTGAAAACTGTGTGCTCAAAATCATTCAAGTGGAAGGGTTTTTTTTTGGAGATAATGAGCATAAATTGGCAGGGTTGTTTTATGATGAGCACGGTGTAAAAAGATTTAAGTCGAGAGTGAGCAATACATATGATAGTCCACTCTTAAGATTCACTGCGTTATTGCCTGCCAAAAATCCCACTGAGGAAGAATTAATTTTAGGGCCAAAAAAAAGGCCTACCATGTCAGAGTTCAGGGATTGCAAAGTATTTTACGAGAACCATATTGGATCTTGGAAAGGCGTAGAAGTGTGAAATCTGCTAGATCTAAATGCATCACCTGCAATAGACAAGAAGCAAAACCATTTGGGGCAGAATGTGCACCCTTGCTTCGTGATCCAGTTCGACATGCTGTTATCTTTGAAGTTATAGAGGTAGACATGGCTGGTCCCTTATATTTGAAAGATGGAAAGAAGGCATGGATATGTATTTTCACGCGTGCCATTTATCGCGTGCTTCATCTAGAACTTTGTACCTCTCTATCAACTTCTTGCTTTATTCAAGCACTGTAAAGGTTTGTTACGCGACGCGGTAGGCCCAAGACCATTTATGGTGATAATGATACGATTTTCGTAGAAACTGAAAACGCATTCTCAGCTACATTGGAATGAAATTTCAAAGCACACGTCAGTCCTGTGGATCTCATGGCGATTAATCCTCCAACAACGCCTTGGTGGAAAGGTTTTTGGGAACGCATAATACGTATACTCAAAGGTCTACTTCTATTCAAAGGTCTACTTCGAAAGGTGCTGGAACGTGCTTGTCTATTCTATGAAGAACTATTAACTATACCCTGTGACTGCGAGGCTGTGATCAACGCAATACCATTGACCTATGTATCAAGTAACACACGTAATATGGTCACTCTCACATGTAGCATGGTTATCCAAGGTCACGCGGGAATTGGACTGCCCGACTGTGACAACATCGAAAAGTCGGAGTTGTGTCGCAGAGCACTTCATGTGTATAAGTTGCGTGAACATTTGCGGCAACGGTTTTGATCAGAGTATTTCGGTCAGTTGAAATTGGGGTGTAAGAGGAATCCTAACAGGAAGATTGTCCTGGGAGAAATTGTGTTGATTGGCGATGACAACCGGAAACGTATAGACTAGCCTCTTGGTCTTATAGTAGAAATGTTTTGCCCTGTAAAGATCAGACGGGTCGGCTGATATGATTAAATACTTGTAGAGGTCAGTTATTAAGGCATGTACAGCGTTTACATCCGTTAGGTGATTTAAAAATGAACCATGAGCTGCAGTGTTATGACTTGACACAAACAAGAGACGAGGAACAGAAACGACGTCGGAGCGTCTAAAAGACTTACCGCTTAAACCAGAACTAAACGTTTGTAACGATGGGAATAAAGTGCCGTCGATTTATTTTAGTCGCAGTGGTAGGGCATGCAAGCCGCCAAATCGGTTTTACTAGTACTGGTCCTAACATGAGTAGAAATGTCGTTCATTTTTTAGGCGGTAGAATGTTGGGATTCAGAGAACATTTAGTTTAGAATAGGCGGTGTTGGAAAAAATGGCAGATATAAGAAAATTATTGAAATAGACTTATTAAACTTATTGATTTTGATTACGTGTATTTATTGGTAGAATTGACTTCCATATCATCAACCCATCGTTGTGACTAGAGGGAACAAAATGTTCATTTTTTGTAATTGAATTGAACCAGTGGTGCCGACTGCAATAAGCGGGTAGCTCATTGTCGACACTGTACACTAATGCTTGATTTAAGTAGTATAGAACTGTAATTCCAATTCAAGGTTTAAATTGGTATTATAATATGTTAATTAACTTCTTTAATTTCGGCAGAGTACTGCAGCAAGTTTGCGACAAGTGATATCGGGTTTAATGAAACTACCTACTTGATATTATCAAAGATGGTAGCGTACTATACAATTTACCTGAATCTCCGGATGCAATCCCAACATGACCAGGGCATATCCTAAAGTAGATGAAAGTGTTTCGAACCCCTAAAACAATGCAATGCGTTAGCAAACATGTAACATATGTTAACAGAAAATGATAAAATTTTGGGAATACTGATCTTTTAGCAAATGCATTCATTGTACCTGAATAAAAGCAAACTGTTTGTCAACTAAGTACTATTAATATGGCAGCAGTATGTTTTGAAATACAGTGTACTTCCTTATGTATTATTTTCTTTAAATTTTTCAAATTGTTCATTGTCATCGCATACTACAGCTATTGTTCCATTAGCAACATCTCTATATTTTTGTTTTGCCAACTATTTGTTCGAGATTGTTCTTTTAATATCAAATTTGTTAGTTTAAGTGATAGTATTTTACTAGCTAATGAAAAAATCTACGTTTTGTATGGTAATTAAGCAATTTAACAAAGCAACACTAAGATTGTCGTGCACATCACTTTTGCAGTATTATAAACTGCAAAGCTAATTTTGATCATCATTAGGTCCTCAGGATTAGAACAGGTTAGACGCGTACCCTCGTAGTTTTCTATTCTGAGCTACCCTACACATATTCCAGATATTTCCACAGTCTGCATCTTTCACTATCTGCGTGCAATAGTCTGGTCTAGGTCCACTCCTACCTCTTTTTCTCCTATTTTTGCGTGTGAGATATCTTGCACTATTCCCAAAAATGCCATAGAACGGATCCTACGCTTCCATTTTCCCTTTTTTTTCCATAGATATCCTTATTCCCCTACTACTTCTATAACCTCTTTGTTTTTAACTTTTTGTCCATGCTGTCCATGCTACCATCCTCATAACGTTCCAAAAGGCCTATACCGTTCTTCTGTATGTTTCTACTACTGTCTTTATTTTATCATAGACGTACTGTACCGTGCTCTACTGTAACATTTAAATTTTCTAGCAACATATTTTTGTCGACATTACCGCTATAAATTCGTTATTTTAGTATTTACAGAATAACGATTTATTCTGTTATTGATTTTAGTAACCTTGTATATTTAATAACCCAACAAATTTCAAGGTACACTACAATTTCAATAGGAATTACAATTTATAACGTATTATGTGGTTCCAGCTGATAACATATTTACAAACCATTTTCCTAGTTCTTTAGTTATAATATCTAAGATATCCGAGTTTGATCGTCCATTCGTGACAGGTAGTCACTTTTATTTTCTTGTTGAAGTGAGAAGTCGCTTCCTGTTATCAGACAGGCAAGGTGGCGCCGGAAATTAAGTATTCCTGGCGAAAACGCCAAAGCGGGATAAGCAGATAGTTAAAAGTTGTCTAAGACAACTCATGAGTTAATATATATAATTAATCTAAATTCATAATGAAATTTATTACAGTGCAACTTAGATTATGCTCAAGTCAAATTTTACTTTTATGGAACCCATTTATTATATAAATTTGTATGCGGTTATGTTGAACAAAATTGGATTTCCGGTCCGTACCTAGACATGCTATGAATTGTTGGTTCAACAACATGTGGTTTAAAAGTTAATTGGTCATTTGCCGCCAGTTGGTAAGACCATTTAATTTTTTAAGACTATGCTACGTTTTACGATGACTCATTTCGTAGATATGTAGTATATCTTGAAATGTTGTAAATTACCTCATATTGCTGTATGGAATTAACTAATTGATCGTTCATGAATAATTTTGTGAAATAATTTGTTAAAAGGCTTATTCTTTTTCTAAAATTGTAATGTTTACAATTTATTGAACAATTTTATCTAATTAATGATGTGCTCAAATTTATAAATTATTCGTATACTTTACCGGCTTAAAAAAAAGGTAATACGTACAGAAAAGTAGTTGTCACTTGTTAGTTACAGAGTCAAGTTCATTATCCAACTTTAATGAAACTGTTTATCTCGTTTACTTCAAAGCCTAATACCAGAAAAGTGAAGATTGGACTGAAATTAAATATTTAATAATTTTGTTGAAAGTTGAGTAATTTTAAAATAATGTAAAGTCTTTTGTAGCGCTACCCCAGACTATTAATTAGTAAAATAAATATTATAACAAAAATCAGAAATCATATTAAGATTTAATAGTAATTAAAACTTATAATTTTATTTTACGCCTTCTGTGTAAAACATGCAAACTACGCTAATAAGAATTTTGTTTTATTAATTTACATTTATAATAACTTTTAATCTGTCTTAAAAGAAATATAGAATTATTTTTGATTTCAGTTTATTATTGAAAAATTATTAAATTTCTCCAAAAGAGCTAAGGTAGTTGAAAGATTTCACTCGCTATGAATGCATATAATGATACAATGAAAACTAATTGTAACTGAAAATAAGAATTTCGTGTTCATACAGGATTATGAGATATAAATGGTATCTTTATTGGTAGTATTTATGTTTCAGAGCCGTCCTAGAACTTCATCAGTTCATTGAAAAAGACGACCAGAAGTAAGTAACATATTTGTGGTAATCAAACTTTGTATTTAAAGAGGTTAGTGATAATTTAGGTTTCCAAATTTTCCTTTACTTGCAAATTAATTTAGTCAGTTGCATTATATAAAATTTAGGTGGAGTCCAGTATTCTACTGACCCAATCTCATGCAACCGCGGGTCAAAGCTCTGTTAGCTAAAAGTCTTTCAAGAGTTTTCTTTTTCTAAAAGCCATTTTCCATCCTAACTTTACCCTGGGCTTGTACTATTATATAAGAATTCTCGATCGGTTAATTGAAACTTCATAAAAGATCAACCTCGATTTATTTTCACCAACACTACACATATGCTATCAACAATTTGCTCCTTGCTTTTATGTTTGTTGTCTTCGAACATAGCCGCTGCTCTTTCTTGTTAGATGCAGTTCGGTTCCCTTTCTATTGTTTTACAACCCTATTTCCCCGATATTCAGTGGGACGTGAAAGGGTTTAAGCAGCCTGCGGCTACCAAGATCCCCCAACACTTGAACATTTGCCGAATTAATAGTTTTTCAATATATCCCTTAGCACAATCAACATTAGTTGAAAATATTTCAAAACCAACACCTGTAGTTGTTTATCATCAGATTTAAGTGCAATTATTATTTATTCATTAGGTTTTCCGTCTTGAAACTGGTTGGACGCGTACTTCCACTTATTTCTATTCTGAGCTAGTCTTCACAGTTTCCTGAAATTTCCATAGCCTAGATACAGCTAAGTTCCCCTTCTGTTGTTTCCTAATTATATGCCCTATTTCACCGAGATTCAGTGGTAAATGAAGGGGGTTAAGCAGCCCGTGGCTACCAAGATCCCCCAATACTTAAACATTTCTAGAATTATTAGTTTTTTAATAAATCTTTTCGCACAAGTAACATTAGTTGAGAATATTGCAAAAACAGTAATTATATTGTCGAAGGCTTCGCTGCCGGAGCCATTATAAATATTTATGGTTCCGGGTTGGGACCGTCTCATCTTATAAACTAAGGTCGACGTTTCGCCAACTTTTGTAAGTGGTTTCATCAGGACAAGAAAAATGAAAATAAATAATAGAAATAATAATAATAAAGATAATAATGACAATATTAAGTAGACAAGTAAAGTGTAAAGAGTGAGTAAAGTTACTTCTGAACTAGTAGACTCACCAGCCCATTTAAGCTAAAAGGTGTCTTGTGGCAAAGTAACAGTTACGTTGCCATAAGACATCTTTTGGCTTAAATAACTTTTATCGAAATGTAATCGAAATATAAATGATAGAAAGTGTAAAAATTCCTTTTTAGGTATGTTACAATGTGTTTGTATATTAGACCTCAATTATGCAACATCTTTAAGAAATTCAATATCAAAATAGCCAATAAAAATAGTCTATCAATAGGAAAAATCTTTTCAAACATCAAAGATCTATCATAGGCTTTTAGTGAAGGACATGTTGTATATAAAATTAATTGTATCGACTGCAATTAAAGTTACGTAGATCAAACTTCGCAAAATTTAAAACAAAGTGTTACCCAACACAAAAGTGATGTTCGGGTAAAACCTAATGCATGTTCATTATCAATGCACATCACAAATAAAGACCACTATGTAGATTTACAAAATGTCAAAATTATTAATAGAGATAAAAGAAAATTTTTAGAAATGTGTTATTATTTACAAAACCCCATATACAATGAATAAGATGACGGATGTTGATGATCTAAACTTTATCTATATTTATACAGTACCTGATTCACTTACCGCAAAAAATAGGTGTTTCGCTTCATCACGCAGTTCTTGAAGTGTAAATTTTCCAGTTCCTTCAAGCGTCGATGGCAAAAAATCTACAATGTTTCTTGGTTTGAATGGTCCTGTACAAAAGAATTCAAAATATAGATATTTGAAATCTTTATGTTACATTTTTAATTTCTGCCGCGCATCATTAATATTATATTACACACCTTTGTGTCTTAGTACTATATTGTTTTCTAGAACTTTTCTAGAATTTAGTGTTACCACTAATCTTTTATTTTATTGCTCAGGTGTTAAGTGTGTTTTAAAATAGGGTTAGTCTTTTATTTATCTAGTTGAAGCAAGAAGTTTGACAAAAATTTACATAGTTATTATATTACTAATATTGTGGGATTCTTTTTAGAAGAATCCTAATAAAAATTGTGTATTTAAGTTTAAGATAGTAACGTTTTTTAATTATTCCTAATGAACTTATATACAGGTGGGATTGAGGTCATAAGAGCAATATTTCTTGATTACGATAAAATTTTTCATGTGGAATAATTTTACTACAAGTATTCATGGAATACAGCGTTTGTAACTATGTTAACGACCCTTGTTAAAAAATTTGGTCTTAAAAAGTTTAATTAAAGCACATGGAAACTCTTAAAAGATCCTTAATATTTGCTTCAATTTGTTTATGTGTAATACGACTTTTAAAACTATGTGTCTCTATTAATGAGTTACGATTACACAGACCAACATGATTTTTGTTTCCTGATGTCTGATGGCGTCTTTTATGTATTTTTGGTCGCGAAACCTAATGTGTTCACAGAATTTTTGTCAGTTATATAATGCCTTTAAGTGCACCGGTCTAGCTGCCAATATATTCATTATCCCACCTACAGTTCAATGAATTGCTTCTTCCGAGTGTAGACTCTTAGACGCCTTATTAGAAAAGGAACAATCAATGCAACTTCATCACTATTACGCAAGACTGGTTAATTGAGTATTGGTCGTTAGAGTTATTTGAAATACATTTGAAACATCAACAAAGTAGATAAATAAAATTATTACGGAAAAAAGCTTTTACATTGGGGAGAAATATGCTGGTTCGTTCGCTAGGATTTTCTAAATATTAAAAGATAATGTTATTAAGATTTATCTCAATAAATTCAAAAAGAGCCTTGTATATCAAGAATATAAGCTAAAAGGTTACAAAAATGTCCGAAAATTGATTAGTTTTATTTCCTTCAAATACAGTTTGATCCGTTCCGAATTAACCTAAACCTTGAAGAGGTTTTAGATTATTAGAACGGCTTGAGGGTTTCAGTGACCTAAGGAACCAAACTACAAGTTAGACTAAATTAGTGCGGTCTTTAGTGAGGAACCAGACTAAGACAACTCCACTAAGGAAGGCAGCAGCTCTTTCGGTACGTAGATCGAGAGAGATCACAGGGGTCGGTATGGCATTCTAAGACACACTACTGCGATGTGGAAGGCAATGGAAAACCACCACATTACCTCCCAAGTACACAGCGTACTAAAATTGTTAATTAAGATGATGGCATCCTCTGGAGTAAAAGATTCCGGATATAAAAGGAGAAAGCGTATATATAGTATTTGTAGATCTAGAAAAAGCATGCGACAGTGTAAAATGGAAACAAATTGTTGAAATACTCAAAAAGATAGAATTGCAAACAGTGTTATCATTACAATACAGTATCAGAACATGCCTCTGTAGCGTATCTCACTGCAAAAATGTATGTTTAACGTTTATTAATGTTACCTGAGTGTTACAATGGAGTTTGTATAAACTAACGCAAAATACAGATTTCGGAAATGGTAAAAGCAAAGTGGTAAAAACTATTTTTGAAAAGGCTCTGGATAGCGTATTTTCAAGTGATAAAAAACTACAGGTGTCTACAGTACATATTATTTACTCCATATTAATAGCGAAATTAGATGTCAAAAGGAAACAATTATTTTGTGAGTTCTAGTCAATGATTTCAATTTCTTAGTGCTTTAGTTGATTACAAAAGCAGTGTGAAATGAAATGGAAAATCTTTTTTAAGATTTTAATAAACAGTTAATTAGAGTAAACATTAAACACATTAAAACTAATGACAGATAGGAAAGTGAATGTCTGTAAACAACATCAGGCAATTAGATCATAATTATATCACATTTACCCCTGCCTATAAATTATAACACGTATTCTTCAAGATGAAAAAGTAGTCTTCCTCTTCTATAACTTTTACGTACACTAGGTTGAACTTTTCGAGAATTATTTAATTCGACTTGTGATTCAGGAGTGTCTAATTATATTTCCTTAGTTTCAGGAGTTAAAACTTTATTTTCGGAGTATCTAATGTGGACATTAGGAACTGGAGCTAGATCTCGTGCAGATACAGAAATCATTCTTCTTTCAAAATCTCCAATTTGAGTATATTCAGCATTATCAACTGGAGCCAAAACCTGTGTAGATGCAGATGTAATTTTACCTTCAGAATCTCTAATATGAGCATATTCGGCATTACTTTCGAGTAGTGTAACTTCTCTGACTATGGGATCATATTTGGAATTTCGAACAAATTGTCGTAGATAAATAGGACCTGGACTTAAAAGCCACGTTGGAATTGTTTCTCCATTACCGCTTCGCCTTTGATGCGGAGTATCATTTGGAGAGGTGCAGAGTAAGCTTCTTATTGAATGTAGTACTTCTGTAAGTACACTTTCCCACTGACTTCTAGCTTATTTTCGGATTTTAGAGTTAATTGAATTGTACGCCAGATGATACCATTGTACTTTTCAACTTGGTCACTACCGCGAGGGTTATAAGGCGTAGTTCTGCTAAAAGCGATTCCATTAGAGTTCAAAAACATTTTTAATTCATTAGACCTAAATGAGCTCCCTCTGTCAGAGTGAATATAAAATGGAGTTTTAAAGAGATAAAAGATATTTTTGAGAGCAGCAACGATAGTTGAAGAAATCATATTTGGACAAGCGATGGCAAAAGGATATCGTGAGTATTCGTCAATGATTGTGAAAATATAACGATTATTAGTACAGGATGGAAGAGGGCCTTTAAAATCCGCATTTAAACGTTCGAAAGCGGAAGTAGCTGTTATGAGCCTTCTCTTGTATATATAAAATTTAGGTTTAATTTCACAACATACTGAACAAGATGAAGTCATTTTCTTTACATTTTCCATAGAATTTGAAAAATGTGCAAAAATTCCAACGACTCTTTTTAGTGAGGTTGTGTTATTTGGAAGTGGAATTTCATGCAACGCTCTGAGTCTATCAGAAATTAGGCCTAATAGAATAGTAGGATATCAAATATCTTAAGAGGTGAATCGAATTAAGAGAGAATTCGATTTTATCATTATTTATGGTTAGGTTAAATTTCTGAATAGCTTCTATAAAACGTCGAAGATTCTCACCGTGTTCCCTCTGATCTCTGGCAAACGGTGATATCATCCAGATATGTGTATTTGATAATTTTTCATTGTGAATAATGTAGTATATGCCTCTTTGAAACGCAGCTACTCCATTCGTAACTCCAAAGGGGATCCGCATAAACTGTAAAAGTATACCGCAAGCCTCGAATGCAGTATATGGCGGGTCTTTCTTTTTAATTGGAAATTGCACTTTTCATGTCAATTTTGCTGAAGACTTGATATTTAGATACACTATTTACAATATCTTCAATACGCGGAAGAGGATATGCGTTTAACTGAGTGAATCTATTGATTGTCTGAGAATAACCGATTACCATACGTTTGCGGCGATTTTCATAAGATGTAACTAGCACTTGCGCTCGCCACGGTGATTTACTTTCTTCAATTATATCCTCAAAGAGTAAGCGTATAATTTCAGCTTCAATGAATTTGGAATCACTTTCAGTTTGTCTGCGAGATTTTATAGCAATTGGCCTACATTCAGGTGCTAACTTTTCAAAGAGAGTTACGGGTTCAATACTAGCTGTAGCTAAAGCACAAACTTTCAACGAACGTTTTAAGCCATCAAATTCAACTTCCACTTTAGAGTGTTGTTTCATAAGATTGTGGCCAATTATTAGATCTGAGCAAAGATTAGGAAGAATAGAGAGACGAACATTAGGGTAGAAGTGATTTTTGGTACGAAGATTAATAATACAATGTCCAGATGTTCTAGAGCTAAAGGATGTAGATGCCATTATAACAGACTTGTGAAAACATTATAAGTAATTTAAGTTTCTTTACAGCTTGGTCACTAATAAAACTACAGGAACTACCAGTATCTATTAGCGCATAGAAAGAAGAATTATTAACTGCTACACGAATCACAGCTTTTGCCAAACATCCAGGTATGGGTTTGGTATTGAGAGAGCTAATCATTGAAACAGAGTGATTTGGTTAAACCCATTCTTTTGTGACCAGCATACCTTAGAGTAGTGAGCTTTTATTTGGCATATATTATAAAGACGATTTTGAGCTGGACATTTGGATCGAACCTGCCATTTAAATCCACAGTAGAAACACTTTCTATAAGTAGCTGCTAATTTTTCTTTAGTTCCACTATATGGAACGTTTTCATACTGAACTTCTTGCTTCAAAGGTGCCGCATGATTGACCGGATTGTGGGTTGGTATAGAGTTTATATTCAGAGATTGATTGTAAAGCATCGATTGCTGTAGAGCCATTTCTAATGATCGAGCTTTACCATATGCATTGCTTAGGGTCAATAGAGGTATTTCCAAAAGTCTCTGACTAATATTGGTATCAGATAAACCAGGAATAAAGGCAACCCGAGTGAAATCTTCTCGATGCTTTTCAGCGATAACAGCTTTAAATTTACAATCTTTTGCTAGAAGATTTAAAGCTTGTAAAATTTGGTCAACATTTTCCTTTAGATAGTTGACTTCGAGTGGCTAACTTATGCCGATTATAGACTCCATTAACTGGCTTCACATATATATCATTGAGCATTGAAGTAGCATCTTTATATGCCCCAGCAGCACTAATATACTGGTAGACTTTGACAGAGACGTAATTATAAAGGATTTTCAATTTATCAGGACCTTCTTTTCCAGATGAGAAATTAAGAAATTTTGTATACCAGTGTTCCCACTCCAGAGTTGCATTTAAAAAGTTCGGGTCGATGTCAAATCGTTCCGGAGCCAGAAAACAATCCATCTATATTGAGTAACTGTTAATTAAATTGAAATCAAATGGAGAAGATCTCTTAAGGTTTTAATAAACAGTTAATTAGAGTAAACATTAAACACATTAAAACTAATGACAGATAGGAAGGTGAATGTCTATAAACAACATCAGGCAACCAGATCATAATTATATCACACAGTGGTTCACGTATTCAGTTTGTAATAATGCATTACATTGCTAGTGATGTAATGCAATTAGGTTTTAAAAATTTGAGATTCCGCATTATCAAAATGGCTTTAAAAGTTGACATCCTGTTGCTCGGTTAGATAAAAGGCATTTTAACTTTAATTCACGTTATCGTGTTAAATATCTTTAAAAGTATGAACAGAAACTCTGCCATAAACAAAGAAAAACCTGAATCTCTCTTATGAAGTAGAATAACATCAAACGAGTCACGACTTGTTCTTTGTTTATGACGTTAAAATATTAGACACACTGTTAAAAAACTGTTCAAATTAAGTTGTACCTTCTTTATTTACGTGATATCCACTTGCTCTCACTTTTTTGATTGATTCTTCTTCCCAATTTGTGAATGCCTGCAGATAACTTAATTTTAAGCGTGTTTAATAGAAAAATAAACTTACCGACGATAGAACTGTCCTATAATTGATACTGGCTAATGCTAGAGTCTTACTTAGAGCTGATATTTTGAAAATAAAATCAGGAAAATAGCAAACTGATGTCATTCTTGTTGTTATCACTGTCCATATACTACATTATTGGGTGAAGAATAAAAAAAAATAGTTACAGTTATAGTTCCTACCTTTCCATCGAATCAAGCATTGCTGGAGTGCTGGTTTGTGTACTAACACTCTCAAAACCCAAAATAGTACCTAAAATCATTCAGATTGCTTCTGTAAAGTACAATATTGTTTTGGATGTTATAGAAAACTAAAACACTAATCAAATTTTAACAATTCGTCAATTAAAACATTACTTTTATAATAAAAGTTGCTTATACAAACATGACTAAACTAATGTCAGTAGATCAAGGTGTATAATTAGTACACTTCCTCGATTTTGTCCAGTATTTTTATCCCGATAAAATCTTAATCTATTTGTTTTTGGTAGCTCAAAGGAATATTTTCTAGAATTTTCCTTGCTGCAAAATTTGTATCGTCGATGACCTCCGTAGAGTGCCTTTTTTTGCCGAATCAATGACATCGTAGGGATAGCATAACAATCTAGAAAAAAATTAGACAGTTTGAGGTTCCAATCGATGCCATTTTACTGGAATACAGCCTACATTTAACTTGCATACACGATATTGAATAAATAACTGGACAACGTTGGAGAACAAGTGTAGTATATGTTTGGGATGTAACGAAATGGTGACCGCCTACACACAAACGTATTGTAGGACTGAAAATAGGAATAAAAATGTATTAAGAATGTCCTAAAATGATAAATTACTAAGCTACAGTAATGAATGTCAAATAAAAGTCGCTAGGTATACGCATTTAAAGTTTTTAAACAATATCTAAGGAGTATCTACTTTTTGTGTTCAGTGTTGACACGTATTTAGTGTTGGTTTTGACAGATTAACATAGTGAAAAACAAAAAGATTCTAGACAGACCATTTTCCAAGCCGATCTTTACTCAACGACAAAATATTCGATATTATCATATTAAATATCGGAGTATTTGAAACCAATCGTCCAATGTCACAGTAAATCAAATATCATTAGAAATTTCATCTTAGAGAACGTGTGTTGGATCTACAACGCCCTAAATAGACCTTACCTTATTAACTTTATTTTAGCTTGAATGGACGGGATAGCGTAACCATTTATGGTGTACTGGATAACTTTAGTGATGCAGAATGGATCCTAAAAATAAAAAACTAACTATGGAGGGTATACTTTGCAAGCTTCTTAAACAGTAATTCTGTCTAAAAGGTTTCTTACAAGTTGTTTGATGTCTCGTCCAAACATAGATGAGTGAGAACCCGTCGACGTTAGATACCAATCCGTTCGGAATTCTGGTTTTTCTAAATGTTCCTTTGGCACATCCGCCTGCTGGTGTCGTGATCAGACAGGTTAACAGGCCCCGGGTTCGATTCGCGACACGGATCCTACATTTTATTTTCAAATCCTTCACCCGAAGGTACTACATTGAGCAGAAAGCGAGTTTTTTCTTCAAAATTTTAATTTTTGACAAACCCTTATTATTCTAATTGAGGTAGAGGTTTTTAACGTGCATGACAATCTTACTGGACGTACATTTTACCTCTCATTCGATAGCGTATTTTTGTGATAATGCTCGCCTACCATATTTCAAACTGTCCGTGTCCAGAATCGAACCCGGAACCTTGAGTTAGTAGTCACACGCGAACCACTTAAGCCACAAAGCCGCTTCTAGGCAGGGACCGCTTGAAAAATGTTAGGCGAGCATCTCACAAATATGCGCCTTAGTTTGGATAAAATGTAGGTCCCATGTGCAAGTGCTGTCACGCACGTTACAGGTCTCTACTTTGCTTGGAACAGAAACGATTCAGCAAAATTCAGGATTTCCGGGTAAAAAACCTCTCTTCCATAATAATATAGTGCTTTTAAGTGAAGCATTAAAAAGTCGATTCTAAGAGTTTTCTAGTGTAATGTAGCACGCTGCTAAAGAATTATCGGCTGCTCTTCAGGATAAGCAACAATCAAAAATGCCACTTCCTTCTTATTAGAATATATATTTCATAAACAATATGGATATAGGAAGTTTACAAGACAACAAGAGAAATTTTAATCCTGTCACCCTAACGCTCCAACTACATGTTTCCTAAAACAATAAGAATATATTCTTCTTAATCTTCTTTGGGTATTAAACCACTCATAGTTTTTAAAATTATCTTTATTAACGTTTCGATCCATAACCTGAATCTCGGTGAAATAAAACAAAATTAGAAAACAATAGAAGGGAAGCTAGCTCAGAATATAAATAAATGCAGGTACGTGTCCAACCAGTTTTGAGATGAAGATCCAATGAAGATGATGATGAAGCATATTAACAACCCCTGTAAAACAGCATTGGTATCTGACAAGTGTAAACCCGCAATAAGGTTACCTCACAACCATATACAATCTCCGTTAAACAGTATTGGTATCTGACAAGTGTAAACCCGCCATAGGGTCGCCTCAGATCCATATACAACCTTAATAGAACAACATTGGTATCTGACAAATGTAAACCCACCATAAGGTTACCTCAGAACAATGTTAAAATCTACCAAAGAGGTAGCCTAAATCATAATGATTTCCTTCAAAATAAATATAAAAACGACTACTTAAGCCTTTTAATAATGCAATTGCACACTTCTTTAATAACTATCCTCTAAATTGGATAAATAGAAACATGTTAAAAAATGTTTTCCAATTCCCAAGTTATTTAATTTTTACAATAAAAATTAATCAGCTGATTTCACGTTAAGCGTATTGGCTACCTAAAAAAGTCGGTCCCAGGCCGCAACACAAATTAAAGGCAATTATTCAATTAAATTTGAAAAATTTTTACTTAGTGTACTCAAACCAAATATTTCAAACATCAATAAATCAAAGTCACCTTCAATTTGTGTCATAAATGTCAAACTTGAAGTTTTTATTATTTTGAAAACGATCCTAGGTTATGGATCGAAACGTTAATAAAGATAATTTTAAAAACTATGAGTGGTTTAATACCCAAAGAAGATTAAGAAGAATACTAAACAAACCACAACAAACATACAGGGAGTATTTATTAATAAGAATATATGTATATTTATTCCTTAATATTGCCACATATTTTTCAACAAATCAAATACTGACATTTTTAGCATGTGTGCAATCGTACTGCTCACAACAATCTTTATATAATTTATACTACTACATGTAAACTATAAGTCTTTTGCCGCATGTAACGGTCTGTAAATACACAAGTTTTTTATATAATGCTAATATCTACAGTTTTGTTTCGGCAAAGGATTCCGTTAGCTAGGCACCCATAATGCTATAACTCAATCTGACACAGAATATTGCACAGGCAACTATTTTTGCACATCCCTTCGTCAACAGCTTCTTTCTCGGACGGCACCCTTAAATTCTGCGACACACTTAACCATCACTCGTACAAAAACTTTACAGAATTTTTTTGATTGAGCACTGCCGCCACTTACTCGGTGTTGCAGTTTTACTTTTCCTTAATCGCAGCTGACCATAGCCGTGGTAGTTAAATAACTAACTCTTTATTTCTTTCTTGTTCCTGTCAAGTCGTGTTTTGTGTAAACCTCATTCCTCATGTCATGCGTATTCATCTGTGTCCCGTTTACTTGTGGGGATCTGCCCACTTAATATTTTCTCACGCTGTTCATGCTAATATGGTTTCATCGTCTAACCATAACGTGATAACTGATACATTTATTTTATTTTACGAGTAGCGTATTTATGTGTATCGTGCATTCCAAAACTTTCTTGTTTTTTTGGGATCGTACTTAAACTATAGTGTGCTCATATTTCCAAGTCTGACACATCCCGCAAATGAGCTCCTTATTCTTATATAACACAAGAACATATATATTACATTATCTAATATTTTCTACAGATGCTATGGTTATGTTGTCGCAACGTTCATATTGAGTTATTGTCTATTGATTGCGTATTATTCTTTCTTCTGCTCCATGTAATCCTTATGTTTATCATTCTGGTACGCCTTTGACTTTAACGAGTTTATTCCTAATCATCTGTGCCGTGGTTTTGCTGTTAATTATATTTTGATAATATCCATTGTATTATGATAGCGACGTCATCATCTTATTTTTGTACGTTGGTAGTCTAGTACGGGTGTATTTAAATATTAAATTATCGTACGCAGCTGTCTTACCGAATGACACCGATGATTATCGTAACCATATCTTACGTAGGTATTATAACAGATACGTAATCACCGTTTTTCAAAATCTAGATGTCTTTGTATTATACTTTTGAGTCATTGTAAAAGAAAACGTCTCATCCGGATTGATGAACTTCTACGTAGAATAAGTTTAGTATTTAATTTAGTTGTAAGGTAATAGATTAGAACTTTTTGAAACTAACACTTAAATTTAGTACTTAAGCTAAATAACAAATAATAAGAGAACAAACACAGATGTATAAATAACTCGCGACCTGACTAACCCACATTGCAATTAATCAAAGTTACGTTTTGGGAAAACACCCTGGCAATATCACTAACGACACCACCAGGCCTGGGACTGTACGTGGATCCCCTGGTTTCCGGCTGCCGATGACCACGACACGTATAAGGATGCGGACTTCTTGGTTTCCGATTTGCAGTTGCCGACGGTCGCGAACTGAAGGAGCAAGCAGTCCTATGACACCATTCTATGATATCACTACATACAGACAACACACACATACAGTTTCACGCTCGCACACAAACATCGCCAGCACCAATACAAATATACCAACACGCAAACATAGTGAAACTGTACGTGACCCCCTGGTTTCTGGCTCCCGATGGCCAGAACACGTGCAGGAATGCGAACTTCTCAGTTTCTGGATTGGAGGGAGAAGCAGTCCCATGACACCACTACATACCGACAAACACACACACAATTCCGTATTAGTGCGCACATACACACACGCACACAAACCAGGGTGATTTCGAACACCTCAACTATAATAAATTTTCATTTTAACTTTCAACAACGGGTTAGTCAGGGAACGGGTCAAGTTTGTTTTAATTTCTTAGGTCACAGACTAATAAGAAATAAAGTTTATTAAAAGAAAAACTATATTGAAATAGCCACTTTATAAAGTGTTAAATCCCCAAGCTTTTATAAAATTTTGCGGGTTTTTTCTTACCAAGACTCCTGAACTAGCTAAAAAATTTACAATTTTCGATTGACGAATGTATGCATAATTAACGCGCGAGAATTACCATCAGTTGAGGAGATGTCTTGATACATGCTGCTCTGGTAACATGACATCACAGCCAAGCTTGCGAAGCAGTTAACAGTTATGAAATCTTAGACCTGATAACATATACGAGTGGATACATTTTGACAACGCAGGAGATATAACGAGGCTTTAAATTGTCTCGATGTTTTCAAGTTATCAACTGGTGTCAATTATTACGTCAACCCCGGGTGTAATTTATTACGTCCCAAATATAGTCGCAAATTATTGTCGTCAAATGAGTATAGCTTTATATGTAAGAAAGCGATCGAAAAATATGTTAGAGACATACTTTGCTTAATAACTGCAGTAAAATGATTCTCCACTAGTTGCTTCCAACTGAAAATCATCAGGGTTTCGTGAAAGTCTGTTTTTTATGTTCAGCCCAGATTTTTACAGCGAAGTGTTAAAAGCTACAACTTTAGGAAACACCAGGCATTATTAAGGTAATTGGAGGAACGGCAAAGGAATACAAGAGATACACTTAATGCGCACTCGCATTTACACATCGATATCGCACGGTAGTTAACGATCAAGCTCTGCTTAAAACGGGCATTTCTCATTAACTCATTCTTGTCCCTACTATAAAAATGTTTCCTGTTAGTTAAACGCGATAAACACATTTCTTTGGCTTGGGAAAAATGTGTGCTTAAATGAATACAACAATAAAATACGCGAGAACCGGAAATGCCTATATTCTCGTACTAACCTAATTTATACATACAATATTAACCAATGGGTAAATAAAGTTTTCGTTTTTGGATTAAACATCCTTATATCTAAAATTAAAGCAAACTTTGTGCAGCCAAAGAGGCGTAATACAGTATTAACAAATTTCATTGTTTGTATGCGTAGCAATTATCAGCGACTCTCGGATCGATCCTCTTGTATCCCCCGGTAGACTTTGTGCCATAAATTATCGGCGTTTTTTAATAAAATTACCATGATTTTTGATAGATGTGCTACTAAATATTAAACAATGCATATGGCACATGTACACTGAGAAAAGTGATTTGGTTGATACAACCAATTCTGTTGTTTTGAAGAGTAAAGCATTTGATCAAGTATTTTTTAGTCGTTCTAAACGAAACTATATTAACTGAACCGCTTGCAGATGGTTAAACTAACATCAAAAATTAGTTGACTTAAATTTGTTTGTTTGAATGCATAATAACAGTTGATTAATAAACGAATGCAAAAGTGAATTTCATTCAACATCAGTCGTATTTAATACAAACTAATATTGTCAACAAATTTCATATTTTAGTCCAATACTACATTAATGTTGAAAAAATCCATTTTAGTTAAATGAATGCTGAAAAAGTGTCAAATGAACACGTTTTGTGACAAACTGAACATTGAAACAAACGTACTCTAGCTTGTTGATTTAAATAAACTAAGATTGCCACATCAAACGTCGGGTTATTTGTTGAATGCAACGCTATTTAGTACGTCTCCGATGTTGCGTATTGAATGTTCAGCGCGCACATTATATCTTTAATATACTGCTAACGTTCGACAGCGACACGTCAACATGGCTTCAAGCGTTACTTCGCATTGTTTATTGTGTTAGTTTCCATTATAGTATTTCAACTCACTGTAAAAATACATGGAAGATAAATTTAGTATGCTGTACTATGTTTAAACAAAATCTCTTCGTCTAAAAATACGTAAGTACCTTCATATAAATTGGTTTCAATTGTCCTTAACTAAATGCAGTTGTTTTAGCATTCAACTATATAAGCGAACGTTTAACTTCAAAACCAATGGCAACCACAAGGAATAAACAAACTTTCAATAATCAGTGTCAGTTTTATAAAATTGAAGTGGAAGCTAAACTGAAATATATGCAGGATGAACTAGGGTTAATGTAACATTCAAGGTGAGATTTGATTCAATATACAACTTGATAATGTGACTGAATGAAGTTATTTTAAATCAATATTTTTTTAAAATCTGTTAGGGATGAACAAACTCATTTGTTGATCGCCAAGTTGTATTAAAAAAATTTGATTAAAATAATTGCATTAAATCAGAATCGATCAAGCTGGATATTGAATCAAACTACCTTGGATGTTTAAACTAATTCTATATCTAAACAAATGTACAACGCAACGAAATGATTGATTTGACAACACAATAAAAGTTTGATTAAACCAAAAATGTTATTATTTGAACCCTTATTAGCCACTTACCTTAATAATTATTATCTACTCAACATATGGGTTAGTTAAACCAATGACGCTTTTTGGTTAGTTGAAAAATTTGAATAGTTTGTTTTAATGCTACAAACCCTTTCAAGTATTTGCTTCAATGATTTTTATATGTAAGTGGGATATTCAACGTGTTGATCTAACATAACAGTTTATTTGATGAAAGTATTAAATAATTCAAATCAAACCTACAAACAATTGAAGTAACGATACCTAACATTCAAGTTACATTAATAGCGTTTTGAGTAAATGCCATAATTATTGTGGTGCAAATTTAGGTTTGTTTGCTTCAAAATCGGTTTTCCAACATTTTATTATGTTCTATTTAATGCATATAGATCATTGTTTATATACAAACCAAAATTCTAATTGAATCAACTAATTTTCAGTTGAAGCAACAAAATCCTTTTCTCAGTGTATGAGAACGCATCAGTCCATATAGGAAATACGGTACGCAAGTTTTTAAACAAAATATTGCCCAGAAGATAAATTGAAATCGTAATATAAGCTATTCATAAAAATCCAGTTCAAATACTTTGAGTAAATTTTTTTAGACCACTTGTTTAACAACTGTAACATCATTGTTTGTACGTTATAACTGAATTTCGTTGTAGGTCTGAGTTCTCTATAGATCAAATATATTATATAAACTGCATTTCGGAAAAGGTAATGATTCAGCGTAAAAACCAAAAGTGGCTCACACTACTATTACAGAGTAGAAGATGAATTCTAAGTTACAAACTTTAATCAAAATAAAGTCTAAACTACAGAGTAGAAGATGAATTCTAAGTTACAAACTTTAATCAAAATAAAGTCTAAGCCAAGCAGCCTTTTAAATTTGATGCATCAAATGGATGGAATATTTTCTTAACCGAATTTTCTGAATTTAAGGAGTGAAACATGGTAAAGACACATTAAAAATGAAATCTTGATTTTGAATTTTAAGACATGACTCTTCGTGCTCGGAAACTGTAAAGGTCGGAATTCCAATTTTATACGTGTATGTTTGAACCTAGGGCAGAGTTCACCGAATATGAAATCCAAATCTTCAATTTTGAGAAATGACGCATCGCATGTCTGGATGTTTTTGAAATGAAAACATTCCAATTTTGTAAATTATAGATTGAACTTAAGAGAAAAATTTAACCAAAATGTAGACTTTCAATATTTAGGAAATCTTATATCACATACTTGGAATATTTTATTAGGCGAAGTGTTGAATCCAACGTAAAAAGTCGTTCAGAAATGAAATATAGGCGCATTTTTTTTAGAAACACTTTTTAAACTGTTCAGTGTGGGTTTCTCGTGTTTTGAGGAGTGAAGAATGGACTTCACGCTAAACAATCTAGCAGTTCTTAAAATTTGAAAGATAATAGTCGTATTTCTGGAAAATTTATGGATAAGGTATTTCCGATTTTCAGGTAATGTGAAGGGTTAAACTCAAGGTAGGAAAAATTAAACAAAAAATAAAATTTCCAGAAACAAATTATTTTAACGAACGCTTAAAGTTGGTGACCACTTGCTAACGGAAAAAAAGGTTTGGCCTAGATGTTGTTATTGTAAGGAAAGCGAAGTTGAGAAAAGAATCGAAACTGCATAGCATGCTGCATTGTGTGCTGCAGACTTATTATTATTACTTAGTTTTCAAACCAAAATATTTAGCATTTTTGAATATTTGAATTCGTGTTTTTCAGAACAACAAATGTAATACGTAAAATTGTAATACAAAACTTTCTGACAAAATTTACATGCCGAATGAATTTTCATTCATAAGCAAATCAGTTCAGAAAGGCTTTCAGTGTGCTTGCTTACAAAGTTTTATGTAACATCCAAATAAAATAGTAACATTAATAGTTTCTACCTGCAATACTATCCATACCATGTTTTACCACTAGGCTGTAAACATTAAAAATGCCTTTATCCACATTGCTCTCGAATTCTTTGACTAGTCTCTTTGAATGAATAACAAATGTATCAAAAAACTGTGGAAGGTCCTTATGGTTAAAGATAGGAGCTATTAATTTTCTATGTCGTTTCCATGTGTTCACTAAATGCACAAACATGTAAAACTTGTTGTTGGGTAAAGACTTACCTGGATATACAGCTAGACCAGGCCCTATTATAGTTTGGAACAAACCGTATAAATAGGGTTCCTTTTCCAATGCATGTGGACTATTTAGAACAATTTTAACATTCTCGGGATCCCAAACTTGAACGGAAAAGTACGGTCCAAACCACAATTTTGTAGGTGATTTGTAATATGAACAGCCTTTTAGAATTTTTTGGATAAATTCTAGAAAAGTAAAAGTAAGTGTATAAGTGTTTTTAGAATGAGCAAAGAGTTACATACCCGTAAGAGGTGTTTTGAAAAGGTGTCCAATGATTGGATACGGACGCGGGCCATTATACTGCGCTGCTAGTTTGTACAGCCGGATTCGCGTTAGATAGAACTGAATGTACCACAGAATGACAATTAGAAATAGGGCTAAGAAAATAGTAATGGTGGAAGGAAATAAGTCCATAATTTAAGATGTGTATTAAATCTGAAAAAAGACGTTTTAAGTTACTTTAAATTTATTTGTACCTAAACCAGTAATTTAAGAGTGTTTCCGGTTAGCGTTCTAAGGTGCAGACGTTCTAAATGCGTAATACAACAAATAATGCGTTTTAATTAATAAATAAACATCCCAAACCTTTTAAGATGACATTGTACAAGAAGGGAGGAGTACTAATTTAACAATATCTAAAACCTTTACTGGTATAAAAGATTCGGTCATAGTTCATGGGTAAAAACATATAATTAAAAGGAGATCATCTGTTGGATACGGAAGAATAAAAATGAAATTACGCGCATATCAGTAGCTCATGGAAGCGCTGCAGTATCATCGAAATATATTTAGTCCTTGTATGTCTCTGCTTATGAATGAGTAAGTAAGAATATCCTAACCTCCATTCTACTTGTTTTGTTTGGGAATGCCTTCACCATCTTGAAGCTATTCTAATGTATATGGTACTATGGTATTATTGTTTATTAGGAAATTCACAAAATCGATGTTACGGATATTCTATTCTTTAAGTCAATGTTTAAAACTCTAATTTTAATACGGTTTTAGCATAGTTCTCCTTTTACAGTTTTTAGATTCCTTTGTTCAGTTTAAATTAAATTATAAGGATTGACTTAGCAGCTACGTTATTTTTTAAATCAGCGTTTAAAATTATTAATTAAATATTCTTGTAGTATACATCAGCGTAACGTAATGCCTATTAGGAAATTGATTTACCATTATGTTATCAAAGGTTGAGAAAATGCATATTATTATTAACATAACTGATAAGAACTCATTTTAATTAGATCTCCAGTCCTGGAACTGGTTAGACGCGTACCATCATTGTTTCCTATTCTGAACTAATCTACACGTTTCCCTGAATTTTGCACAGTCTGCATCTATCACTATCTAATCTAGGTCTACATCTACCTGTTTTTTCATATCTCTGCTTGTAATATATCCCATACTATTGATAGATAGATAGATAAATTAGATAGATACATTACTTTATTGTGGACTATACCTAGGCCAGAGCCCATACTAGCCGTACATTAAAGTATTTACATATATTTAAGACCTTAGAATCCATAATTCCTGACAACTGGGGTTCTTGAAGGTTTGGTGAGCGGGATTTGTGCCCCTACCTTTGTCGTCGACTGTGCACGTAAAGTGGGTCTGATTGTGTACATAGTGCGAGTGTAAGTGTGATGTGGTAGTGAATTGCAAGAGTGTATATTAAGTGTGTTAGTGCCGCTGGTTATGGGTGGTCTGTTTGTTTAAAAGGATTACATTTAGGAAATAGTTTAATTCTTGAGGGTAGTTAGTGACTAGGAAGTTTATGACAGGAAGTGGGGAGAACGGGTCAAAGTTTGTTGATTGCTTGAGGTTGATTTGTAGTAGAGAGGTTAGGGGACAGGAGTATATCAGGTGTTGTAGGGTTTCTAGAAATTGATTGTTGCAAGGACAGTGAGGGGAAGGAGTTAAATGGAATTGATGTAGTTTATTACGGAAGTTTCCATTGCCGGACAGAAATTGTATTGTACGAAGATTAGAGAAAGGAATATGTGGAGGGATGTTTGTGATATCAGGGAAGATACCAAGTGTATATCTGCCGGTGGTGGAGCGGGACCAAAGATCTTAAAAGGAATAGAGTATGGATTTAGGTATTCGGGATTTTATGTCAGTTTTAGGGAGAGTACGGTATTCGTCATAGTGAAGTGTTCTGTCGTGTAGGATGATTGGTAGGTTATGTTTGAGGTTTCGCATTTGAAGTGAGGAGTTTAGTTGAATTTCGATCAGAGGGATTTGAAGCAGGGTATACAAGCACGCTGTGGAGGTGGTTCTTTACGCTCTTGAGGTGTAGAGTAGGAAAGGTCTTATGATCGTGTTGAGTGTACGTCTGGAGGAGGGGCGTGTAAGCGGAAGCCAAGAATCTACTGCGTATCTGATGATCGGGATTATGATGTGGTTATTGGTTAGTCTTCGTGTTGGATTGGTGAGGTGGACTGACTTTGGGAGTGCGTGAAGTAGGTTATGGAATATGATTTGTGTTTTGGTTCGAAGTTTGGAGAGCTGGAAGTTCATTTTTAGGCGTGTATCAATGTAGAGTCTAAGGTAGGGAGCTGTTGTTGAGAGGGAAATTGGTGTGTTAAGGATGTGAATCTTAGGACTTCGGTTTGGGTTGAGGTAGCCTGTGAGCAGGAGCATTTTTGTTTTAGATGGAGAGAGTGGTTGTCTGTTTAAAAAGGACCAGAATTAAATTGAATTAATTAGAACGGCAGCGGTGGATTCAATAGAGGCACGAGTATTTCCGTGGATAAAGGAAGCTACCTCATCGGCGTAAGCGAAGGTGGAGGTGTTTGGGATAATGAGGTCTAAGAGAGGATTGATTGCGAGGTTCCATAGGGTAGATGATAAACGGGAACCTTGTGGACATCCTTAGGTGAGAGGTTTAGTAACCAAGTGGAAATTGGAGGTTAGGATGGCTGTTCGGGATGAGAGAAAGGATTTTATTAAGAGGTAAAGGTTGCAATGGAAATTGGCTTGTTTAGGTTGATTAAAAAGGTTGGGCCACCAAAAGAGATCGAAGGCTGAGTGGAAGTCGAGAAATAAGGAGACTACGTATGTATAAGGGGATGTTTGGACCGTTTGAATTAGGGAACGGATTGTACGTTCGGCGCTATGCCCAGAGCGAAAGCCGTGTTGGTTAGGTGAGAGTAAAGAATGACGTCCTATGTGTGAGTTTAGTTTGTATAGGATGGTCTGTTCAAGCAGTTTTCCAAGTGTTGGAAGGAGTGCAATAGGTCTGTATGATTTGGGGTCTTCGGGAAGTTTATTGGGTTTGAGTATAAGGGAGATGGAAGCATATTTAAATGGGTCAGGGAAAATCCCAGAGGAGAGGCATTTTTGGAATAGTAGTAAAACATGTTTAATTTGCTCTGTATTTATTCGCATTGAATTACAAGTATAATGCGCCAAGCGTGCCTTATTCTTTATTAATGTTCCGTATAGTACATAATGGAACGCTTCGTTTTAATAATCTTCTTGTAGTAAAATATCTGTGTGACATAAAGTTATTTCGTCGAGCATCTCTTGCAACTTTGTTGCTTTCGTATTTCCCCACCTATAACCGCGAGTCTTTGAATCGTCGCTATCATTCGTTTCTAGTTTTGTTCGTTAGTCGCAGTCAAGCTATCAATTCCTCAAGATGTTTTCCAGACTAGAGGCTTGCGACCTTCGATTAAATTATTTGTGTGAGTGGTTCAAGTCATGGTAGACTTAAATAAATTTCAATAACTTCTACTAACGCGCGCCTACGAAAAACTATAGAAAAGTACAAATGAGAATTTTGTTTTGTAAGTTGTATTGTATTGGAGATTGCAGACATGTGGTCGTGATTGCTGTTACCCTAGGAAATAGTTTATGGTGTTGCTTGGAGCTAATGAAATTTTTGACGGGATTTGTCTATGAAAATCAGATGCAGTTTGGTTCGTTATTAAATTTAAGAAATTTTGCATGTGTTTAGAATGTCGTTAGTCTTTGATAAACAGACGGTCATATAAGAAACACGAAATTTGCTATCATGTTTATGACCATATGACCTGTTTCACTTTTGATTATTGTTAAACTGGTTTTACAAACTGTAGAAAGAAATTTTTGTTAGGTTAGGTTTATATATTTGTAGGCTTTGTTCACATTCAAATTTCAGATAAATTTCGAAGTATATTTTCGACGCACATATAATTTATATGTGAATAAAAGCTAACTTTAAGGTTGAAGAAAGTTTAATTTGAATTTTAGGAAAGCTACACGAAGCATCTGCTTTCACGGCAAATATCTTTAAAATGTTATTACCTCCCAAAAAAAAAAAGTATAACGTCGAAAATATACTTCGAAATTTATCTCAAGTTCGAATGTGAACAAAGCCTACAAATATATAACTCTAACCTAACAAAAATTTCTTTCTACATTTTGTAAAACCAGTTTAACAATAATCGAAAGTGAAATAGGTCATATGGTCATAAACATGATAGCAAATTTCGTGTTTTTATATGACCGTCCGTTTATCAAAGACTAACGACATTCTAAACACATGCAAAATTTCTTAAATTTAGTAACGAGCCAAACTGCATCTGATTTTCATAGACAAATCCCGTCAGAAATTTCATCAGCTCCAAGCAACACCATAAACTATTTCCTGGGGTAACAGCAATCACGACCACATCTCTGCAATCTCCAATACAATTACACTCACAAAACAAAACTCTTCACACAAAATCGAACTAGTCAAGGCTGAAATCTTCTTCACCCTACTGATTATACTATCTCTAATTCTCAAATATCATCACCTATTAGTGACTGACCAAACGGTGAGGTTTACCAACCAAACCTCCGACCTTACCAAACAAAAAAATGTTCAAAGAAAGGTCTAAAACAAAGAAAAGCATACGCTAATATTCTTTCTACCTAAATATGTAGAAATCAGGACTAAACAATTTGTATAGTCAACTTATTCCTACTTTCAAACAATATCTTCTGCTAGCGCGCGCCAAACTCAACTAGTACGTACATCAACGTACACTACAAAACTACTACTAAATTTCGAATACAAGTTTACATAACCATACAAAATTTCCAAACAAAATAAGTTGTAAAAGGACACTCTTCATTTATTATAAGTTATAATTATACCGAATCAAAAACCAGAACAAAACGAAACAAGTAAACAATTGATTTACTCATAATCAAAAAAATGACAAAACAGAAACTAATCTTCAGAATCATCTTCCTCATCTGATGGGTACAATGCAGCAAAAGGCTTCAAATCTTTAATATGCCATTTCCCTGCTTTTGATCCATCTTCATTCTCTAATTCATATACTAGATTGGAATGTTTTTTACGAGCTTTGCACAAAACAAATTTTGGAGCTAACTTAGCGGAGAATTTATCACCAGCACTCGATACTCTTCCTACTACAAAAGTTTTCTTTGACAAACAGAATTCCATGCCAAAATTTACGTTTCTGGAACGTCATCATCCAAATTTAAAGCAGAATAAGGTTTTAAATCTTTGAGGTGCCATCTACCGACTTTAGAATCATCAATAAAAAACTAATCACGACGATAGCTAACAGAAAAAAAATATCAGTGTTTAGGAACACTCTCATCCTACCACCAACCAAACTGTCGAAATAACTACAATGCTTCACAACGCCTAAATTTGCTAGAAAACAAATCCTCTACGAGTCTCACCTAGAGTAACAACTAGAAATTACATCAACTCAAAAAAAATTATGATGCATAAATTACTAGAGCAACTAACTCACCTCGAGTCTCGTCTAGACTTACGTAATGCTGAGCAATCAACTCTTCATGAGTCTCGTTTAGACTAACATACTGCTGAGCGACCAACCACGACGACAAGTTTTGCCTAGACCAAATTGCGTTACAATGCCGATATAAATCAAAAATTTGCTATCAAAACAAAAACGTGCATATGCACAAGAGCAATTCTCAAATGATATGACGACAGCTCAAGCCGATGTACCCTTAAAAATAGAATCTGTAGCATTATCATCAAATTCTGACAAAATATTTTTTATAGACTCCAGCGCATTAAACAACTAGGTTCTTTCACTTCCTTAGCCAAAAGTCTACCTAAAATTTTTCTTTTCTCAGCAACTGGTCTCTCACACCTCTAATCCTAAGTTCATATTCCAGTTCCTCTTTAAGTAAACAAACAATTTGTAATTTTTCAGACATATTTGTAATAGTCTAATATTTTAATAAAGTTAAATTAATAAATCTAAATGATTCAAACTTTAAGAGAATTGTCAAAACAAATTTGGGCAACGAAAGGTCAAAGTCAAAAAGTGAATTTGGTAAAAATAGATTTTTGCCAATACAAAATCGAATAAAATCTTTATGAGGCCAAAATAAAATTAAAGTTAAAAATAAATTTGGCTAAAGTAATTAACTGACTAAAAGAAAGTCAATGTCACAACTAAATTTGTGCCAAAACAAATTTCGAGAACAATAGCAAATTTGAGCAAACAATTTTCAAAGGCAAAACAAAATTTGAGCAAACAAATTCGAGAGGCTAAACGTTGAGGCCCCACGTTAGGCGCCAGTGAAACGAATTTTTTGTATTGTTAATGGGCGCCAGGGAAACTTAATTTTTATAAATGGGCGCCAGTGAACAAAAATCTTCCGCTTCCTTCACAGTTACCCAACCTAATCGGAAAATTAATAAATCCAAACCAAAAATAATGATACAAATAGCAAAATCAAAGCCAATTTTTACAAAATTTGAAATTTCCCAACCTAAATGGAAAATTAATAAATCCAAACAAAAAATACGATACAAATAGCAAAATAGACCTTAATTTTCACAAAATGTGAAATTACCCAATCTAAACGGAAAATGAATAAATCCAATGCAAAAATAACGATGCAAATAGCGAAATAAACCTTAAATAAAAAAAAAGATTTTTGAAATTAGCCAAAAGCAAAAGCAACCCTTAACCAAAGAAAGTAGTGCTGACATGAAACTTATTTGGAAACAATCCAAAGCTTTGATGGCAATCAAGCGCATCTCGTAAACTACATTGGAGCATCCAAAATGTTCCTGTAAACCTTCTACAAACAAAGAGATAACGAAAGGAATTCATTGCTTATACGCTTGATAATAAGTATACTAACCGGAAGGGCACTAACCTTAATTGCAGTAAAAACGATCTACAGGGATGGCAAGAATTTAAACAAATACTAATTGCATGTTTTGGATATCAACGTAACGTAAAATGCCTGGTACGAGACCTGATAAACCACAGAATGGAACACGACCAATCCCCATATCAATTCGGAATGAAATGCCAAGACGTGAGAGGTCTAATCCTAACAAAATTAAAAATCGAAAAATCCGATTAAAATATTCGACATTTAAAAACAAAAATGTATGACGAAATGGCCCTGGATACATATATAAACGCTTTACCAGAACGACTATCAGATAAGATCAGATTCCAACGTTCCCAAAACCTAGAAGAAGCCATGAACCTAGTAATAGAGGAAGAAAATGTAATGTATTACCGCAACAGACTATACAATCCCAACGCAAATAAAAGTTATTCACCAATAAAAACTATGCAAGCCGCGAGACAAACAACCCCTCAACAAAAATTCACACTCTTCAACACACAAACAAATCAACCGCGAATTAATAACCCAAGTTTCAACAATACGAATTTTAATAATCAATATAAACATTTTTCAAAACCAACGTTTAACCCAAATTTTACGAAATCCAGATTCCAACCAAGATTCAATCCAAACCTAAACCAACAAAGACCAGCATTCAGCGCGAACCCCAGTAGAAATACACCAATGAATAATAACAACCCTAATAACTATTATAAACCAACACCAATGGATACCTCATCTGGTAACACCAGACAAAATACCAAGATAACACATCCGACCAAACCTTTATCGGAAACGCAATTTTACATTGGAAGAACTATTTCACCAAGAAGTAGAAAAATTTGACAATGACCAGAATAATTACATTCAGACAAGTACAAACGATGAATCAAACCATGCAGAAACTTATGAACGCGACGAACAATACAAAACTTACGAAGAGGACGACAAAGAAAACTCGTGCTCAAATTTTCAAATGGACCAATTCATAAACGACCAAACTTAATAAACCCAAATAACATAAATCACCTAGTACTACCATACATAGAAATACCCCACGCTGAATTTAAACTATTAATCGATACCGAATCCTCAAAAACATTAATTAGCCCCGGAACCGCGATAAAACATTATTTAGATTATGTAGAAAGAGAACCATTTAAAATTAAAACAGCCCATCAAACAACACTACACCAATTCATAGCTAATATACCCTTACCGAGAACATTTAATGTAAATATGACAAACAAATTTTGTATTTTCGAATTCAACGACAAATATGACGGATTAATCGAAATGGACCTTCTAAGGAAATTAAGAGCCAACATTGACATAAAGAACCGTTTATTAAGGACAAAATACGAATGCCATTTGGATTAAAGAACGCATCAGCTACTTTCCAGAGAGTTATGGACAATATATTTCGAGAAATACACAATGAAAAATGCCTTGTGTACTTAGATGACATCATAGTTTATTCCACATCATTGGTAGAACACATAGAAAGATTGAAAGAAGTATTTGAAAGACTAAGACAAGCACATTTCAAAGTACAATTGGACAAAAGTGAATTTTTACAAAAGGAAGTATCATTTTTAGGACATATAATAACACCCCAAGGAGTAATGCCAAATCCCGACAAAACAAATGCAGTTCTAAATTACCCTCTACCAAAGACAACCCATTTATAATAACCGAAGTTTTAAATAACCCAAAATATACATAAGTAGATAACAAAAAGATATACCAAATTCAAATAACCAAAGATGACAACGAGGAACAAATAATTAAAATTCTAAAAGAATACACCCCTGAGAAAAAACGATTTTACTTCTATTTCAACACCGAGCAATTCAAAAATTTTCAGAATTATACGTTAAATTATTCAATAACTCTGGCCCTGAACTCATCAGATGTACAAGAAAATTAATAACACTAGACGACCCTGACGAAATAAACGATGTAATTAGGAATCAACACAAAGGAAAAACCAACCATCGTGGAATTAACGAAACAATAAAGCAACTTGTAAGACGTTATTCTTTTAAAGACATGAAAGAATTGACCACAGATTTCATTAACCAATGCGAACTATGTGACAAAGCAAAATACGAAATAAAACTCCCAAAGATACCCTTAATGTTAACAAAAACTCCCCACAAACCATTTCAAAAACTACATGCCGATACTCTGGTAGTAGAAGCGTAAAACTATTGTTACGTGTACTATTTCTCATAGTTCCATTTATTATTAATTATTCATTTTCTTATTAATAGATTAGAAATCACTCATAGGAAGTTTCACACATAAGCTACCAGGAAAGTACAACCTCATCAGTATGAGCAAGCAACCACACACAGGACGCAAACGCTAATCAGTTTCAAGATTAACATTAATGAGAACAACGGTTCTCACATGGGTGTGTTTCATGCAGGAAGCACAAACTAATATATAGGGCCAACGAGTCCTTAAGACGACACTTTGTACTTTTACTTTTCAGCTCGACTTTCGACTCCTAACATGTACCTCAAAGAGTCACAATGAGGTTAGCCAGTAGAAGGGCCTTTGGTGCGTTACTGTGGTTGGTTGGTCGCATACGACTGAAGAATAGACTAATGTAAGTTTTTCAATTGTAATCATAATATTCATTACGCGAATTATATTTATAAGTATGCTTTCGCTAATTAGCCTTAGACGTTATGAAACGTAAAAATGATCTTTAATCAATTATAACTTTATGCCTGTAAAATGACAAGTCATGCTTAGCTTATTAAATGCTTAATTTAGTATTGTCGAATTGTTATTCATTTAACGACCCGAGCACGCAAGTAGTATGAGTAAGACGATCCCCGAGATAATCAAGTTAGGTCACAGATTGTAGAGGATGCTACATTTGCACCCTCAATTGGTAACGTCCCATAACATTACATTATGGTGGAGGCAAACCCCCCGAGCTACGCCCACGTCACATGCGGTGAAAACGCCGCACGTTACACTATTTAACAATTGTAGACGCATTCACAAAAATAGGCCAAGCAATACCAATCACATCCAAAACTAGTATTGACGTGACCCAAGGATGTTTACAGTATTTCACATTTTATGGAACACCCGAATCAATAACTCTAGATAATGGTGACAAATTAAAAAATGAGACAATACAAAATACTTTAGAACTTCACAAAATAAAAATTCATTTCATAACGGAAAACCACCCTGAATCAAACGGACTTATTGAACGATTACATTCAACCCTGTTAGAACAAATTCGATTATTAAGAATAAATTATAAAAAGGAACATATAACCAATCTAATGTCATACGCACTAATCGCCTATAATAATACAATTCATTCATCAACAAATTTTACACCCTTAGACTTAACCTTAGGACATTCAGATTCACGAAATCCCTATGACATACACTACAACAAAGAAGTATATCAACAATATGCGAAAGATCACAAAGAAAAACTAAAAATAACTTATGACAAAATAAAAGATAAATTAGATAACGAGAAGGAACGTATCGCCACAACCCGTAAAAAAAATACAAACGCAAATAATTATTCAATAGAACAAACCGTGTATGAGAAAAATTTCCAAAGCAAGCGACATGAAACAGCACCCAGAAATTTAGGACCATTTAGATATAAGAGAATATCAGATAGTAGACAACGGCAAAATAACAAAGTACACTCACTTGAAAAACCTAAGACACCCTATAATTTCAGATGGACGATCATCACCCTTACCGTCAATCTCTGCCCAGGTAGAACGGACAACCAATTTATAATAGACGAGATAAAAATAACCCCGGTATACTACCAATAAACTAGGCAGTATGCAAAATACAATATTTACTTAAATAATATCAACTCTTACATTAACTCAAAAAATTTTAGCAACGATAGAAAACGCAGTAACATTTACAAAATTAAATACACTTCACTCTAGTATCATTGAACCAACCGATTTATTAAAAGAATTAATAAGAATTAGATCACTTATAACTAACAGTAAATTACCTTTTGATGTAACAGAGTCAAACATTTTAATATTTGAAAAGATAGCTATAGTCAAAGGCTACATTAAGAATAACGAAATAATATTTTTAATAGAAATCCCGATAGTAGAAAGTAACAATTATAATTATTATCATTTATTTGCTTTTCCAACGAAAGTTGCTAGCACATACCAAGTTATCATACCCAAAACCAAATTCCTATCCTTAAATGAACTGAGATATGGTTATACAAACAAAAAATGTACTGAAGTAACACCAAACCAATACTTATGCCAATCGATGACGACAACAACCATTCAAGAAGACAGCCCTTGTGAAGTACAACTATTAAAATTTTCAAATCAATACGAAAACTGTGAAGCCAAACAAGTGCAAATAAATAACATGAAAAGTCAAAAAGTTACAGAAAACAAATGGATAGCCATTTTCCCAACAGAAGTAGTAGCGACCATCTACTGCAATCAAGATGAAAATAACCAAGCATTAACCGGAAGCAAACTAATTACCCTTAAACAAAACTGTTATATAAAATTGAAAGACGAAATAATCAGAGTTTATCAAGATCCCATAGCAACAAAGAAGCTTGCAAACCTACCGGAACTACAGTTCAAGATAGAACAACAAGAAAACGATGAAATAGTCAAGAAACCCATGAAGCTAGAGCATCTAGATTTAGACGACCTCAACCACGCCATGCAATTAGTGGAAAGTTACAAAGAACATTTAAGTGAACTTAAAACGCCAAAGTTACATTATGATAATATAAGTGTTTGGACAATTGTGTCAATTATTTTAATAATTTTTCTAATTATATATGTGTTTTACAAAATGTATCTTAGATATAAAAATGAAGGAAACAGTTTTAAATTTATTAAACAAAAAGAAATAAAGAAACGATAAGTGTACCCTTAGAAACAATGAATTTTAAATAATGAAACTGATTAATGAATTTTATATATTTAAAAATTAAGTAAAACCTTAATTTTTCATTTACGGTGAGAGGAGTTATGTATCCCCCAATTTACTTATATATATTGAATATATTGAATCTAATAGGAATTATTAGAAATTGTTAAATAAATTATAAGTTAATTGCAACAATGTAATACAAAGATAACCCAGAGAGGTTATTAACAGTTCATGAGAACGGATATGCAACTTTGTATCCGAGAGGGCAGTGATACTGCAGGTGGCAGGTCACAGACAGTTAACATACCGCAATTACCTAGAAATAAGATTGTTGCAATGTAATAAAGTGTAGAATTAGGAGTAAAGCAGATATGAGATCTGCAAGTTCCCACAGCCATGTGAGGGGGCAGGTATTATAAAAAGCCCGGAAGCTCAAGGCCCGGCAGTCAGTCTCGAACTTCATGCTTCGTTGTTCAAGCTACTCACCTTAGTACAATTAATTAAATGTTTTCGAAATAAAGTTATTTTTACAGTTATTCAAAATTCCATGTTAATTTATGCTTTTAAGATAAAATAAATTTGTTAAGAGTTTGGAATCGTTTTTTAAAAACACCGCTCCAAAGGTCCGAACCTTAACTCGCTGTGTACTTGGAAAGTAATGTGGTGCTTTCCCGTTGCTTTCCACATCGTAGTAGTGTGTATTAGAATTCCATACCGACCCCTATGGTCTCTGCCACTCTGAGTACCGAAAAAGCTGCTGGCCCTCTATCGGAAACTTGTTTTAGTCTGATTCCTCTCTAAGGACCTCTACCACTTTGGTTGGACTTGTAGTTTGGCTCTTTAGATCACTGGAACGCGGAAGTCATTCCACTCGTTCTAGTAATTTAGAACTTCTTCAAGGTTCAGGTCCATTCGGAACGGCTTAAATCTCTTTTTTTAATCTCCTTTGGGAATTAAACCACCCATAGTTTTAAAAATCATCTTTACTTACGTTTCGATCCATGATCTAGGATCGTTGTCAAAATACTAAAAACTTCAAGTTTGACATTTATGACATAAATTGAAGGTGACTTTGATTTATTGATGTTCGATATATTTGGTTTGAGTACAATAGGTGCAAATTTTAGAGTCTAAAAGAACGATTACCTTCAATATGTGTTGCGGTCGGAAACCGACTTTTTAGGTAGTCAATACGCTTAATGTAAAATCAGCTGAATAATTTTTATTGGTAATTTCAAATAAATTCAATGATTTGTCGTTTGGAAAACATTTTTTAACATGTTTCTATTGATAAGGTTGAGAGGACGGTTATTAAGAAGTGTGTTCGCGCCGCTCTCAGTTTAAAACGAATACTCGCGTAGGCGACAATATCGTGCATCTAATGACTGTTGTACGGGACGTGCGCGAGGATACGACAAACTTAGTTGCACTCTCTCAAATCCTCTTATTATTTTCCTCATTCTTACCCTATCCTACCTCTTATGTGATACGGGTTAGTGTTATACACAGACAATGCCGATCTACCAGTTCCAGTGATGCATCCAACGCTCTAGCTAGAACAACAAGTGCTACAGATCTGGTGAGTGATTTTTAGCGTAAACATAAATTGCATTTATTTTCCTCTACCTCTAATCCTCAAAAGATTACAATCCACTAATTCTTAAACAAAGTGTGTGATTACGATACCGTAAGGCTTAAGCAACCGGGGGGCTGATAATATTCCTATTGTTAGTAATTAGTTGTATGTATCAATAGAAATCAAGTATGTAAGCTGTATTTCATGTTAATATCGCTAAGGAAAACCCAGGAAACTTACAATGCTACCTAGATATTGTGGGCATTTGATTTTCTTTTGTTATTTCTTTTAGTAATGGAATCCATTGCTTACTACCACCAATCTTTAGTAATATATTTATGGAGGAATTCGAAAATATTCACACAAAATTGAAACCACTAATCTGGTGCAGATACGTAGATGTCGTCTATGCTATTTGGCTTCATAATACAGAACTCATTAAAAAATTTATAGAGTCAATTAACAAAATAGAATCAACTACTAAATTCACATATGAATTAGAAGAATAAGGAAAACTTCCGTTTTTAGATATTCTAGTTAACAAAAACGATACAACAATTAATACATTGGTATACAGAAAACCTACGCCCACAAACACATACTTAAATTTCGATTCAAACCACCCACACTGTGTCAAACGAGGAATTATCAAAACCTTGTACGATAGAGCAAAATTAATATCATCAAACGAAGAAATTTTAAAGAAAGAGAAAGATCTAATCAGATGTACACTAATAGAAAACAAGTATCCTAAAAGAATAATACAGAAAGAAATTAATAAATTCCCAAAAAAATAAAGAAAAGGAAAACAAAACCAACGATACGCACCAAAAAATGCTCTCAATACCATACATAAAAGGATTCTCCGAAAAATCCTAAGAATGGGAAACAAATTCAGAATTAAAACAGTATTTATAACCAACAATACACTAAGAGCACAATTAACAAAAACAAAACCCAAACACGCAATACGAATGTAACAAGTTTTATATAGGGGAAAGTTCCAGACCATTTGAAGTCCGATTAAAATAACTTAAATCATATATAAAAAATAGAAAATTTGAAAGATCCATGATTTGTCAACATACAGGGGACTTCAGTCATAAAATAAAATGGGAGGATGTAAAAATTATCGACAAAGAAGAAAACCACCAAAAACGCAAAATCAAAGAAGCTGCTTATATAGCCCTACATAAAAATAATTGCGTAGCAAACAAATCCGTGACTTTCAGTAAACAATGGATTCCATTACTAAAAGAAATAACAAATGAAAATCAAATGCCCACAATATCTAGGTAGCATTGCAAGTTTTTCCTGGGTTTTCCTTGCGATATTAACATAAAATACAGCTTACATACTTGATTTCTATTTATACAAACAACAACTAATTACTAACAATAGGCATATTAGCAGCCCCCGGCTGCTTAAGCCTTACGGTAACGTAATCACACACTTCTTTAATAACTATCCTCTCAACCGTGTAAATAGAAACATGTTAAAAATGTTTTTCAAACCTCAAATCATTGAATTTATTTGAAATTACCAATAAAAATTAATCAGCTGATTTTACGTTAAGAGTATTGACTACCTAAAAGTCGGTCCTAGGCCGCAACACAAATTGAAGGCAATCATTCTTTTAGACTTTTAAATTTTTACCTAATGTACTCAAATCAAATGTATCGAACATCAATAAATCATAGTCACCTTCAATTTATGTCATGAAGTGTTTATTATTTTGACAACGGCCCTAAGTCATGGATCGAAACATAAGTAAAGATGATTTTAAAAACTATGAGTGGCTTAATTCCCAAAGATGATTAAGAAAAATACTAACCAAACCACAACAAACATACAAGGCTTAATTCTCTTTTTTCCAAATTTATTATTAACGTAATGCATCGTTAACAAAAAAAAAACAGCTCCCTATGTTCGAAGACAATAAACATAGAAACAAGAAAAATTCTTTGAAAACATATGTGCGGAGCACAGCACTGTATGACGGTGAAACGTGGACAGTAGAAGAAGCAAATACGAGAAAGATAAAAGCATTTGAAATATCTTGCTTAAGACGTATGATGAAGATATCATGGACAGACAAAGTTAAGAATAAAAAGTTTCTAGAAATAGTAGGGAAGAATGATATCTGTGGAAAACAGTAAAAGAATAGGAGAGATAGAATTATAGTATACTATATAATGCACGAGAGAATAGTGTGGGATATATTAGAAGCGGAGCAAGGATAAAAATTGGTGTGGAGATAGACTTTGATTCAACTATGGCACACAGATAGTGAAAGAAGTAGGTTGTGGAAATTTCAGGAAAATGTGTGGTTTAGCTTAGAATAGGAAATAATGGAGGTATGCGTCTAATCAGTTCCAGAACTGAAAACCAAATGATGATGAGCAATACAAGCTTCTTAAATCACTAAAATTGTTAAGGAAACTATATTAACATACCTTTGTGTAATCTACTAGTTGCTTTTAACAAATTCTTGAACACATTCACAGTAATTTATTTTACTGCAATTAGTTTTATACTAAACCACTTATTTTGGTTTGCATATTTGTCCCATTGCTCAATAACAGTATTAGTTATCTACCAGGGGCGATTGATGTATGAGGTTATCAAAAAGTAGTAGTTACATTTTAGCTTTTATATATTTTAAAGAAGTTTAATTAAAGTTAATGAAGTATTCTCGTGGTCTGAGGTCACCTTTTAATGTTCGTAGTAACAAAGATACCATTTATTTAGAAGTAGGAATGACGGAGGCTACCCGAGTGTGTACGTACCCGATAACTTAATACCCGGAACCAATGATACTGCATACCCAAAAAATATCCAATAATTAATTGTGATTAAATGTGAAACGCAATTGTTTCAGTTATTGTTGGAAGTTTGTTGAATACCATTGAGAAAGGTATACAAATAAAACAACAAGTCGAATCGTCTAGCTAATATTGGAAAGGAAACAACCAAATAAATACCATTGTCGTTATGTGACACACTTTATATAACCTAAATAGCATTTTCATAAATGAATATGTATAGTTTTATGTTGTATTTTATATATACAGGGTGATTCACAACTTCATAGAAATATTTTAACTGCTGTTTAACAATGAGTCAAAGACTGGTATTTTCGTAAAAAGAAAATATTTTTTAAAAACGAAAATTGTACCGAATGTTTCCAGAGTACGTATAACGATAATGAGGTAACTAACTACGCGCTTGTATTGAAATTTTTTGCTAAATGATCTCCCATGATCTCGCAAGTCTATAGTAAAACTTTATGGTATGGTTTAGGATTTCAAGATTATACAACAACTATTGATGAGTTTTATTATAAGCAATACAAATGACACTGACCGAACGCTTCAAATAACTTTTATTTGTTACGGGTTAATAAGCATCATTTTTGGAGTTCCTATACAAACAATACGTGTTCTATTTTGCGGATACCGAGGTTCTAGAACGTTAATCTACAAGTTAGTAGCACATGATTAGTGTTATCGAATACCCGTTCACCGTAACGGGATACAAATAGAACCACCTTGAGCGCAAAAAGCCGTAAACAAGGGGTTCCGAGATAGAGCATGGACTGTAATTATTAAGGGGTGAGGGTGAGAACAGTTTATAGGAGCAGAATCATACAAAGGCATAAAAACACTTACCGAAAGTTTCTTGGGCACTTGAGAGGCACTAAACACTGTAACTACCGTTTTTGGCCAAGGGTTGAAGGAAAGGAGGGAGACAGGAAAGGAAGAGGCCAATGCCGGATTAGAAGAAGAGGGCAGACTTATTTTGACTAGTTGTGGCTATCAAGAGACTTGACGACCGACTCGTATTAACTGGCGCGAACCATTCGACCCGCTCGCGCGGAGAGAGGGAATGCCCCGAACGGGGACAGATATGGCGCGTACATATCGCCCACCTAAAATTAAGAAAAAATTTTACAAAAAAAAACGAAATATAATTAGAGCTAGGCATTTCCTCCTAGCCGCAGAGTACGGTTAACCCGCCGATACTCGGGTGGGGGAAAAGAAAACAAAGAGAAAGAAAACAACTAAACGAGTGACTAAAATCGTAAAAAAAATTAAAAATATCCTAACGAGAATTTAAGCATTACTTTTCTAAAAGAAGGGGAAGAATTTTATTCACGGGACGAACGAAGGTACCACGAGACATTTTTACTGAAACAACACGAGTAACTCCGTCGCGACCTTGAAATAGCTTTTCGATACGGCCTAGCGGCCATGACAAAGGCGAGGTATTTATTCCTAGGAGAAAAACCATATGACCCACCTTCAAGTCGTTATCCAAGGAACGGTTCCACTTTGTCCGCTGCGTGAGTGTAAGTAAATATTCGTTCGACCACCGGCGCCAGAAAGATTGAGTGATTTGACATAAGCGTTGCCAACGTGAATGTAATTTGATACTCTCGCGAAGAGTGATTTCTGGCAAACTCAGAATTGGACCCCAATCAGAAAATGACCAGGGTTAGGTAATCAGGGCTATCAGTAGCGTCCAAGGAGTAGAAAGCTAGAGGTCAGCTATTCAACACGGCTTCGATACGAGCAAATATAGTTGTGAGCTCCTCAAATGTGAGGGCCTGATGACCGTTAGTTCGTAGTAATAAGGCTTTTGTGGATTTTACGCAAGCTTCCCAAATGCCACCAAAATTAGGTGCATATGGGGGGTTAAATTGCCACTTAACTTGAAGAACAGCCATTGCAGAAAATATTTCCTCATGATTTTGACGCAAAAATTCACTGGCTTCCTTCAGCATGCGAGCGGAGCCAATAAAATTTTTGCCACAGTCTGAATAAATGGAATCAGGAGCGCCGCGACGAGAAAGAAAACGATTAAAGGATGCCATAAAGGCGTTTGTAGAAAGTTCAGAAACCAGCTCTAAATGCACAGCTCTTGTGCACATGCAAACAAAGGCACATAGATAAGATTTTCGATTAGAAGAATTTCGATTTAACGAAGCTTTCGTTAAAAAGGAGCCAGCAAAATCAATTCTGACGTGAGTAAATGCGCGAGTTAATTGTACACGAGAAGGAGGCAGATCGGACATTATTGGCTGAGGGGCTTAGCGTTTAATCGAAAACAGGACAAACAATGGTAAATAGTTTGCCGAACTAATGAGCGCAGACCAAAAATCCAATAAGTTCGGAGAATAAGAGAATGTGTCATAGAGGGGCCTGAATGAAACGATAAAAGGTGATAATGTTTGCAAATTAATTTAGATAAGTTCGCCCGTTTAGGCAATAATAGAGGATGCTTGCTAGTATAGGGCAACTGAGAATGTTTCAAGCGACCGCCCACCCTAAACAAGCCTTGGGAATCAATAAAGGGCGATAACTTTCTAAACGAGAGGAAGATCCTTATTTTTTCATATAATAATAATTCTGAAGTAAAAACTGACGTTGAGTCAACTTTACACAAGTCATCAGACCATTTCGGAATTCGTCGCAGGAAATGGGGCCTAACATTCTTTCTCGGGGTTGGCGACAATTGTGAATAAACCGATTCACATATGCCATGCTGCATTGCAAATGAGATAAACAAAAGAATCGCTCCATAAAATCACAAAATTCATCTTGTTCTGTAGCGATAAGCGAGACAGGAATTTGTTTCAATTCGGGAACTTCCCCTATAGGAGGGAAAGAGCTGTTGAGGTTGATAAAATCGTAATTGAAATTGCACGAACCATGCCACCACAATTCGTTGTGCAATAGTTGAAGTGGAGAACGACCTCTTGAAGCCACGTCTGCGGGATTATTTTCCCCGCAAATATGACGCCACTGAGAAATAGTAGTATATTCCAGAATTTGGCTAACTCGATTTCCTACAAATGGCTTGAGCAAATATGAAGGAGTCTAGCCAGGTTAGTACTACTTGAGAATCAGAAAATAGTTTCGTTTCTAAAATTGGGTAAGAAAATTTAATAATCTATAGGAACACTGTGGCACGATTTAAATAAAATTAAATAAAAACCCTCAACCACAAAAAATATTTAAATTACTAAATACGTATTTCGACCACTATGTGGTCATCATCAGTAGAAAACCTGTAATTAAAAAAAAACACACACTAGCTGTTGTTCTGGAACACTTCAGAGGATATTCTCCTCACCACTTAGGCTGAAGTGAACCTTCCCAACCTATAATTTACTATATTGTTGCTTTAAACACTATCGAGGATATCCTCCTCACCCGCAGACTGGTGTTCTCAACAACAATTCACAACAATTCAATTCAATTCAATTCAACAATTCACTTGTTTGTTGTTGAGAACACCAGCCTGCGGGTGATGAGGATATCCTCGATAGTGTTTAAAGCAACAATATAGTAAATTATAGGTTGGGAAGGTTCACTTCAGCCTAAGTGGTGAGGAGAATATCCTCTGAAGTGTTCCAGAACAACAGCTAGTGTGTGTGTTTTTTTTTTTTTATTTTTTTTAATTACAGGTTTTCTACTGATGATGACCACATAGTGGTCGAAATACGTATTTAGTAATTTAAATATCTTTTGTGGTTAAGGGTTTTTATTTAATTTTATTTAAGAAAATTTATTTAAAGTAATTGAATGAATTAATTTCGCTAATAAAAGGGCACCTGAAAGTTTTAAGCGGGGAATACTTAAATATTTTAGAGGAGCAACCTTGCTCTTAGCTTGAATTAGGTTGCAGTTCACTGAATCACCACAAATTATATGTAAATAGACGCAAGCGCCGTAACCCCTTTCGCTTGCATCACATCTGTAGGTTCCCGTGAATTGAGACAAAAGACGAGGAATTTTTAGCTGCGATAATATTGTAACTTGGTTACCAAAATCTTGCCATTCAGAACACCAATTATGGTCGGGGACATCATCCCAACCTAATTGTTGTAACCAAAGCCGTTGTAACAGGTGTTTGACTATAAAAATTACCGGGGTTAACCAACCTAACGGGTCGAATATACGAGCCATATAAGAAAGTACGGCGCGTTTATTGAACGGCCCTTCAAAGGGAATTACGTTGTAAGTGAATACGTCCTAATAAAGGATTCCAAACTAAACCTAAAATTTTTATATTGCTCACTTGATCAGAGAAAGTAATAAAAGTTTCTAATTCCGATTTTTCAAAATCTTGTAACAATTCCACGGCATTGCTTGACCATTTACGCAAATGAAATTGTCCGAGAGAGAGAAGCTTAATAAGCTCGTGTTGTAGCTGTCTCGCTTCTGTGACACTACAGGCACCAAAAATTACATCGTCCATGTATGTGTGATGCATAATAGCTTCGGAGGCCATAGGGTAACATTTACCCTCGTCAATTACTAATTGCTGAAGTACTCTTTGAGCCAGAAATGCGGAGGGCGCTAACCCATACGTGAGAGTTTTGTGTTCATACTCCCTGTATGTTTGTTGTGGTTTGTTTAGCATTCTTCTTAATCTTCTTTGGGAATGAAACCACTCATAGTTTTTAAAATCTATTTTATTTACGTTTCGATCCATGACCTAGGATCGTTGTCAAAATAATAAAACTTCAAGTTTGACGTTTATGACATAAATTGAAGGTTACTTTGATTTATTGATGTTTGAAATATTTGGTTTGAGTACACTAAGCAAAAATTTTTAAAGTTTAAAGAATGATTGCCTTCAATTTGTGTTGCGACCTGGGATCGACTTTCCTATGGTAGCCAATACGCTTAACGTGAAATCAGCTGATTAATTTTATTGGTGAATTTTATATAGATTCAATAATTTGGGAAACATTTTTAACATGTTTCTATTTATACAATTGAGAGATTTCTGATTTTATGTCTTATTTTACCGAGATTCAGTGAAGGGGTTAAGCAACCTGTGGCTACCAAGATCCCCAACATTTATAATTTCCCGAAATAATGGTTTTCTAGTTAATATGCTTATTGTTATGTAATTAGTTATTGTATGTATAAATAGAAATCATGTATGTAGGCTGTATTTCATGTTAATATCGCAAGGAAAACCCAGGAAAAACTTGCAATGCTACCTAGATATTGTGGGCATTTGATCTTTATTTGTTATTTCTTTTGTTATTTCTTTTAGTAATGGAATCCATTGTTTACTGAAAGTCACGGATTCGTTTGCAACGCAGTTATTTTTATGTAGGGTTATATAGGCAGCTTCTTTGATTTTGCGTTTTGGTGGTTTTCTTCTTTGTCGATAATTTTGCATCTTCCCATTTTATTTTATGACTGGAGTCCCATGCATGTTGGCAAATCATGGATTTTTCAAATTTTCTATTTTTATATATGATTTATGTTCTCTTAATCGAACTTCAAATGGTCTGGAAGTTTCTCAATATAAAACTTATTACATTCGCACGGTATTTTGTAGATACAGTTTTTGAATTTTGTATTGCGTTTTTGGGTTTTGTTTTGTTAATTGTGCTCTTAGTGTATTGTTGGTTCTAAATACTGTTTTAATTCTAAATTTGTTTCCTATTCTTTGAATTTTTCGGAGAATCCTTTTATGTATGGTATTAGAGAGCATTTTGTGGTGTATATCGTTGTTTTTGTTTTCTTTTCTTTATTTTAGGGTTTTATTCATTTCTTTCTCTATTATTCTTTTAGGATATTTGTTTTCTATTAGTGTACATCTGATTAGGTCTTTCTCTTTCTTTAAAATTTCTTCGTTTGATGATATTAATTTTGCTCTATCATACATGGTTTTGATAATTCCTCGTTTGACACATTGTGGGTGGTTTGAATCGAAGTTTAAGTATCTGTTTGTGTGCGTTGGTTTTCTATATACCGATGTATTAATTGTTGTATCGTTTTGCTAACTAGAGTATCTAAAACGGAAGTTTTCCATGTTGTTCTAATTCATATGTGAATTTAGTAGTTGGTTCTATTTCGTTAATTGACTGTATAAAGTTTTTAATTAATTCTATATTATGAGGCCAAATAGCATAAACATCATCAACGTATCTCCACCAGATCGATGGTTTCAATTCTTGTGTGAATATCACATCTTTTCGAATTCCTCCATGAATATATTACTGAAGATTGGGGATAGTGGACTTCCATTGCCATTCCGAAGCTTTGTTTGTAAATTGATCATTTATTTGAAAATATGTGGTATTTACGCATAAACCAAGTAATTCCATAATCGATGATATACTTAGTTTTGTTCTTTCTTTAAGATTGCCATCTTTTCGAGTTTGTTTTTATAATATTAAGCGTTTTGTTTATAGGGACATTTGTAAAGAGATTTACTACATCAAAGCTTACCATTGTGTGTGTATTTTCAATTTTTATGTTTGATAGTTTTCTAAAAAGTGTTGGTTGTTTTAATGAAAGAATCAGTTTTGCCTGCTAATGGATTTATAATTTTAGTAGAAATTTTGCTAAATTATGGCATGGTGAATCTATTGAGCTTACGATAGGTCTTAGAGGAATGTCTTTTTATGAATTTTGGTAGACCGTAAAAGTGGGTGGTTTACTGTAATGTGGGACTAGTTTACTTCTGTCTTTGTCTTCAAATTCATTTTTAAATTTAAATAGAGTTTTGTATATTTTATTTTCAATTGATTTTGTTGGGTCTGTTTCTAAACTGGTGTAATTCTCAGTGTTCATTAGTTCGTTGACTTTTGTGTTGTAATCGTTTTTATTCATTATTACTGTTGCATTGCCTTTGTCAGCAGGTAGAATTATAATTGAGTTATCGTTTTTAGATTGCGAATTGCTTTTATTTCGTTATTACTTACATTTGGCTTTATTTTGTGATTCTTTTCTATTTCGATTTTACATCGTATTCTAAATTCGTTTGCTTGATCTTCTTCGAGTTGGTTTGCTGTTTTCTCAATACAGCTAATTATTTCAAAGGTTGGTATTGATTTTGGTGTTACTGCAAAATTAAGGCCTTTTGAAAGAATTGATTTTTCTGTGTCGTTAATAGTTCTGTTTGATAAATTTATCACGGTGTTTAGCATGGTGTTCCTGTTTTCTAACGTTTTAGTTTGTGTGTTATTTTTCTCTATAAATAGGTTATTAAATTTCTTTACGTGAATTTCTTTTGTTTGGAAAATACTGATTCGTAGTAGGTTTTGCACTAACGAGAATTTTATCAAAATCATATTTTGTTACCTTTATTCGTATGAAATTTATAATGCCCTCAATATCTTGTTGTAACTTATAAATAATGTGTCGGTGGTGGTTTTGTAGTCTTTCCCTCATCATACTGTAACTTGCTCTTTCGAGAATTCTTGATAGTTTATTGCTTGTCTTTCCAAATTTGATTCTAAATCCTTTTGGTATTATATATTATATATATATTATATAAAGGTAACAAAATATGATTTTGATAAAATTCTCGTTAGTGCAAAAAACCTACTACGAATCAGTATTTTCCAAACAAAAAGAAATTCACGTAAAGAAATTTAATAACCTATTTATAGAGAAAATAACACACAAACTAAAACGTTAGAAAACAGGAACACCATGCTAAACACCGTGATAAATTTATCAAACAGAACTATTAACGACACAGAAAATCAATTTTTCAAAAGGCCTTAATTTTGCAGTAACACCAAAATCAATACCAACCTTTGAAATAATTAGCTGTATTGAGAAAACAGCAAACCAACTCGAAGAAGATCAAGCAAACGAATTTAGAATACGATGTAAAATCGAAATAGAAAAGAATCACAAAATAAAGCCAAATGTAAGTAATAACGAAATAAAAGCAATTCGCAATCTAAAAACGATAACTCAATTATAATTCTACCTGCTGACAAAGGCAATGCAACAGTAATAATGAATAAAAACGATTACAACACAAAAGTCAACGAACTAATGAACACTGAGAATTACACCAGTTTAGAAACAGACCCAACAAAATCAATTGAAAATAAAATATACAAAACTCTATTTAAATTTAAAATGAATTTGAAGACAAAGAAAGAAGTAAACTAGTCCCACATTACAGTAAACCACCCCACTTTTACGGTCTACCAAAATTCATAAAAAGACATTCCTCTAAGACCTATCGTAAGCTCAATAGATTCACCATGCCGTAATTTAGCAAAATTTCTACTAAAATTATAAATCCATTAGCAGGCAAAACTGATTCTTTCATTAAAACAACCAACACTTTTAGAAAAACTATCAAACATAAAATTGAAAATACACACACAATGGTAAGCTTTGATGTAGTAAATCTCTTTACAAATGTCCGTATAAACAAAACGCTTAATATTATAAAAACAAACTCGAAAAGATGGCAATCTTAAAGAAAGAACAAAACTAAGTATATCATCGATTATGGAATTACTTGGTTTATGCGTAAATACCACATATTTTCAAATAAATGATCAATTTTACAAACAAAGCTTCGGAATGGCAATGGAAGTCCACTATCCCCAATCTTCAGTAATATATTCATGGAGGAATTCGAAAAGATGTGATATTCACACAAGAATTGAAACCATCGATCTGGTGGAGATACGTTGATGATGTTTATGCTATTTGGCCTCATAATATAGAATTAATTAAAAACTTTATACAGTCAATTAACGAAATAGAACCAACTACTAAATTCACATATGAATTAGAACAACATGGAAAACTTCCGTTTTTAGATACTCTAGTTAGCAAAAACGATACAACAATTAATACATCGGTATATAGAAAACCAACGCACACAAACAGATACTTAAACTTCGATTCAAACCACCCACAATGTGTCAAACGAGGAATTATCAAAACCATGTATGATAGAGCAAAATTAATATCATCAAACGAAGAAATTTTAAAGAAAGAGAAAGACCTAATCAGATGTACACTAATAGAAAACAAATATCCTAAAAGAATAATAGAGAAAGAAATGAATAAAAACCCTAAAAATAAAGAAAAAGAAAACAAAAACAACGATATACACCACAAAATGCTCTCTATACCATACATAAAAGGATTCTCCGAAAAAATTCAAAGAATAGGAAACAAATTTAGAATTAAAACAGTATTTAGAACCAACAATACACTAAGAGCACAATTAACAAAAACAAAACCCAAAAACGCAATACAAAATTCAAAAAACTGTATCTACAAAATACCGTGCGAATGTAATAAGTTTTATATTGGAGAAACTTCCAGACCATTTGAAGTTCGATTAAGAGAACATAAATCATATATAAAAAATAGAAAATTTGAAAAATCCATGATTTGCCAACATGCATGGGACTCCAGTCATAAAATAAAATGGGAAGATGCAAAAATTATCGACAAAGAAGAAAACCACCAAAAACGCAAAATCAAAGAAGCTGCCTATATAACCCTACATAAAAATAACTGCGTTGCAAACGAATCCGTGACTTTCAGTAAACAATGGATTCCATTACTAAAAGAAATAACAAAAGAAATAACAAATAAAGATCAAATGCCCACAATATCTAGGTAGCATTGCAAGTTTTTCCTGGGTTTTCCTTGCGATATTAACATGAAATACAGCCTACATACATGATTTCTATTTATACATACAATAACTAATTACATAACAATAAGCATATTAACTAGAAAACCATTATTTCGGGAAATTATAAATGTTGGGGATCTTGGTAGCCACAGGTTGCTTAACCCCTTCACTGAATCTCGGTAAAATAAGACATAAAATCAGAAATCTCTCAATTGTATAAATAGAAACATGTTAAAAATGTTTCCCAAATTATTGAATCTATATAAAATTCACCAATAAAATTAATCAGCTGATTTCACGTTAAGCGTATTGGCTACCATAGGAAAGTCGATCCCAGGTCGCAACACAAATTGAAGGCAATCATTCTTTTAAACTTTAAAATTTTTGCTTAGTGTACTCAAACCAAATATTTCAAACATCAATAAATCAAAGTAACCTTCAATTTATGTCATAAACGTCAAACTTGAAGTTTTTATTATTTTGACAACGATCCTAGATCATGGATCGAAACGTAAATAAAATAGATTTTAAAAACTATGAGATTTTGTGTTCATATTCACAAATGTTTTCTTGAGAAGTAGATCGCCAAAAAATGTGCTGGAATTGACGATCCGAGGAACAAACCAGAATCTGACGGCACATCCTTTGGATGTCCGCACAAACAGCAATTTTGTGACAACGAAATGCGGATATTATTTCGGGTAGATTTCCTTGTAGTTTAGGGCCAGAATATAACCTGTCATTAAGAGAAATTCCTAATGAATCAGTAGCAGAACCATTGAAAACAACGCGTAGCTTCGTAGTGCTACTTGTTATTTTAGAAACTGCATGATGCGATAGTACATAATCGGTGGGGGTTTCGGCAACGGACATGTGACCAAGATCAAAATAATCCTGCCAAGAGCCAGTATAAGCATTTAGCTTTTCAGGAGAGAGTAAAAGACGCCTTTCTAAATTTAAATAGCAATTATAAGCGGCCCGACGATTTTTACCAAGCGGTTCAATACTATGATTGAAAGGAAGAGCAACCGTGTAACGACCAGAATCGTCACGCGAGTGGGTTGCGAGAAAATGCGTTTCACAAAACACATCTTCTGGGGAGGTTTCCGTGGGAATTTTAATTTCTTCCAATTCCCAGAAATTTCTTATTTCTTTATCTATAGAATCAGATTGAATGAAAAGTGAAGTAGCATTAACCGTAGGGTTAATACACGGAACTTGACCGAGCAGCACGTAACCAAACATGGTTTGAATCGCCAAAGGGCGGCCAGGAATAATAGCGGAATGTTCGTAAAACAGTACTTCGGCACATATCTCGGCACCTAGAAGAATTTCTACGGGCAAGGACTGATGGAAACTTTTATCAGCCATTTGCATATTTTTAAATTTATTATAAACAGAAATGGGCAATGAACTACCCGGTATATCTCCTGTAATTTTAGGAAATATTGAAGCCTTCAATTGAATTCTATTTTGAGAATATTTAGAATAGACTGTGCAACAAACAGTTCCCTTGGACTTTATTAAAGCGTCGGAAATTCCACTAACTTGGCGGGAATCCTAGTACGCTGAAGACTCAAACGTTGAACACATGTACTGTAATTGCGTTTATTTGAGATCCAGAATCAAAACGCACCTTACGGGTTGTAAATCCTGGTTTATATCTAAAATAAGAGCCTGCGCTGTTGCCAACAGCACAGTATAACTTTCATGAGAATTCGAAACATTACAAGCCGAAACAATTTCGGGTGCTATTGCAGTAGAGAATTTTTCCGGATTATGCACCACCTCGTTGGGTAGAGATTTATGCAACAAAGTATGGTGATATGAGGAATGGCAAACTTTACATTTACCTTCAGAATTGCAACCTCGAGTATGATTACCAAAGCATTTAAAGCACAAATTTAAAGTTTTAATAGTGGAATAACGATCGGCAATATTAAGGGCATGAAACTCGGACAGCTTTAGCCGTAGCGGCATTTTGCGAACTTTTCATTAAGAGGGACTGATTGAAGTTGGATTTGAAACGAGGATGCGCATTAGGTTTAATAACCCTATCTTTTTTCATATCGTCATAAAGCTCAGAGGTTTTGCTTTGCAACGATAAAAATCGAAGAGCTGAGAACAAGTAGGAACTTCGGTACCTACTTTTAGATCAAAAGCATTTTGCGTTTTGAACTCAAGATTACGGTAACACAACGAAACTAGTATAAAGTCGGCCAAATTTTCGACTTTATCCGCCGCCTTCAATGTGTTAACAGCGTTAAAGTGAATATTGATGAAGTTTGAGAAAAATCCAGATGATTTAAATTGTAATATTTTATTTAAATAATAGCTAGTAATTCTACGGGGTGAGTTATAGCGTTCTTCTAGCTTATCAAAAGCTTGTTGGTACAAATCAGCCTCAAGGGCTAGATCCGAAATTAGGGCGAGAGCTTCACCCTTAAGATAGCTACGCAAATACTGATACTTACGAATTAGCGGAATTTGGTCGTTTTCATGAACCAGACTCTTGTAAAGCGAAATGAAATTTTGCCAGTTTTCTACACATCCATCAAAGGGGGTTATACTTAGAGGTTTTAAATAACTTACAGAAGTTTGAGAGGGATTAGTTGAAGTATCATCAACCGATTTTGATGCATTTTGTTTGATATCTAAATACCGCGTACGAATAACGTCTAACAAATTATCAAACGATGAACTTTGAGTTTTAATCTCATCCTTTTCGTCAACAACCGAATTATAGGTTAAAATTTTATCGTAGACAACATCTAGTTGTCGTTCAATACTTTGCATACGTAGATATCTCGCTTCTACGGCAGCTAAACAGGTTGCGGTACGAACATAATCGGCAATTTCGGTTAAGCGCGCGAAATAATCTTTAAGTTTTTTTTTAAAATATCACCTTCCGCCATAATTAGGAACTTTATGAATAAATTAACAATAGTTAAGTAAACTAACGTACGTATTAAAGGACGGTTTGTTTGTAAACAAACAAATTCTGAATGGAGTGCAATGATCTTGATATTGGAATATGGTAACAATTATCTAATTGCAATGAACTTGAACTCGAAAGAATGCACGTGCGATTTAACAACAAATTGAAACGTACAGATAACACTTTCAAATCGTTTCTATTATCAAGTACTAAATTATTTACGAATTTGTAAATTAATAAAGACCTACGTTTGTATGTCTTTAAATCGATGAGGCAAGAAAGAGAGAACGATATAAACGTAGTTCTAGATCCGGCTCGAAGGACCAAATTTTTGTTACCGAATACCCGTTCTCCGTAACGGAATACAAATAGAACCACCTTGAGTGCAAAAAGCCGTAAACAAGGGGTTCCGAGATAGAGCGTGGACTGTAATTATTAAGGGGTGAGGGTGAGAACAGTTTATAGGAGTAGAATCATACAAAGGCATAAAAACACTTACCGAAAGTTTCTTGGGCACTAGAGAGGCACTAAACACTGTTACCGCTTTTGGCCAAGGGTTGAAGGAAAGGCGGGAGACAGGAAAGGAAGAGGCCAATGCCGGATTAGAAGAAGAGAGCAGACTTATTTTGACTAGTTGTGGCTATCACGAGACTTGACGACCGACTCGTATTAACTGGCGCGAACCATTTGGACCCGCTCGCGCGGAGAGAGGGAATGCCCCGAACGGGGACAGATATGGCGCGTACAATTAGCATTCGCAATTTCTTTTTGGTGACAGTGTTGAAAGCGCCCAATTATGATAAAGGATTGGTAAATTACGAAATAAATTAAAGGTATTTTTGAAAAGATACTTCAACTTCGCAGAACCAGGCAATTTTAACGTGATTACTGCAACTAAGTTTTCGATATCTCAACCTTCCGATGCTTTTGATTGGATACTTATGGTATAATTTTCAAGTGTTATATATCGATTAATTGTCAAATATCAGATAACTATAGTGTAACGAATAACTATAGGTTAACAGATATTTATCGGGCAATGGGTAATTATTGAGTATTTGGTAATTATCGGGTAACAGATATACTCGGGTATTAATTTCGGGTACCCGAGTATAAACATTATCGCGAATCGTTGTCCTTATTGTGCCGCGCCAGTAGCTGTAGCATCTAATATTCCTTTTAACATTAGTTCGAACCATTCTTGTTTAGTATGACACCTTTCACTGGGTTTTGTGTTGGTATAAGAGATTATTAGTATAAGATGTGTAGGACAGAGAAGTAAACTGTTTCTAATCGAGTCCCAAAAGCTTTGCGAGTATTGTTGGATAGTTATGAAGGGATAACAAACCGTATCGTTCTGTATGTAGGGGAATGAGTTGAAGCACGTCGAAAAGTAAGTAAGTGCGTTGTGAATAGTGCAAGTGTAAACGGAATTGTGTTTAACAATGCAGTCTAGTGATGAAACTTGCTGAATTGTTCCCAGAAGGTCAGTGTGTGTAAGATATAAGGTGGAATCGTTCCGAATTAATATTTTCATTATTGTAAGTGCTTGTCGACATCGTTCGAAATATTAAAATTACTTGTCGTATTCATAAATACCTGTGTAAAGTAGATATTCAGTGCGTTGGATCGTGTGCATAGTCTAGCTTTTAACATTCTAGGAAGTTGATGGGGAATTTGTTGAAAATTACGTTCATCGCAAGCACTTTCAGAAAAATTTGAGATACGTCGCTCGCTACTACTCTCACTCGCTTGACTTGAAGCTAGGAAATCTTTGCACTAGTTCAAAAGTCAAAATTTGAAAGTGGATGGCATAAATGTTACAAAAAAGCATTCTTTTATACTGCCTCTTTCAAATCGATTTGAAATTTTTGAAATTTACAACATTGTTTAAAAAATGTAAAGTGCGCTGTAGCAGTCGCCATATTGAATTCATTTTTTCAAATTCTATATACACTTCTTGACTGGTGTTATGTACTGAACTTCGTTGTTATAGTAAACTTTGAAAAAGTGCTCCCAAAATAACTATCCATATTATTTTCTCGTCACTGGAGCAATCACACTTAAAAGCTTATTTTGCTTTTAAAATTTTATAACATAAGATAAGTAAACAATTTTGTTGTAGTCCCTCGAACCAACTTTTATTAAAATTGTGGCAGTCAATTTTTCTCGACAATGAACCACAAACAGCGATAATTTTTAGAATCGGTATTTTCGGAATCCGGATGTCTCATAACGTCAAAATCTCTGCATCAAAATTTTGCCTGATTAGAAAACCTAACCTTAAGCAATACTACGGTATGTTGTGAGAAAGTAAAAATTTGTATAGTTCGTGAGTAGGTTCAAAAAGCTCGGCTTGACCGCACGTCGAGTTCAGCTCGACTTGACTAAAATAAAGCTCGGCTCGAAACTCGGCTCGTATTTCTATAACAAGCTCGGTTTGAAGCTCGGCTTAATTTCTGACCGAGCTAAGCTCGAACTCGCGGTCAACACTACGGATCCCAAGGTCCTGGGTTCGAATCCCGACACGGCCGACTGCTTGAAAAATGGCAGGTGAGAATTTTTCACAAAAATTACGCCCTAGTTCGGATGAGAGGTTAAATGGAGGTCCCGTGTGTGAGTGTTGTCACGCACGTTAAAGATCCCTACCTTGCCTGGAACGGCAAGGGTTCGGCAAAATTCTAAATTTCCAGGCAACAAAAAACTCGCCTCCTGGCCAATGTAGTACCTTCGGGTGGAGCATTGGAAAATCACATGTAAGGTCAACACTACTTTATAAAACAGGTCTGTATAATGGTTCAGCCACTTTGATTAAAGTTTTGCTCATACGATATTCTGTCGACCAAACTTTGTACCTTTATTGTTTTACTAGCATAAAAGCTGATACAAAAAACACTTGAAAGTGTTTATTAAAACTACGAGCAATTTAGATATAAAAGAAGAACAAATAGTGAAAATTATATTATGTTAAAACATACCTGGTCTAAATTTATCTTAGTTAATCGCATCATCATTTTGTTTTCGACCTTACTTAAGATCGTTTTGACGCAACTCTAACTTCTTTTCTATCCTGTGCTAATCTAAAAAGTTTGACATACCATTCTCGATTTAAATTTCTAATAATTTGACTTATATACATTGGTCTAGATCTTCCTATACTCTTCTATCTTTTCTTATCTACTTGGCTTTACATAGATATTAGCAACCTGATGGTTGTTAAAGAACTCTAACATGTTTACATGATTCCCATTTATAAGAAAATGAAATTTTACCTGGTTATCCCCTCCAAAAAGAGAAAAGTGTTAAATTATATGTTATGGTAAGGCTTAAGCAGCAAATCGCTGCCAACATGTCAAACCGCTAACTGATTGTGAGTTATGTCATGGTGACGTTTAGTTAACTAATTTTTATTTATTTATTTTTTTCGTTTTGTTTTCGAACTTATTTAAGGTCGGTTTGACGCAGCTCTAAATTCTTTTCTATTCTGAGCTAATCTAAAAAGGTCTACATACCCTTAACAACCTAGATTTCTAATAATTTTATTAATATGGCTTTGTCTAGGTCTTCCTACTATTTTTATTTGGTAGTATATAATCTAAGGTCTTACTAAACATTCCCTTATGTCATAACTGGTGCCCCATCATTCTATCTCTCTTGACCTTTAATTGTTTCCACATACAGAGTTTTTTCTTCACCTATTTTTCTATAAACTTCTTCATTTGTTACTCTATCTATCCAACAAAACTTTAAGATCCTCCTATAACTGCAAGTTTCAACAGTGAACATAGACTTTGAATTAGACTAAAATTAACATTTTCTCATTTGCAGATTTTTTTGCCTATCTATGTATCTTAACTTTATGCAAATTTGTGCTATTAATGGTTAGTATACCGAATAAACTGTATCAACACTTATTGATATTTTCGAATGGGTTGTTAATAATAATACATCCTGACGTTTTAGTTTATAAGCTTTATTTTTTTCCCACACCTCACCACTAAAAGCTAGTTGAATCAAAAATAATGTGCTTGTGCGCGTCTCCACTGACGTCAGTGGAGGTGGAGGATCCAGAATAAACAAATCCTATCTACTGTTTTCTTATTCTATTTTTATTTGGTAGTCTATAATCTAAGATCTTACTAAATAGTCCCTCATGATTTAACTGGTGTCCTATCATTCTATCTTTCCTGACCTTTAATTGTTTCCGCATACAGGGTTCCTCACCTATTCTTGTATAAACTTCCGCATTTTTTACTCTATCTGTCTAACTAATCTTTAACATTCTCCTGAAACACCAAGTTTCAAAAGCTTCTATCTTTTTCTTATCTACCTCTTTAATTGTCCAAGTCTCACTACCGTATAATAGAATGCTCCATACGTACGACCTTAAGAAACTTTTTCTATTATCTAAACTAATACTATTAGCTATTAGTAATTCTTTCCTATTCTATTGTTTTCTAATTTTATGCCCTATTTCACCGAGATGCAGTGAAGGGGGTTAAGCAACCTGTGGCTACCAAGATCCTCCAACACTTAGACATTTGCCGAAGTAATGGTTTTCCAGTAAATCTTTTCACACACTTAACATTATTCAAGAATATTGCCCAACCAATTCTTGTAGTTACTTATAATACTCATCATGTTTAAGCACAGTTATTTTTTCGTCATTAGTTTATCCATCTTGGGATTGGTTGGATGCGTACCTCTATTGATTTCTATTCTGGGCTAGCCTACAAATCTCCTTGAAACCCCTACAGCCTATATCTTTTACTATCTGTGTGCAGTAGTCTAACCTAGGTATGCCTCTTCTTCTCTTTTTCCTATCTCTGCTTCTAATATATTCCGCACTATCCCTCATGCCGTAGTATGTAGCCTATCATCCTATCTCTCCTCTTTCTTACCGTTTTCCACATATTTCTTTCTTCCTCTACCATTTTTAGTACCTCTTCGTTCTTAACTTTGTCTGTTCATGATATCTTCATCATACGTCTGTAGCACCACATTTCAAAGGTTTCTACCTTTTTCTTGTCTGCTTCTCCTACTATCCAGGCTTCACAGCCGTACAGTGCTGTGCTCCATACATATGTTTTAAGCAATCTTTTCCTTGTTTATATGTTTGTGGTCTTTGAGCACAGTAGTTGCGTTTTCTTGTTAAATGTAGCACGACCTTGTGCTAATCTTTGTTTTATATCTTTTGTGTTTTTCCCATCTTGCGTTATTTGGCTTCCTAGGTAGCAGAAATCTTTAACCTCTTGTAAGTTAGTGTTACATACTTGTATTCTTGTTTTTGATTTATTTTCCCCACCTTTGCATACTAGAACTTCAGTTTTAGTTTTGTTAATTTTCATACCGTATCTCTCTGTTAGAACCATTTCAATTTCATTAAAAGCAGTTTCTAACTCTTCCTTGCTGGACGCTTATACCGCTATATCATCTGCAAATCTAAGCATTTCAATTTTTTGTCCCTGCATAGTAATTCCAAATGTCTTCCTGCATTTGACAGTATTCATTGCCTCTTCTATGTACAAGTTAAAAATCAATGGGGATAGGGCACATCCCTGTCTCACCCCTTTCCTGATGTTTACTTCTCTACGATCCTGCTCTAATTCTATTACTGCTGTTTGCCCTTTGTATAAGCTATGTACTATTCGTCTATCCCTATAACTCATTCCAATCTTTTTGAGTATTTTAAACATTTTTTTCCATTTTACATTGTCGAATGCTTTTTCAGATATACAAACCCTATATACAAGCTTTTCCCTTTTTCTATTGTTTTCTCCATTATCACTCTCAGAGCTAAAATAGCCTCCCGTGTTCCCCTGTTTCGCCTAAACCCAAATTGGTCTTCTCCTAGTATTTCTTCCGCCCGTTTATCCATTCGTCTTTGCACGATTCTAGTTAATATTTTTGACACGTGTGCTGTCAAACTTATTGTTCGAAAATTTTCACTTTTATCCGTGCCTTTCTTTTTTTGGTATAGTTACTATGATGCTACGTTTGAAATCTTTGGGTATCTCGCATGTCTCATACATATAGCTTACATGTTGGAAGAGACGTTCTGTTACTGCTTGTCCAACGGCTTTTAGAGTTTCTGCTTGCACTTTATCTGTACCCGGCACCTTACCATTTTTCAGACTCCTTAATGCTAATTCAAACTCGTCTCGAAGTATAGGATATCCCAAGCCATCATTTTCAATGTCTGATATCTGTTCTAATGCAGTTAGTTCCTCTCCTGTATATAAATTCCCTATATATTCTTGCAATACTACTTTACAAAGAAAAAAGTATTTGCACCAATTTCGTTCTACGCTTATCCTTCTGATTCTTCCTTTTTGAAATACTGCACGGAGTATGCAAGGATTGGATTATACCCGTGGTAAGTGCGTTTAGATTTAGAAGTTTACTGTACCGTTTGACATCGCCTAATTCTGAAATTATTTTCTAGTTTTGGTTACTGCCTGTTATTTCTACCTACAACTACTTAGTTTCTTTTCTGCTGTCTATATTAATGGTCAACTCCCATGATTATTGGTTGCTGTCCGCTGATTCCGAGGTATTGTTTGGGTTGCTGCCATACCGTTTTATTACACACCACCTCTGGCACGGATCAATTTTAGTGAAATTAGTATAAGGCGTTATGATAACTATATCTATACTGGGCTTTTGATACCAGTAGAAGAAAAAAAATTTTCAGGGCACTTACACAATGTAATTGGATATGTACTAAATTCCCAAATTATTTATTCTAATATGTACATACATATTTACAATAGCCTGGAACGCAACATTTGATGTCTCTGTTTAGTTCTGACACACGTTAGTAAACCCTTCTTCATCACGCAAACATGATGTGGATAACATTTTACTAAGTGAAATATCTTTAACTGTTTAGTAACAAGCAATTTTATTCTAAGAACAATATTTTATACCAGTGCTGATAGTACAAATATTTTATATATTACTTTAGGTTTGCTGTATACTTTCTATAGCAATGCTCCTTGAAATGTTTTCATTTGTGCATTATGCTACAGTTCTAGTCATTAAACGTATGTCTCAATATTACATATTTGCTTTGATTCACTTTATAACCTGAAAGTTATTGAAAGTGTTTAGCGTTGTGGTAAACTGTGAATATATGTCTATACTATTGAGTTTTGTTTATCCCTTGAGTGGACTTATTAAAATATTTACTAGACAGGCCAACGGTCTGCCCAAATCATTTCTTTACTAATTATTACACTGTTGTCTTTATATCAGCACAGCGATTTGTTTTGTTCGATTTATCGTATACTACCCACCTCAATCTCCGATTGGTCTACTTCGGCAAATACCTTCGGTAGCGTTACGGAAAACTAACGTACATAAACTTAGTAACAACTACTTAAATAGCAAAATTTATCTACCTCCTCTAACTCGGTATTACTTATTTTTAATTTTGGTTTAAAACTAAGCCTTAACTCACTTATAATTATCTTTATCTTTCTTAAATTAATTCTCATATTATAGTTACTCTGTAGTATCTCATCTAAAATATTTTAAAACTTTCCTAACATTTTCTAGACTCAGATATAATGGCTATATCATCTGCAAAACGTTACATGTCTATTTTCGGTCCCTGCACATAAAGAGCTCATCACAGCAGCGGCCATCCTGAAATTTCTAAAGATCTAAATTTCTTTCCTATTAGGCACCCAAATTAAAAACGGTTTTAACAAAAGTTACTTATAAAATAAATCTCTATGTGGGAAAGTCATTTGAGTTTTTTAACTGTAGAAAAATATTTTTTTGCTGATAATAGAGCATTTAAACAAAATCAGCAACTTTCCCAAATGTGTGAATAATTTTTATGAATTTTCGTCAAAGTTGCACACTACAATTCTTTTTATTTATCGAATAAATCAAATATTAGTACTTTTTAGAAAAATTCATCTATAATGTGCTGACGAGGAAAAATTTAGAACTTCCGTGTCAAACACTATTGTAAAACAGAAATGGTTTGAATAAATGCTATTCAAAACAAACCACAACAAACATACAAGAAATTCTATACGATTGAGATAAACTATCCACAAGGACTTCGACTATAGTTGTAATTGCTCGCAAATCTATTTATAACCATTATTAGGGAAATTATTCAGCGCCTCGCAATTCTAGAAATGAGTTGTTCTTTATAACTTTGGATTTATATAAATCTTTGTTCTTATTTAGTGCAAAAAAGTAATTGGTATTCCCCCAGTATTGAGGTAAATGATAATAAAAGACTGCATTGCAATATTGTTTTATATTTTTTTGTTTAATTTTGAAATAATATACCATATAGTCCACTTTGAATAAACCTGCACCTAGCCAAAGTTCTACATTACTAGAACAGGTGAAACGACTTGCGTGTTCCAATAAGTTATAGAGTCAAACTACCGGTCCAACCAAAGCAGTAGGGTCGTTTGTGAGGAACCAGACTAAGACAGGTCCCCGAAAGAGGCCAGCGGCTCTTTCAGTAATTAGATTGGGAGATACTATAGAGGTCGGTATGCCATTCTAAGACACACTACTGCAATGCGTAAGGCAACGGGAAATCACCACATTATCTCACAAGTAACAGCGTACTTAAATTGTAATAAACATGATAACATTCTCTGGGGTAAAAGATTCCGGAGTTAAAATAGTCCCTCATTCGCATCTCCGGGAAGGGACTATCTCGGAGGATGCGATCGGAAAATTCAGAATAAGAGCCGGGAACATTTTACGAGTTGGAGCATGGAATGATCGAAGTATGAACCAAGTAGGTATGCTAGAGAACCTACAAATTGAAATGAATAGGTTAGCACTAGACAGAGTAGGGATCAGCGAAGTTTGGTGGCCAGAGGCGGGAGATTTTTGGAGTGGAGACTTTAGGGTAATACATACAGGAGCAGAGGAAGAAAATTTGGGTGTGGAGATGGTTATGCGAAAAAAGATAGGATACTGTGTAGAAAATTACTTATAAAAGAACGTAAGAGTACTCATGGTTAGATTAGAACCTAAACTGGTAAACACAGTAATAAAAAAGTATACTAGCCCACCTCTAGCTACAGTGACGAAGAGGTAGAAGCGATTTACAAAGACATAGTAAGATACGTAAAAGCACATGAAAATTACGGGGGATTTTAATGCAGTGCTAGGTGAGGATAAAGAAGGAGCGGTAGCATGTTTATTTGGTTTAGGCACGAGAAACGGCAGGCGAAATAGGCTGGTAGAATTTTGCTACAAGAACAATTTAATCATTGCAAACACATTATTTCAACATCATGCTAGAAGATGATATACGTGGAAGATGCCAGGAGATATAGGAAGATATCAAATAGATTACATTCTTGTTAGACAACGGTTTAGGAATCAAGTGAAAGACTGTAGAAGCTACCCAGAAGCAGATGTAGACACTGGCCACAACATCGTAATTATGAAGACCGCACTTAAATTAAAAAATTTGAAAAAGAAACGGAAAAAGGTATTTTCACTTAGAGAACTAAAAGATAAAGATATTCAAGAAAGATTCGATAAAAAGTTAAATGAATTGCTAAAAGATATCGGGAAAATAACTGATACTAAGGAAGTAGGAACAGAATGGAATAACATTAAATCCAGCCTAGACATGGCGGCCAGAGATATTTTGGGGTAGACACAAAGAGAAACCATGGATAACAAAGGATATTCTGAATTTGATAGAAGAAAGACGAAAATATAAAAATAGAACAGACGAAACAGGAAAGCAGAGATACAAATCCATAAAATGGGAAATTATTCGCAAATGCAGGAAAGCTAAAGAACAATGGATTGCTGAAAAGTGAAAAAAGGTACAAACTAAGATGGAAGTAGGAAAGACAGATGAAGCATACAAACTAATTAGAATCAATTTTAGGTATATAACACCGGATAGCGAAAATATAAGGGACGCGGGAGGAAACATTATTATAGAAAATGTAGAGAAAGTGAATAGATGGAAGAATATATAGGGAATTTATATGCAGGGGAAGAACTATCAGCATTAGAACAGGAATCAGACATTGAAAATGTTGACTTGGGATATCCTATACTTAAAGATGAGTTTGAATTAGTGTTAAAGGGTCTAAAAAACGGTAAGGTAAGATAAGGTGCAAGCAGAAACTCTAATAGCCGCTGGACAAGCAGTAACAGAACGTCTCTTCCAACTTGTAAGCTGTATGTATGAGACAGGCGAGATACTCAATAATTTCAAACATAACATCATAGTAACTATACCAAAAAAGAAAGGCTTGGATAAATATAAAAATTTTCGAACAATAAGTTTGACAGCACACGCGTCAAAAATATTAACTAGAATTGTACAAAGACGAATGGAAAAACAAGCTAAAGAAATACTAGGATAAGATCAATTTGGGTTTAGTCGAAACAGGGGAACACGGGAGGCTGTTTTTAGCTTTGAGAGTGATAATGGAGAAAACAACAGAAAAAGGGGAAAGCGTTTATATAGGGTTTGTAGATCTGGAAAAAGCATTGGACAATATAAAATGGTAAAAAATGTTCGAAATACTCAAAAAGGCTGGAACGAGTTATAGGGATAGACGAATAGTACATAGCTTATACAAATAGCAAACAGCAGTAATAGAATTAGAGCAGGACCGTAGAGAAGTAAACATTAGGAAAGGGATGAGACAGGGATGTGCCCTATTCCCATTAATTTTTAACTTGTACATTGAAGAGGCAATGAATATTCTCAAATGCAGGAAAGCAATTGGTATTACTATGCAGGTAAAATATTTATATGCTTAGATTTGCAGATGATATATAGCAGTATTAGCATCTAGCAAGAAAAAGTTAGAAGCTGCTGTTAATAAAATGGAAACGGTTTTAACAGAGAGATACCTTGTGAAAATTAACAAAACTAAATCTAAAGTACTAGTATGCAAAAGAGGGGAAAACACATCAAAAACAAGAATACAAATATGTAACAAGAACTTACAAGGGGTTAAGGATTTCTGTTAACTAGGAAGCCAAATAACGGAAGATGGAAATAGCGCAAATGATATAAAACAAAGATTTGCACAAGGTCGTGCTTAAAACATATGTGTGGAGCACGCACTGTACGGCTGTAAAGCCTGGACAGTGGGAGAAACGGACAAGAAAAAGGTAGAAGCCTTTAAAATGTGCTACTACAGACGTATGTTGAAGATATCATGGACAGACAAAGTTAAGAACGATGAGGTACTAAAAATGGTAGGACAAGAAAGAAAAATGTGAAAAACGGTAAAAAATAAAATAGATATGATTACAAGCTTCATACTACGGCATGAGCAAATAGTGCGGAATATATTAGAAGCAAAGATAGGAAAAAAGAGAATTAAAGGTGGACTTAGGTTAGACTACTGCACACAAATAGTAAAAGATGTAGGCTGCAGGAATTTCAAGGAAATGTCTAGGCTAGCTCGGAATAGAAATCAATGGAGGTACGCATCCAACCAGTCTCAAGATGGATAAATTGATGACGACAAAAGTAACTGAACTAAACATGATGAATTTTATAAGCAACTACAAGTATTGGTTGGGCAATATTCTCGAATAATGTTAATTGTGTGAAAGGATTTACTGGAAAACTATCAATTCGGCAAATGTCTAAGTGTTGGGGGATCTTGGCAGCCACAGGCTGATTACCCCCTTTCACAATCCTATATGTGATTTTCCAATGTTCCACTCTAAGGTACTACATTGCCCAGGAAGCGAGTGTTCTTTTACCTAAAAAATTTTGGATTTTACCGAACCCTTGCTGTTTCTAGCAAGACAGGGATCTTTAACGTGCGTGATAACACTCACACACTGGACCTCCATTTTACCACTCATCCTAACGAAGGCGTGTTTTTGTGAAAAATGCTCGCCCAACATTTTTCAAGCGGACCATGTTGGGATTCGAACCCGGGACCTTGGACGCAGTAGTCACACGCATACCAACTACGTCACCGACCCCCTCCCCACCTCACAATCACTGACTGTATGTGAAATAGGGTATGTAATTGTAATACAATAAAAGGGGACCGAACTGCATCTAACAAGAGATAACAGCGCCTATGATGAAAGACAACAAACATAGAAACAAGAATAAAATTGTCGTAAGCATATGTGTGGAGCAGAGCACAGTATGCCTATGAAGTACGGGCAGTAAGAAAAGCAGACAGAAAAACGGTAACAGCTTTTTGGAATGTTGCGCTTCAGATGTATCAGGATGATAGCATGGAAAGACAAAGTTAATAAGAAATAGGTTATAGAAATAGAAGGTGAACAAGGATATCTGTGGAAAAGATAGGAGAAATTTAAGGGCAGAATACGTTCTAAAGCATTTTTGGAGAATAGTTTGGGATATATTACAAGCAAGGATAGGAAAAAGGAGGTACATGTAGACCTAGATCACATAGTGATAGATGCAAACTGTGCAAATTTCAGGAGAATATGTAGGTTAGTTCAGAATAGAAAACAATGACGGTACGCCTCTAGCCACTTCCAGGACTGAAGACCTAATGGTAATGATACCATAAAGTGGATGAAAAACTGGTTTGTAATATGGTGAAAAATGAGTGTAGTGTAAGACTTGTAAAGAAGAATAAACAGAATTGTTTAATTTTTATGTCCAATTTCAATTAATGTTTTGGGATAAATTAAAAAAAGCCACCGGTAATATTTCGCTCATATTTAGGCTTGTGTAGTATTAAGAAATAATGTGATAAAAATTCTTACGGTTAATTAAAATTTACAAACCATGTTTAGTTGAGTTATTTTACCCTCAAACTTCTCTAATACACGTAAAATGTACTAAGTATGTATTTTGTTCATCATTCACAATTCACAAACTCCCATACGCAATCGTGATGGAACATAAATTTGAGAAACTGCATGCAAAACGTAAATAAATAAAAGTAAAACAAACTTTGGACTACTTAAAAATGCAATACATACATTTTTATTCTACTAGAGGAATGTTTACTGTGTCCAATCCAGTAAAATTTCAAATATATAATAGCATTGTAAATATATTGAAAATTTGTATTTTATATTTATATCTATTTTTAACTGTAAAAAATTTACTTAAATAAAACATGCTTGGCCGTTGAGGCCACTTTCTTCAATATTTCGTGGTTAGAAAATGATAAAGGGACAAAGGTGTGATAACAAAAGAAACCACATTTGCAGCTTTTCACAAACTGTAAACAAAACCCACTTGACACTTTACCTAATCATTTTTTATTAGAGATACGTTCAAACTATTATTCTGGTTTTTTCCATTTATTGACCAACTTATTAATGCAACAGCTTTGTCAATTGCATATTAGAAATTGTAAAATAACTACGCGATGCAAATGTAGGAATGTGAAATCTTATAATTTCTTGTTCCCTATTATTTTTTTTTTACATTAGATATCGGAATTTCAGAGGTTTTCACTGGTTATGAATGTTAGAGAATATGTATAGTTAAAATATGAATGAGGTTAATCTTCCTATTCTTGCAATACTATAAAACTCTGACAATAATCTCTAGTTAATAATGTTGCCGCTAGGGAAAAGGAGGGTCAATTTTCTATTATGTCTTATGGGGCATTAGTATTAAAATCGCATTTTTATAAAATTTAAAGGTCTAATTAGACTAAGATCATCATATTTTGTACTTTATAGCTGTGATAGTCAATTGTGTGTAAAACTTGCGGCCTATAACTTATCTATAGATATAAAATATGAAGTGTTGTTTTGTCCCTGGGTGCAAATCCGGATATAAATCATTCAAACACATACGGAGAAGTATTTATTCTGCTCCCAAGGTATTTTTGATGTTTAGTGATACTATTGAGTTTCTAAATACATGTCTTTGTAGGATGTGGAAACATTAGAAAAGTGGAGACAAGCTATTCCTCAAAGCAACAAGGTTATTTCATATTTGTGTATATATTAATGTAAAATGAAATTTATTTTTATGTGCATTGGATGGTAAGAATTGTAATTTAAGTATCTACCTGAGCAAATATGTTTCTAATACGATTCTTGTTATAATAATACATTTTTATTTCTAATTAAAAGTGTGTATAAAAAATTAGATATATTGTTGTTTTATTTTGTTTAATATAATACTTTTTTGCTTCAATAGAATCACTATTTTATCCCCAAAAGGATGGTCAGATTTTTGTGTGCTCAATGATACATGAACTTAATTCTTCTGTACCATCAAAGATTCTAAAAGTCTTAAAATTTCTAATTTTTATAGTATAAGACTTAACTACATAAATTAACAATAACTTTAAATTGATCTCTTGAAAACTAGTCTTACCAGAGATAAAACATTCTGTATTTGTTTCATAAAATGCTTTAAAAGTGATTTGAAAAAATATTATTTATGTATGGTTACATTGCCCAGCATGTTATTTTGATTTTTTAATAATTTGGAATTCTTATAGGAATACGAGAGTATTAAATTGGTATTTGTTAAGAATTTGTGTATATTTCAACTTCAATGACTGAAATTTTGAATAAAATCAGAATTTATAATTATTTATGAGAAAAATAATAGATGCTCCATAAGACTGCATGTAAAAATCGCCCTTCATTTCCCTAGCGTCAAGTCGCGAACTACGAATACAGCGCTAAAATATGCACAGGTTTCTGGCCGAGATTAATGTCCTAAGTACAGAGGTCTATAAGTTAAAATATCTGTGAGGTTTATAACTAGACTAATAAGTTCCAAAGCACCGCCGTCTATATGTGCTACATGGTACTTCATAAACCAAGTAGGCGGAGTAGTAACCTTCATATCCTTTTCTAATGAATATCTGCATCTCCACATTTCGTCCCGCCCTACGATACCTCGCCCCAACCCGCGCTTTTACAGCAGATGGTAAGTGACCTGCTGTGATGAGCTCTTAATAACTATCTCTTTTCTGTCTCTAGCTAAGTGTAAAGCGTCCTCAATATAAACATTAAAAATCAAGGGAGATAGTATACAGCCTTGTCTAACACCATTTCTAATCTTGGCTTCCTTTTCTATTTCATCAAATCTAATTATTACGCTTTGGTTTTTATATAGACGGTAAATAATTTTTCTATCCTTATGAGAGATTCCTATTTTTTCGCAAAACCCTAAACATAACAATTCAGTTAACCCTATCAAATGCTTTTTCTAAATCTACAAATGCGAAATGAGTCTTTTTATGTTTTTGTAACCTTTTTTCAATAATTACCCTAATCATTAGTATCGGTTCTCCAGTCTCTATGTCTTTACGAAAACCATATGAGTCTTCGCCTAAATAATTTTCAGTCAAAGCTTCTACTCTATTTGTAATTAATATTGTTAGTATTTTAGAAGCGTGGGAAGTTAAACTAACCGTTCTAAAATTTTTACACCTATCAACTCCTGACTTTTTTTGAGATTGGGATAATAAAATTTTTTTCGACATCTATCGGGACCTCATCTGTGTCATGTGTTACTTTTATTACTTTAATCGCAGCACTTGTAAAACTATTTTGTTAATAAAGATTTGCACGATCAGAATACTTCTATAGTACAAAACCGGAAACATAAATTCGACACATGCAAGATAGAAACTGAACATAATACCTGACCTTGCTGCAGACGTTGATAAACCGGGCTATTAAAGTAGAAGAAAAACTAAAACTGCTAAATAACATATTGCATTTTAGTATTGCTTTTATGTATAATTGGTGAAAAATGTCGTAAATATGCATGCAAAACAAGTATTGAAATCATTCTTAATCATTACTAATCACTAATCAATTCAGCTTGTTTTATCTCATACATTTCGTAGAAATATCAAAGTGAATATCTACATTTATTGTCGCAATTAACTGAATTTTAAACTAATTTTTATCATAAAGTCAAAGTCCAACGGTTTTGAAATTGTTTACTAAATATAATGAATATTAAAATTTCGCACTAACCATAACAGCGGTGTGCAAAATCAAATAATACAATTTGATGTGGGCGAAGAAAAAATAAGTTGAATGCATCGTAAACCTTTTAAAATTTAGACATAGGAAAATACTACTGTAGCAAAGGTGAGTGGATGGGTACATTGTAGAACGGCTTAGTAAACAAGCATTTTTTTTTAAACTAATTCTTTTAAAACGTAGTTCTTTTAAACTTATCACGATGTAAATCTAAATAATGTACTTTGTAACGTATCAGTAATTTTTAGAAATTGTAAGCATAAACCGTCAAAGGTTTTAAACTGGAATTGCCGACCAAACGGATATACGGTATTGATGTTACCTCCGTATTACTGCATATTCAATGCAATTGAGATCGACTGTGACTAAGACCTACCACAAGACATCGGATGGGATAGGAAGTTATTAAAAATTGTTTACAGATGTTGAAGGAACCGTTGTAAACACTAACCCCAGACATTCGGTAGAACATACTGAAAAAACTATCAAAGATTGGTGGGACGTGATATCAAATTCGATCAAGAGGCAATGCACTTCTAATTATTAACATCAGTGGTGATGATGGCAGTGGTATAGATTTTCAAACCAATTACAGAAACTTTTTACACGATTGACATATCTTTGAAAATATGTATAATAAACATGTACAACATTTATTGTAACAATTTTATTTTCTGACAATATTTTCACAGATATCTAACTTATTTAATTTATTAATAACCAACTTAAGTATAATAATGCTACACAAACTACGAAATAAATATTACATATTGTCGAAAACAATAATAGCTTTCAATTTGAAAGTGTAAAATTTTAAATTATGCGGTGACAAAAGATGCCCTTTTGTTAGTGTCATCATAAGAGTTCCTTCCCTCAGTTAGATGATTGTAATATTAAGTTTGTTGTCAGGCGGCAACCCACGTCATCTTATCACTTCCAACTCAGCTGTCGTTAGAAGAGGTCAATTGTTCCTTGAACTCAAAGATCATGACGTTGATTCAGTCCACGTGTTGGAAGCATAGAAAAATCAAAAATTGTTTTCTTGAAATGGTATCGTCTCGGCGACGCACATTTTTATGTCCACACTTGCTCGAATTAGCTCGCAATTGACGAGACATTAATTTGTTTGAATGACCTTTGGTTAACATGCAATTTAGGATAATTGGTACATCTTAGTTTTTGAAATTTAAGAAATATAACTAATTTATTTGGACAAGAAATGAAAATTTATTAGTATCTAGTGAAGTTTAACGTTTGTACGAATGTCGAATTGGCGTGCTTCAATTATTTAATGTGGACGCCGTTGATGTTATGTTGAAAATTCAGTATGCAGCTAATTTGGTTGTATGGAATTGAAGATTCCTATATTCTTAGTTGCTGAAACAAGCGAATTATAAATCATCAATTATAATTCCGGGTATGGTCCATATACCTAGCAAGTATTTTTCCATCGGATTAACATCTGGTATGTAAATTGCTTTCCTATACGTCAGCTGCAGCATTGGGTATAGCAGACAAATAATTTTTTGTTTGATCACGTGGTAAAGTTCAAGTTCATTAGGTGAAAAACAGACTAGTTATTTTTCAAATTAAGCAACAGGAACCTGTAAAGTTTCACATTAAATCTTTTTATTAATACAATTAATATACGGTAGATGACATTATGAAGATAGGAAAAGTTAAATTCTATATTTAATGAAAATTGATTTGATTATTTGAAATATAATTTATTCAAATCTTAGAGAATTAAATTTTTACATTCTACATTTCACTAATTGCTAAGTGGAATATTTAATCATAAAATATGAGGTTAAAGTAGTACTACTAAAACCAACCGAAGTTGTAATTTAAAGCTAAACATTCAGAAAAGAAACTCATACTCATTCATTTGAGAATAAATTTTTGCTAGACATTGCTAATAGAAAATTATCTGCGAGAAATACTGATACTATCAAGTACCTATGTACATATCTTTCAATAATTTAATTTAATCAAACTTATTTAATGAAGATGTCTTGTAAATAACTTACTTACTATTGAAGGAGTAGATTTTTATTTGGTCAAGACTATGATTATTAATTGGAATGAATGAGGGTTGATTCGAATTAATTATTAAATTTTGGATATAAATGCACAAACAGTGCTATCTTTGTTTTAATCTGTTCACAGGTGTAGCAGTGCATCTATAAAGGTCAATATCGAGCCATAAGGTAAGAAAACTTTAGGGATTGTGTTTCAGTAATATATTGTATAGCGGTAATTGAGTAAAGGTTTCCGCATTCGCCTTATACAAGGGACTTAAGTAAGGTCTTCTTCGTATACAAAAATTCGGTGGCGCCATATTCTTTACATTTTTGGTCGCAGTCCAACCCCGACCCACAGCTCATGTTCTACCCAGAGCAAATAGCTCGACTAGCCGCTTAGCCTTTTGAGGTTTCCTCATCTACGAGCCATTTTCCACGGAAACTTGCCGTGGGCTCTTTACACTTACTGGAAATCCTCGTCAAACATCCTTGTGCCTTACAGCTGGTCACATAGGAGTAAAAACCTAATAAGAAAAATCTTTTAACTTAACCGAAAAGGCTATAGTATAACATGCATAACATGTGTGTATAACATATGTATAACATGTATAACGTATAATTTAGTAAACGTCACCATGACATAACTCACAATTAGTTAGCGGTCTGGCACCTTGGCAGCGATTTGCTGCTTAACCCTTACCATTACATATAATTTAACACTTTTTCTTTTTTGGAGGGGATAACCAGGTAGTATTTCATTTCCTTTTCAAATGGGAATCATTTAAACATGTTGAAGTGCTTTAACAACCATCAGGTAGATAAGAAACAGATAGAAGAGTATACGAAGACCTAGACCAAACTACATTAGTCAAATTATTAGAAATTTTGGTTGTGAAGGGTATGTAAAGCTTTTTAAATTAGCGCAGAATAGAAAAGAAGTTAGACCTGCATCAAACTAACCTTAAGTAATGTCGAAAACAAAATGATGATGAACTACATACTGAAACTGTTTTGCTCACAATTAATACCGCCGCCACCTGCTCCCCTTTATTATCCAAGTCTGACATCAACATATATACTTCCATGTTTAATTAAGAACGTAATGTATATAATTTATTAACATAACCTCTTGAATAGCGGTGGATATTATTCTGTGTCTGATAAAATATGCAGTAGAAATTAGCAACTATATTTAAACTCAGCTGCAGAAGTCGGCTTCGTCGACAACTTTTTTGCGTCTTGTTTATGTTCTAACCCTTTTTGTATCGCATTCCTGTGTGTGCGCGGATAATAATGGATAAGCCAAATTTTTGAAAATGCCCTCTTGGCAGACAAAATACTATTACGCGCAGAAGAAAGAATTCTTTAGGATAATATCAGGACAATACTTTGGTCGCCAAAAACAGTTTCAAAAATTCAATTTGTCCATTATCATCTACTCACGCACAGGAACACGATACAAAAATAATTACAACAGTATACAATACCCAAAAAAAGTTACAGCGTCCGCTCAGAAAACATCTTTAATTACAAGTTGATGCAATTATACGAGATTTGGCGCCCATAAGTTTAAGATAGCCTTTCAAGGTAAATGAGGTTGGTAACGTAGCTTGAATTTGCACTTACTCATTTTACAATTAGCGAATTATTCCATTTCTTTAATTGCTTCTAGAAGGATTCACATCCGCACCACTGCAATTAGCCCGAGCACCCTCAATTTATTGCCGGATTCCCTCCCCTTATGAGTAATTCAAAAATTAATAATCGAACGCTTCGTTCTCAGTAACACACTTCTAACAAACTGTTGGAACCTTTTATTGATAGTAGAAGCATTCTAGATTTATAATAAAAAGGTTTGAATAGTACATCTTTATAATTAAATTGCAACAAACTTATTTTTATTTTAAATCGAAATATTTCGCATCAAATTGTCAAATAAAAACTTACAGTATCCGGCTATTATCGTTCGCGGTCATTTTCGCCCCATTGTTCACTTTCGCCCAATGCAATTATCGCCCGATGATTTTTTTTTGCCCAGATAGCTTGCTTCCAATGCAATGTTTGTCCCAGATTATTTCGCCCAATGCAATCAGCTTGTTTTGTACTACGTCAACTATTTAAATATTTAATTATGTACATTTGATAATAAAACATGAAATAATCAAAAATACGTACCAACTAGAGATTCAAAAATAAATTGTGAGCTATTATTGTCAAATATTCAATAACTGCTCCACTATTACCTTATTTAATCGGCGAAATCTGGGAACTTTTTTCGGAGTGGTTGTAAGACTTCTCCTGCTTGATGTTGTTCAGTGTAAAATCATTTAATGACTGCTCCTTCATAATTATTTCTTTGCCTTGCAGGTCGCAGTTTCAACCCTCCGCTGCATTATTTGTTCCAGTTTAGTCGCCTGTTACACGGTTGAAGCAATCCCAGTTTTCAATTACAAATCGAGGTGGGATCCGATTTTCACCAACCCAGTTATTTTCAAACTAGGAGCTTGTATGTCGTTTGTCGCAGGCTTTCACGACCGGAGTCATTATAAATATTTATGGTTCCGAGTTGGAACCGTGTCATTTTATAAACTAAAGTCGCCGTTTCGCCCACTTTTGTAAGGGGCTTCATCAGGACAAAAAAGAAAATAAATAATTAAAATAAAAATAATAATAGAGACAAAAATGATAATATTAAGTAGACAAGTTACAGTGTAAAGAGTATATAAAGTTACTTCTGAACTAGCAAAAAGACAAAAGCTTTTTGGCTTAAATGGGCCGGTGAGTCTGCTAGTTCAGATGTAACTTTACATACTCTTTACACTTTAACTTGTCTACTTAATTTATCATTCTTATCTTTATTATTATTTAATTTTTTTATTATTTATCTTTTTTTCTTGTTCTGATGAAGCCCCTTACAAAAGCGGGCAAAACTTTGAGTTAGTTTATAAAATGACACGGTCTCAACCCGAAACCATAAATATTTATAATGACTCCGGCCGTGAAAGCCTTCGACAATATCACAAAAACCTTTAAGGGGAGCATATTATAAACAAAACAAAAACTTTCAGTAACCTTAGACACTTATTAGCAAAATTACTTTGTACACTCACATTTTTGTTACGGTGCCGTAATTCTGACATAGTTCCAAATTTCCTTAAAATAAAATATTACATTAAAACATATTGAAAAATTCTTTGCAGAGCAGAACTCTCACTATTTCGCGAACGAATTTCCAACACTCGAAAAGAAATAGTCAATATTTCTGAACAACTCCTACAACTCCATCTAACATTATCCACCACGCTTAGCTTCAATGACTGGACTTTTTGGACCAAATTTTATACTTGCAAGCCCAAAAGACCACCGAACTTACCACAAAAACACACTTACGCAAATTCTTGTAACTTTCCAAGAACCTTACACACCCTGAAAAAACAACTTAGCCAAAAACTTTGTCCTCAAACACCGTCATAAACCGATTACAACATATCCTATCTGTGGACAACATATACTTTCCAAAAGACTAAACTTCTTAATTGCACCCAGAAAAATTAGCAATTCGCTCTCTACCCCAAAACGATGCCAACCTAATTCGCTTTGAAACAACTAAATGTCTCCGATATGCCAAAACTCCCAACAAAAACGTGACAAAGCAAGAAATGACGGCCTTAAAACATTTACGAACGAACAAACAAATTGTTATACCTCCTGCAGACAAAGGTATTGTGACTGTAATTCTAAACCGTACAGAATATAAAAAAAAGGTTAACCAATTATTAAAAGACTGTGCCTACACTCCCATAGCCAAAAACCCCACTTCAAACTTGAACTGGAAATTTTAGAACCTATCAAATTCTTTAATATTCCCAAAGCTATCCAAAAACGCATAATACCTCGCGAATCTAAACCACCTCGCTTGTACCGCCTTCTCACAGTCCATAAAGCTGATGTCCTTCTCCGTGCGATAGTGAGGACGATTGACTCGCCAACCTACCATCTGGCAAAATATCTAGCAAATTTCTTAAAACTCTATTCCGATAACACCCTTAATAATGTTTTAAACTCCACTCATTTCATAGAACTAATTGCAAATATTGAGCTAGGCCCTAATGATATACCAATAAGTTTTGACGTAACATCCCTATTTGTAAACGTACCTGTCATAGACACTGTCACCATTATTAAACAACTCCTATATCAAGAAAACGAATTTGAGTACCTGGCTACGCTAATTGAAAAATGCTTAACTTATACCTATTTTGTCTTCAACGGACAATTTTACAAACAAGCTTCTGGCACATCCATGGGCTCACCTCAATCCCCTATTGTGGCAAATATATTCATGGAGTCTTTGGAATCCATGGCTTTAGAACCCACAGACCTAAAACTAAAAAATTGTGTCCATAATGTTGATGACACTTTTGTAATCTGACCCCATGGACACCAAACGCTTGATAATTTTCTAGATCACATAAACAATCAACATAAGAACATGAAGTCCACTATAGAAATTGAATAGAACGGAACCCTACCATTCCTGGTGGAGCGCCAACCCAACAGACGACTAGGTCATTTTGTATATCGAAAATCCACTCACACAGACAGATTCCTACATGCGTCGTCACATCATTATCCGTCACAATAATCATCGGTAATCAACTCTCTAGTCTACCGTGCAATTAAGATTTCACAACCAGAACATTTATCTAGTGAACTGACCCATTTAAAAACTAGTCTTATAAAAACGGCTATCGCAACTCAGATATCGGCAGAGTAATGAACCGGCATCTGCATCCAACACGAACCCTCAAACCACCCTGTAATCCCGACACACGATCTTTAACAATCCTTCCATATATACACAGAGTAACAAACCGAATTGGTAAAATTCTACGTATACACAACATCAAACCAATCTATAGGCCCACTAATAAAATTTCACAAATATTACCAACCCCAAAAGATTCCGAAACCAGTCTTGAAGCTCCAGACGTTATAGTATACCTAGCAGCTGCGGTATAGTATACATAGGAGAAACAGGGCGGTCAGTATAGACTAGACTAAACGAGCATAAGCGATGCTTACGGAAAATGTTTGCACGCAATAAAAAAAATATAAAGATTCTCTTTCGCAATTATCTAAAGTCAGCATACCTAGATGCTTCAGACCTACTTCATTTTCTTTTTGTCAACTTCACGCATTTTGCGATACCTCGGAAGTAGTCTACGCCGCAGTTGTTTATTTTAGATTTATAGATCACCGAGGAAGGGTGTCTTTATCTTTTGTCATGGCCAAGTCCAAAGTCGCCCGCTTAAACGCATCTCTATTCCTTAATTAGAGTTATGCGCCGCAGTACTACTTTTAGATTTAGTAGATTTTCTTTCGCAAAATCTATCGACATTATTTACATATTGACGAAATTTTCGCATGGAGTGATTCCACAGTCGCCTTATCATGAATTTGTTCCTCGCTACACATGTGGAAGGCTTTTGTAGCCAATAGGGTGACCAAATTCAGGAAAGGGTTTCTCCTGTTGTTCGCATCATATTCGTTCATTTGACAACCCAGCAGACCCTACGTCCAGAGGTTTATTATCTCAAGAGCTTATCGCGTGCTCCTTATGATGAGGGAGGGCCTTTATGGCTTCAATTGTCGCCCGATTTATGGCTTTTCGCAGCATCTTTTGCTTTTTTGTTAACTGATACCACTGGAGAAGAAAAAATTTTAACATTTGTTTCAGAAGTGTTACCGTCAATCATTGACTCGTTTTTCAATCGATTTTCTTCCTTTCGCAAAATTCAACGCATTTTAGCGTATTGTTTTCGTGTAATAATAATTTTCGTAAGACTCCCAAATTTTCCGGTGCTTTAGTGGATTATGAATTAAATCTAGTTTTACTATACATTGTCAAAGATACGCAATCTCCCGCATTTAAAATTGAAATCGAACGATCAAAAGGGAACTCCCGTGTTCTAAACAATTTCAAAAACTTTCACCTTTTTTGGATAAGGATGGAATACTTCGTGTTGGTGGTCGATTGTCCTATTTATCCCTGCCGTTTGAAACTAAACATCCCGCACTTCTCCCCAGCAAGCATCGCTTATCGGAACTTTTGATTCTTCAAACCCATCATGATCTTTTACATGCTGGAATTAACACTACAATGTATTTAATTGAATAAAAATTTTGGATTTTGTACGTGAATCGTTCGATTACTTATCATAATGTAACCACTGTTTTCATTTACGTCCAACCGCATTTCGTCCCACAATGGGTGACTTACCTTCTACAGAAGTTAAGCCTTTTGTGAAGTCGCAGTGGTCAATGGTGGACCTTTTTTCATTCATTGTCACGTCGACGTGGGTCTAAAACTAAAAAGACCTGCATATGTATTTTTGTTTGCTTTGCAGTCAATGGTTTTCACATTGAAGTAGCTTCTGACTTATCAGCAGAATCATTTAAAGCCGCTTTGCAGCGTTTCATTTCACGCCGTGGTCGTTGTTCTCAGATCATCAGTGACAATGGCACTAACTTCGTCAGAGCCAACAAAGAGCTCATTTCGCATATGAAAAACGCAGTAGAGGGTGAAGCAATTGCTTGGAGTTGTCATGCCCCTTCCGCACCTCACTTTCCAGGACTGGTAGTGAGCGGTATCAAGTCTGTCAAAACTCATCTTCGTCGCGTTATAGGCATGCAGATCCTTACATACGAGGAACTCAATACTGTTTACATTCATGTAGAGGCATTGCTCAACTCGCGTCCTCTGTGTAGCATATCAACAGATCCAAATGATCTCAGTGTTCTTTCACCCGGACATTTTTTAACGCTCGAGCCATTGACTGCGCATCTGCATGCAGATTTGAACCATTCAAAAATCTCTAGTTTGTCTGAATGGCAGTTAATCCAGCACCTACATCATGATTTTTGGAAAGGTTGGCACAATGAATAACTCCTTAATTTATACCAACGTAGCAAATGGAACAAAATCCGTAATCTCGAATCTTCAAATATTGGCACTTTGCTGCTCATAAAGGAGGACAATATTTTCCCGTTGAAATGGAATCTGGGGAGAATTATTGCCCTACATCCCGGTCGTGATAACATTGCACGTGTTGCGACCGTTCGCACCTCTACAGACCAATACAAAAGGTCAATGGTAAAGCTTTACACCGTGCCTACACCATAATCCATTAGTTTTAATTTTGTATATATATATATATATATATATATATATATATATATTGCCGTGGTACCTTTCTAAATCGAGCCTCAATAACAAAAATATTCGAAAATTTTATGTATTTTCCAAAATCGTAAATAAATTTCACACAATAGTAAAATTTTCAAAAAACATCAATTTCTTACCCAGATTCCTCTCTTCTTAATTTGCTTCCTCGGTTTGCTTTCTTCAACTGCTTCCGGCAAGCTCAGATGGACATCCTCTTGGATACCTAGATTCACTCTCATATTCTCTATCGTTCACGCACACTCTTAATAAAACCACAAAATAATACAACAATCATACAATATCTATTTTCTACTATTTACAAATAAAACTTCAAAATTATACATCTCAGTGGTCAAGTTACACCTCAATAAATTCTATTTAGTCCAGAATTTTAACTAGCAATATCAAACACATTGAATGTAACCTGAGTAAATGGGCCCTGAATAATACCTTATCTTTCTTTCTTTATTTATAGTTAATTTCAATTAGGAAACTCTGGAGTATGGTAAGCTCATGATAACCCAGTTAATTATGATTAATGTATGCTCTTTACTTGGCATATTCTTTTTACAAACACAACAAAAACCCATGTACTCATAACAAAAAATATTTAAATTCCTGAGGGATGTTAATCAGCTTTATATACACCTTTATATTTCGATTTAAATACCACAATAAAAGTTAGTTACACGTATTACTTTCAATACGCCAAATAATGTAAAATACCATCATAGTTCACTCTCACCCATCACAATAACCTTCATAGTTTATCAACAACAACAAATTCTAAAGCGTTACCTGGAATTTCTTGAAGATTCCTGCTCCGTTGATGATGGCATTAAGTTGTTTCGTGGTACTGCTCTGCTCCCGCCTCCAGATATTAGTAGTTGAACACCTTCGAAGTTGTGCTGCAATGCTGTTCATGCATTATACATCCAACTGCAAATTCAAAAATTACACTTCTTTTATTTTAATTTAGTTTATGTTACCTAACGTCACTACACGAGCTTGTTAAAAAGATATATAAGTTGCACCTCAATAAAACTTAGACTCGGCACTATCCGCGTACAAATTATGAGGCTAACACCGTACTGTTTAATTTAAAATAATTTTCTATACTTACAAGCTCGTGGTAACTTTCGTACGTAGTCTGAAGCTATCAAAATACCAAGGGGTTTTATTATATTTTCAAAAAGTATTTATACAATGTACGCTGCCACCTCTCGGCCGCATTTCACCCGAAGTTCTTCATTTACAATAATATTTTTTAAAATTTTGGGTTCAACCGATTTCTAAATCCTCGAAATTCAGCGCGACGTTGCGATATTTTCTGAAAAATTAACATTCAATATACCCATGCTTGTCTGATGTACAACTAACGATATCGACCAATAGTCTATGCATTGATGTCTTACAAATCCCGCCTATATTAACGCTATCTCTTGTTTATGCATATCATATGTTTCCTTCTAACCTTGTTTGAGCGGTAGAGAATCGATATTACTGTCCGCGTTCTACAACTCTATGTGGACCAAATTACGTGCTTTAGCGACTGTTGTTTACCAATATTCTTTGAAACTTGTTTGTTATTTATAAAAATAAGGGAAACTTGACATTTACAAAACTTGCAGGTGTTCAATTTTAACGAACGTTTTAAATAACATTTCTACGAGTTGGCTTTTCTACGTATTTCAACCCAACCGATTTATTTGTTTGTTATAAAGAACGCTATTCGCCTTGGATTTATTGATTTTTCATGCTTTTATGCGTATTAGACGTAATTAAACTCCATTAAATTAATAAATAAATTGCATTAGCTTCTAAAATTTATTTTCTTTACGAACCTAACTACTTTTTATTCGTTAATTGTAAATGTTTGTTAATACTTGTTACATTAAACTGAACTAAATAAAATAAATTTCGCACGTAAATTCTCGTTGTTTCCTCTATACAGGGTGTTCCAAATTGCTTTGTTTATAGTTAAATTTAACCCTTTAAAACCACTACAATATATATATATATATATATATATATATATATATATATATATATTGCTGTGATACCTCTTGAATTACCTGGTCTGTTGATTTTCTTCTGTTAATCACCTCGGCTGCTCCTCTAGATAGCTTTCATCCTCATACATAAAAAACAAACACATTCCTACCACAAACATCAACGTCAACTCTATTTACATCAATATTCACAATACATTAAAATTTCAAAATTAATATGCAGCATAAATTTTAATATCGGAAACTTTCAAAATTAAATTTATTTTCATTTTAATGTGCATCCAGAATTAAAGTCCTTGTAGGATGCCTACTAATTACTATAACAATATATGCAGAGTACAAAGGGAGCATCTACCACCCCTTTACGTTAATTAACCAGGTTCGTCTAATTGAGCTCAAAGACATACCCATATTTTTATCATAATCCAGAACATCAATACTAAATACCCCTTTCTACTTAAACAAGCAAATTTCACCTTAAAATTAAAATATTATTGTTAGTACAATTTCACTACTGTCCATTTTAAATAAACAAAGTAGAAAGTTATTCAACACACACCAACATCTCAAAGTTCAAACAAAATAGTATAATTTACCTGAAGGTTACTTGCACTCGTAGCTTCAATGTACATCGTCCCTTTTGTTAATCACACCATTCCAACTGGGTTATATTTACGGCTTCTGATTCTCAACGCTTTAAAAATTTTTCTCCATCACCATTTATTTAAAGTTGGTTCAGGGCTTTTCCGGAACTCCTCTGTGTATATCTGACCCTTGTTTCGTAGATCCAGACACGTTTATGCACCATTTAAGTATTAATACCCCCGAAAAATAACAAAGAAATTCATACTTCTTTCACCAAGATACGCCAAAACTGCCTACTTTTGTGTATTTATTTGTCATAGTAAATTTTACCAATTGGTACAGTGATACTAAACTTTATTACCTTGTATCTTCTTTTCTAAGTGCACTAACGTACATTCATTGTAGCACGTAAAGAACAAGCTGTTTTAAATCACATAATATTCGAGCAAACTGTTTAAATTATTTAATATTAAAACCGGAAAACTAAAAAGCACTGTATAACGCGTTCAATCAAGTCGAAGATCTAAGAGAGCTTCTTCATATTCACCTCCGTATATATAGCGATTAGCCTGTCTGTCGGTCTGTTCCCCAAAACGGGCAATTCTAAAGAATTTCGCATGCTAGGTTCCCAGTCCGTAGCCTGTGCGTCGGTTTTTACGAATTTTGCACTCGTCCCAGTTAAATCTCAGAAATTCTCACACGGCACGCAAATATGTCCGAGAATAACTAATTAAATTTTATACAGAAATTGTTGTTTCTACCTCTCATATGTGCATCTTATTTTCAACCAATCGTGACCCTCGTGACGTTGCTCATATTACGCCTTTAATTATTAGCGTCTTTGTCTTACGCACATTATCTTTCCTTCTCTAACCTGTTCTTAGTGGTGCAAATTGATATTCCTTACTATCGATTATTTCAGTCCATGTGGACTATCTGGGTTAAATAACCCCGTATCGCGCCTTCCCGTGAATATTAAGCCCCGGTTTCTCCAAGATTCTTTGTAACCATTAATTATCTGCAAAATTTACGCAGAATGAGCTTTTTAAACTACGCAGGTGTTCAAACATAATATTAATTCTCAGAGCTTTATTTTCTGGTATTATAATCTTGGATTTTCACAGACTTTTATGCTTATTATTAATAATGGTTTAATTAACTCCAATTAAAATTGACTTCTATCCTTTCATTTTTAGCGAATACAAATTAAATATTAATTATTATTTGTACACTTTGTTTAATACCGGTTACTTAAAATAGGGTTAATTAATATACATTTTGCACGTAATTTCCATTTGTTTCTTTCCTCGGAATAATTACATTATACGTAGAGCTTGTTAATACTGTTTCTTTTGATATAAAGCGTCTTGTACATGATTTAAATCTCTTATTTTTACTGAAACGAATGAATTTTTATTCTCCACGGTGTTTTAATAAAGCGTATTATCTAATAAAATTCCTTATACACGTTGATTAAAATTATTTTATGTAACTCATTAATTTTCTACCCTGGTCTAAATATGAGTAATATATATATTGCCGTGGATCGCCTTTTTTAGGTCACGGGAACTGGTTCTTTCAAAAAACATTTAAGCCCCACAGATTGGTCGTCATAAATTGCCGTGGAACGTCTTAAACTCTAGACCTCGTTAGTTTTCAAAATTTAAATTTTCAAACATATATAATTTCACAAAAATTTCTTACCCGGATTCTGCTTCATCAATTTAGTTTCTTCAGCAGCTTCCCTGGCTAGCTCAGCTGTGCTTCCTCTCGGATGCCTAAATTTACTATCATTCTCTTTACCGTCCACACCTCATTCAATAAAATCACAAAATAAAACAACAATCATCAATATTTATTTACCACTATTTACAAATATTAATCCATGGTTATGTACAATTTGGTGCTGAAGTTACAACTCAATAAATGCTATCTTTGTAAAGTCCTTGTTTTTAAAATTGAAATTTCAAACACATCTAATGCAATAGGAATAAATGGGCCCCAAATAATACCTTATCTTTATTCGTTACTACACGCTGGAGTATGGTGAGCTCATGATAACCCAGTGTATTAATGTATGCTTTCCACTTTGCATACTATGACTACAACTTAAAAAAACCCATGTACTCTTAACAATTAAATTTAAATTTACCAAGAAATTTAATAAGCTTTACGTATACCTTTTGTTACACCTCAATAAATGCTAATTTTGTCAAGTCCTTGTTTTTAAAATGGAAATTTCAAACACATTTAATGCAACAGGAGTAAATGGGCCCCAAATAATACCTGACCTTGGTTTCTTACTACACACTGGAGTATGGTAAGCTCATGATAACCCAGTTTATTAATGCATGCTTTCCACTTTGCGTACTATTACCACAAACTTAAAAAAAACCATGTATTCTTAACAATTAAATTTAAATTCATCAAGAAAGTTAATAAGCTTTACGTACACTTGTTGTTTTATATTCCAAAATACCGTAATAATAGTCAGTTATACGTATCGTTTTCAATACGTTGAATTACCAAAAATAATCCTCAAGTTTACTCACGAATCACAAATAATTTCAACAGTTTATATAAAAAAACAGCAAATTCAAATGCGTTACCTGGAAACAGCGTTAAAAGTCCATCTCCGTTGAAGCTCTATATTCCTGACCCCTCGGCTTCTTGATTATGCACGCTTGCTGCCTCCAGCTATTTATCGATGACCACTCAGTTTAAGCTGAGCGTCGTGCTACCAATTAACACTAATTCCAACATCCAAATCCATTTATATTACACTTGTTTATTATTGCCTTATTGACTTACGAGCTCATTAAAGTATTTGTGGACCTCAGCTAAATTTAAATTACACTTAATTATACTCGCGTTACTAACTATAAGGCCACAAATAATCTAATACTATTTTACAAATTTTTAATGCTCACAAGCTTTGTCAGTTGAATTATATTACGTTGTTACGCGATGCAAAATTAAAGAGAGCCTTGTTACTTCACTTCTCGTATTTATACGGTTCAAATGTAACCTCCCCGGATCCACTTTACGCGAAATACCTAATTGCAAAATAACATTTCCGCAAATTTTATCTAACCGTCTTTAACTCCTAGAAATACCCCCGCGTCAACACGCTATATCAGACAAAACTAACACACCCACCTGTCGCGTGTTCCTCTGTTCGAAACCTATCTATTTCGACCAATGATACATTTCAGTGACGTCTTAAAACTCCGCCTGTAATATCTCTATTCCTGTCTTATGCATATTGGATGTTGCGTTCTAACTTTGCTTGAGTGGTAGAAAATCGATATTGCTGCCCGCGTCTTATGTCTACCCCACGTGGAACGAATACGTGCCTACTGAAATGAATGCTTTTATGTCCGTCTCATTCTGAAGCCTATTATTAATTGTGCATCCTTTCTGCTGTTTAAGGAGCTCTTGTTAGTGTTTATTACTAAGACCACCGACGGTTGAACAAATATCCTTGAAGCTCGCCTCGTTATCTACACAAATAAGTGGAAGATGACCTTTCCAACGTGCAGCTGTGCCTAATTAACGATCGTTTAAAATAACATTTCTTGGAGCTAACGTTTCAAGGTATTTTGTATAACCGACGTCTGTTTGTTTGTTAAGAAAGCTTTTCGCCTTGGGATTATTGATTTTCATGCTCTTATGCTTTTTCTGACGTTGTAACCCGTTGAATTAAACTAAATTAAAATAATTAATAATTTCTATTGGCTTATAAAACTGATTTTCTTTATAAACCTACTACCTTTTAATCCCTAATTATAAAATTATGTCAATACTTGATACTTTAAATTAAATAGATGAAATAAATTTTGCACATAAATTTTATGTTCCTCTCTCCACACAGGGTGTTTGAAATTGCATAGTTTATATCCAAATTTAACCCTTTAAATCCACCACAATATATATATATATATATATATATATATATATATATATTGCATGTGCACATTGCAATCTATATCCACTTAGTTTTTTTTTTCTTTGCATATAGGTACATATAGTTCACATTATCATTTGGAAATGGGCCATTTTTCGGTAATTTTGGTGGGCGGTATGTTTCGTCCATAAACCCTTTACCTAAGTTATCCTTCAACAATAAGGAACCACAGTGGGTGTGTGTAATATAAACTCTTTTTTTTGTGCACATCATTTCATCATAAAAGTGACTGTTCGTGTAGCCGCTGCGAGTCAACATATGAATTTTCCAGTAGCAACAAGTTTTCGCTTTGCAGCAGTGAGTTCGTCATAAAACTAGCAATCAGTAAGTGCACAATCATTTACATACAACATTTGAATTATTAATTACATCCAAAGTCATATTTGATGGTCCTTTATTAATCAAAAATTCATTAGCAACCCTCAATAAGCTGCTTAATTAATCCTCATTTATAACAGTGTTACGTTTATTTTTCTACCTAAATTAATTAACCTATATAGTGTACCTGTTCAGTATAAACCCACTTAACGTAATTTTAACTCAAATCCACTTTGCTTTTAAAACCAAAATTTATTTGATAAATTAAATAGTCAATACCTTCCTTTGGTATCCGTTAATTTGTTAAATATTCCCAGAACTTATAATTGCTTTCTCTTGTGTTTTCCATTTAAAGACTTGTCGAAATAATAGATCCTATTCTTATTTGATTGCGTGTTTTCCAGTTTGCTAATTGCGCTTTCATAACGCGAGGCTTGCAGTTCGAACTCGTGTTATTTGAACCAATTCTTAATTTGATTCTGCAGCTTGTGCGTTGAAATATATTCTACAGCAATGCACGTTTTTTGTTCGACAAGTAGGAGGCATTTTGCGTGTATTGGTAAGTTTTTCCGCGCTTACCAATTCTAATCAGATTCTCTCTTTAGCTCTTAGCTGGTGGCCAAATTGGTTCTTTTTTTGTATGTAGGCCCATCTGTTCTTTGCCACAGATCAACTACTGTTGCCTTTAGATTGCTAGTGCCGTTATGGTAACAGGGTATAAAGATCCCGACGACAGTGGCGTTGCTGTGCTGACTCACCCCCGACGGTTTGCAAGCTAAGTATCCAGACACATACAGGTTTCCTTTTGTGTATATCAATGGCATATTCCGTATCAGCGTTTGGTGTAGTTACGTGATAAGAAACATTGACACTTTAGAACTATTTATTGTTGCTGGGAATCGATGTTATCGCACTACAGGTGTGATGTACCGTTGTTAAAAATGTTTGACAGACACACGCTTATTCTTTTCTACTGATTGGTTTATTTTACAAACGGTATTATGCACAATTTAAAAAGAATGTTTGCCAAACGCTCTCACACATTAATTCTTTCTTGCTGATTAGTTTATTTTCCTAAAAGTATTAGGTGCAATTTTAAAAACGCGTGACAAAAGCTCTCACTTGTTTATTTACTACTGATTAATTTTATTTTGTGTAAAATACGAGATGCGCACTTCGTATCTAATGTACTAAATTGTTCGTATGACATAATTGTTTGCCTTGGAATAGTAACGCTTACTTTATTTTTCTTTTGATTGTTTGTACATAATCCTTTATTTATTTTTATTTGTTAATAGATAATCGTGGGCGACGTGCTTTTTTTTGTTTTCTTGGTATGTAGGTGAATCCCTCCCACTCTCCGCGTTTAATAGTTAGCCTGGTATTTGCTTTTCTTCCGTCTACGTTTAGGTACGTAGCACAGTAATATTCTCGAATAACTGTAGAAATAAAAATATGCTTTACGCTACTAAAAATAGAGGACTTGTTTTCGAAAATACATGATTCGGTGTTGTTTTTCAAATTATACCTATCTAATTGCATATTTACGAATTAATTTAAAGCTTCTGAAGGTTTAGTTTCTGTATAATTGGCTACCTTTCGGGTTTCATCAGCACCAGCAAGATACCAAAAATTATTGAAATGATTGTTGCAAGATATTACTGAATGTGTAGTATCTTTAGCTGATATTCTTCTAGAAAGTTAGACCCTAGAAGAACACAAAAGGAGATTAAATTTAATTTTTACCCGCAAACGATACGTTGGATTTTTAAAAATGAAGTCACGTATTTAGGCTATAAAATAAATAAAAAAGGATTGGACTTCACATGGTGTTATTATAAAAACACAGACTTCACAAAATGTTACACAACTAAAGGGTTTTTTGGAACCTACTGCTTACTATGCAAAATTTATACCTAATTTGGATACAATTTTTTATTTCGCATTAACATTTTATTTAAAAAAAAACGTCAAGTGATATTGGTTCCAAGATTGCTAAAAAATATTTATGAGAGTAAAAAATTATTAGCTGTGGTTCCTGTCTTTGTACATTTTGACTTAAATTTACTATTGTTACTATGGACGCTAGTGGCTATAGTAACGCGGCCCCGATTGTGGTTCCGGATAATAGTGAGAAATCTTATGCATCCCGCACCTCTCTCTCTCAGCTTAGTCGATCCTGGACCTCTCAAGTCCAACTTTCTTTTACATTACATGTGATTTTCCAATGCTCCACCCGAAGGTACTACATTGGCCAGGAAACGAGTTTTTTTTAACTGGAAAATTTTGAATTTTGCCGAATCCTTGCTGTTCCAAGCAAGGTAGGGATCTTTAACGTGCGTGACAACACTCACACACGGGACCTCCATTTTAGCTCTCATCCGAACGAGGGTGTATTTTTGCGAAAAATGTTCGCCTAACATTTTTCAAGCGGACCTTGTCGGGATTCGAACCCGGGACCTAGGACGTAGTAGTCACACACATACCACTACGCTACGGAGCCGCCTAACTTCCTTTACAGCGTTAATCTAATTGATTCTGGCTGTCTTGTTGATATATGTTGTTTCAGATTTTGCCATGTTTTGGCAAGTGGTTGATGCGGTGAGTAACTTCCTGGATCTTCTTCTTGATTGGTTTCCAACTATACGAAATCAAAATCCTGCGGCCACCGGCATGTGGATTTCGACCGACAGGATGTCTATTCGCCACAAACCGCTTCATCATCAGGTAGAACAGGACTGACGGATGCGCATTCCCAACGATTTCGCTTGTGTCCCCATTTCTTGGCACCCCGCATAGCTGGAACACTCCCTCGAGTTGTCACCGTTCCGCTGCTCACCTTGTTTCGCCCGGAGGCGAAGGTAGGTAGATGTTGATTCCGCGAGGCCTGCTGTTGGAATCCATCCCGCACCTTAAACGATGCGGAAAAGAATTACTCTGCAATCGAAAAGGAGATGCTAGCAATTATAGTTGATAAATTTTATTCATATGGATGGATTCGATTAACAACAAACCCTTGCTATCCATTTTTAGCCCGATAAAGGGAATTCCCCATTTTTTGATGAACTGAGTTTAAAGTTGGTGTGTAATACTTAGCGGATTTTCATGTCAAGATACAATGCATTAAATCTGAGAACAATCCTGCGGATGGTTTGTCTTCATTATCACTTGGTATAGACAGTTCCTTGTGAGACTGCGTAAATATTTATTATACAGACCATTCGTTTTAATTTTTAGGATGACGTCGAATGTAGTAATAAAGTGTTGCCAACTGTATCCAAATGAATACCTAGAATTGCGCTTGAAGAATACTGTCATTTAACACATTAAAAGGTTAGCGGTTTTGTACAGTGTTGCCACCAATTCCTATTGCCAATGGGAATATTCGTATAGCTTTAATTAAATATATTACAATTAAAACTAACATTGGCAATGTCCATTTTCTCCAGTTGTGATGTCATTCTAAAGTTGAAGCGAATGGACTATATTTGTTTATCGGCGACAGTAATGTGGTACTGAACATGTTCATACACTAATAGCATGTTACAAAATGGTGTGCGTTTAAAAAACGACAAAATATTATAAATGCATACCTTATTGCATATAACAGCAGCACGTTTAATAAACCTTCTCAATAGTGCTACAGATGAAAATGACCTTGTAGCGCAATGGTCACTCTAATTTTTATGCTTGTATATTAGAAGAAGAAAGACGACGTTATTTTATTGCCGATACCTGCTAATTCTGTATTTTAAAGTTATGAAATTGGGGTAGCACTTACTAAGATACTTGAAAAATAAGTCAACGTCCATTGTAATCTGTCTTCCAACAGTGGTTGATAATTATTGTTGTATATAGCGAAGCCATTATTTTGATTCTTTTAAAATGTTACATTGTAACACAATCAGTAAGCCGCACATTCTTTGTTCTAGGAAACTTGCAACATGCTTATCAAATGTCAAGTTCTTGAAATTACCTCACCACACTTATCTTTTTGTTTATTTAATCTTTTGGTCAAGACTCTACTTTGTAACAACCACAATTAGGTTTCCTTCAGATGTCCTAGAACTCAGAGAAGTTTTGACTTACTACCATTAAACATACAATCTAATCGCCTGCCACAACCTTCGGCAAAAAACCTATTTCTTGTTATCAGCAGTTATAAAAGACTAAGCACCAGAACATTTGTCGATTATTGAGTAGGTTAGTTAGTTGGCATAAAGCCCTAGTTCATCCACTGCTCTGGAGCAAGTCGGCTTGGAGCCAACACTAAGAATGGTGACTTGATCTTTAATGGTTGTTGAGACATTACTAATAATTACAATGGTTACTGAAATTCTATAACGTAAATCAACCTTTATTATTATTATTGCTTGAATTGTTATTACGCTTTTGCTATTATACTGAAACTATATACATGTTCATTTGTTGTCATTAAATATTGTTGTTTACTTCCATCTTATCATTACACTTTATTACTATAATCGTTTTACAAGAATGTCTTGTCCTAAAACCCCATCACGGTTCTTAAAGACCCCTTTAGATCCCTAGGTCCCTAAGACCTGAGTTAAGTACCACCTCTCGCTACTAAAGACTCTACCATCACATCACCAAGCTACGCCATCACGCCCAAACATAATTAACAATCAGCAAAAGTGTACTTAACATTATCATACTTTTCAAGTTTAATAAATTTCTTATTTTCAAACTGTTCAAAGTACGTAAAAGTCGAACGGTCTATACAAATATTGTCTTTGCCACTAAGTACCGAAAACGATGATGCTCTCTTTCGGGGACCTGCCTTAGTCTGGTTCCTCACTAAAGACCCTAGTAATTCTGTTAAACCTATAGTTCGGCTGTTTAGCTCACTGAAACACGCAAGCTATTCTACTAGTATTTTAGAACTTCTTCAAGGGGCAAGTCCGTTCAGAATGGAAAATTCGCATTTTTAGATAATAATCACAACGAAAAATAATATTCCATAATACTGATGTGGTCCAATGTATTTGGTTCCTGACGTTTCTGATGCGTTAGTTGCAATTCAACATTTATGGAGAATACGACATCATACTTTAAGTTGTATATAATTTTTCATTACATCGCTCGTAACCGGGGTTAGATGTTGTAAGTGTGTGTAAGAGTTGTGTATTTCACCTACGTGCTTAGGTAATACGCTTAACGCAATGTTGGGATTTAATTGTAATTGGATATAGGTAATTGTAGTTATTGTAGCGTTAGTAGCTTAAAGAGTTGTTTTTTGAAAATTGGAAAACCTGAGAATTATACCAACCACGAACTTGCAGATACCGTGAAAATTTCGAACACTTAATGTGAAATCATTTCATGTGCGTTATTTGATTCAGGAGCACTTGCATACGTAAGTTGTTTCTTAAAACATATGACAAAACAGTAGTTCTAAAACTTTTACTTAAGTTGATCTAGGTCGGACATTTAAAAATCGGTCAAAGAGTAAAAGGCCTTATAAGTTTCTTGTTTAGCTAAGCAATCTCTATCCCCTCCTAAATTTAATGACATAAAACTAATGCCACCCTGTATATACCACTGTAGAAAAGCTACTACTTGAGTATTAGTTAATTATTCGTATGCCGAATCTATTTTTATTGTGGAATATTCCATTAAGTGCTGTTAACAGGCAACTCATGTTTCTATTAAGAACCGACCGGCAATGTCATCGGGAGGGTCTGGAAATTTACCAGACCGCTTTGAACAACCGCGCATTTCTTGTTTCAAGTGCTAGCAATTAAGTTGATGTTTATTAATTGATTTGGTTGTATACTTGTTATAACATAAGGGTTCCGTCTGCCTTTCGATGGTTTTAATCTACCTTTGTTTCATATAGCTGAAGGCCGAGAACATTGATAGTTTTAATTAAGCAAACAACAATGGGATTCGGAACGCTACTGGTCTATGTGAAACATTCTATTTCTCTGGGTAGCTTCCCAATTTAATCAATAACTAGAATAGCTACTTCAATACCACCTGTACCCATTACCCTGTGGTGTCCGTGTTTATGAGATACGGGGTTGACAATTAATATTATTAAAATAGAAAGTTAATAGTCAAATATAGATCGCCCCACTATCCACTAGGGATGGTCTCGTGCTCGGGCTTTTGGACCGGCCCGGCCCGGGACCGGTCCGATTTAGGGCTCGAATCCGGGCCGGGCCGTTGACTACTTTATTCGGGCCGGTCCAAACGATTCGAGCCGGCCCGAGTTTTTCGGGCCGAAAAACGCATGAGTAGATACTCCACCGTCCTTTCACTTCTATCTCACATTGAGTAAGTAAACGTTCTTAATTATATTTTCACGTAGTGTCTTCATGAACCCATTAATAATCAGTTTTTCGTCTTGTTTAGTGTAAAAGAGACGTGATATAATATCTCACATCTTATCTTGAATATTTTTTTCTAGTCCTATTTATTGTCCCTCATGTTGTACTTTAGGCAAGTTAAAAATTCCCAGGAACATCGAACTAGGTGATTTATTCATAATTCAAAAGTTTGCACGTTTTATATTATGTATATGTATATACTTCAAATTTCCATCATGCGGCGAACGTCGACATTATCAATCGTTTGTATAGTTTATGTCTACCGCCTAAAACATCTGAGAGTTATTGCAAAGTTCATTTTACCAATTTTTTAATAGTTTTCTTTTATTTGACATTTACACATGCGCAATTAGCACACCTTTAATGTTTGTATTTTATTAAAATACAGGACACCTTTATTTAATTTAAATACAGGCAAGGAATGCTTTTATTTAAGGCGCCCTAATATTGACATATACCAATTGCCTAACGCACAAACTTACATTTAATTGTCTGCTATTTCTATAAATATTGTGAAATTAAATGGCTTTTTGTAGTGTTGTTTCCGTAATTAAATTTAAAGATATAATGTCTAATTTATAACACGAAAAAGATATAAAAGGTCAACGCTCTAAATACGAGGATGCTGTTTTATAATGCTTTGTACTAGAAGTAAGGAGTAAAAATCCTTTTGAAAAGAAATATGCTATAGACTTGGAAAAAGTAGAAATCAGTGTCTTGAAGTAAACTCGAAGAGTATTCCGTGAAAACAAATGTTATCAAATCAGTGGGAAATAAAAAACTCAAATTGTGCGAATAGATTTTTTTGGATCTTTTCCAATATAGTTAAACATGTATTATAGGTCACCTTATCACAAAAAAGATTAATTCTTTATTCATTTTTAAAACATAACTTATAGATATAGAATACTAAACATATATGTCAAAATAAAGAGTAAAGGAAAAACACTTGATCTAAAATAGTGTAGGAAATTGAACTATGTAATACTAGCGTAGCCTGGACATGTTTCACGAATTTTTAAGAATATTGTCGGTGTTTTAAATATATCATTTCCATAGCAACGTGTGATGTAAAGCCATTATATAAACATATAAATACTAGCTATAGCTTAATCAGTTAAGTGAAAAAATTTTGTAATAAAACCTTGCAAACGGTTGCACCTAGACCACGAAGTTATTTTAGCGACTTCGAGTTTATACTGCTTCCGTCGAAAGTGATCTATGCGATAAACTTTCTCTCGGTACGCTAAAAAACAATTTCCGCCTTGATATACAAATAACTATTTAAACGCTACCATGTAGTATATATTAATTAGCGTTAGATTCTTTACTGCTGCATGTATTTTAAAATAAAGATTTCAATAAAGCTTTCGAAGACAATACATTAATTGTCTATTCGTAGACTATAGTTATAGCAGTCACTTCTAGGGTACTTGAAATTTTGAATTTCATACTTTGTATACTTTGATTTTATCACCAGTAACGTAACTAACCTTTTGTTTGGTGAAGGGGGAGGGGTGGACTAAATAGCCATTAATGAGTTTCTAAATTCAACTTTATTTTTAGAGTTTTCTGAATACTCTTTTTGGAGTGGGCTAGAATATTTTCCGGGGAGGGGGGGGATAACCTTCTAAGTCCCCTGCCACCATAGCTACGTGCATGATTATTACTTAAATTATTGTTGAATAGTAGAATGTGGCTGCAGATATAGTTTTCTATTTATTGCAGGAAAATGTATAGTAATGCCATTATCGAACTCATGCCATAAAAAAGGATAAAGTAAATAAAACTTTATTGGTATATAAAAGCCATTTCGAATGGACCTGCACCTTGCCGAAGTTCTAAATCACTAGAACAGGTAAAATGGCTTGCGTGTTCTAATGAGCTAAAGAGCCAAACTACAGGTCCAACCAAAATAGTAGGATCGTTAGTGAGCAACCAGACTAAGACAGGTCCCCGAAAGAGGGCAGCGGCTCTTTTGGTACTTAGATTGGCAGACACCATAGGGGTCGGTATGGCAGTCTAAGACACACTACCGCGATGCGGAAGGCAACGGGAAACCACTGCATTATCTCCCAAGTACACAGCGTACTTAAATTGTTACAAACATGATGGCATTCTCTGGGGTAAAAGATTCCGGAGTTAAAATAGTCCCCCATTCGGATCTCCGGGAGGGGACTACTTCGGAGGATGCGATCGGAAAGTTAAAAATATGAGTCGGGAACATTCTGCGAGTCGGAGCGTGGAATGTTAGAAGTATGAAGCAAGTAGGTAACCTAGAGAACCTAAAAATCGAAATGAATAGGTTATCACTAGACATAGTAGGGATCAGCGAAGTTCGGTGGCCAGAGGCGGGGGATTTTTGGAGTGGAGACTTCAGGGTAATTCATACAGGAGCAGAGGAAGGAAATTTGGGTCAGGGAATAGTTATGCGGAAAAAGATAGGATACTGTGTGGAAAATTACTTACAAAAGAACCAAAGAGTACTCATAGTTAGATTAGAATTTAAACCGGTAAACACAGTAATAATACAAGTATACATGCCCACCTCTAGCTACAGTGACGAAGAGGTAGAAGCCATCTACAAAGATATCGAAGACATATTAAGATACGTAAAAGGACATGAAAATTTAATAATTACGGGAGAATTTAATGCCGTGGTAGGTGAGGGGTGGGAAGGAGCGGTAATAGGTTTATTTGGTTTAGGCACGAGAAACGACAGGGGAAATAGGTTGGTAGAATTTTGCGACAAGAACAATTTAATCATCACAAACACATTATTTCAACATCATGCTAGAAGACGATATACGTGGAAGATGCCAGGAGATATAGGAAGATATCAAACAGATTACATTCTTGTTAGACAACGGTTTAGGAATCAAGTAAAAGACTGTAGAAGCTACCCAGAAGCAGATATAGATACTGACCACAACATCGTATTTATGAAGGCCGCACTTAAATTTAAAAATCTGAAAAAAAGGAACGGAAAAAGGCACTTGGACTTAGAGAAACTAAAAGATAAAGATATTCAAGTAAGATTCGAAAAAAAGTCAAATGAATAGCTGAATGATATCGGGAAAATATCTGAAACTAAGGAAGTAGAAACAGAATGGAATAACATTAAATCCAGCCTAGACATGGCGGCCAGAGATATTCTGGGGTATACACAAAAGAAAATAAGAAACCATGGATAACAAAGCATATCGTGAATTTAATAGATGAAAGACGAAAATACAAAAATAAATCAGACGAAACAGGAAAACAGAGATACAAAGCAATAAAATGGGAAATTATTCGAAAATGCAGAAGCTTAAGACAATTTGATCAAAGTAAAAGGACAAACAAATGAATGGAAAGCAGGAATGAAGTACAAATAATTTAAATATAGGAAAAATCATATGCTTAATATTAGAGATCAGAAAGTCTTCACGCTAACATTCAGGAAAAATAGGCTTATTATCTATCAGAAAGACTCTTCAATTAGACAGGATTCAATTGTAATCCGATATCTGATATTTCTTAAAACTTTCCTGTTAACAATATTTTTAAAACTGGTAGACACGGGTCATAGTGAAAATACATTTTAAAGCCAGATTTTTAATAACTCTATTCAATTGTATGTATTTTTATGATGGATACATAGTTTAATTAATCATAGTACTTCCAAATAAAGCCGATAAATGAAAAATTTTGAAATAAGTTTATACACATGAAAAAATAATGAATTGAAACGATTATGGAAACTAGTGAAAAATACTGGAGGCCAATTTGGCAATAGCTAAACAGCACACGGAAACTTTACTCTGATAGTGATAGGGAAATAAATTAAAAGTGAAGCACTATAAAGAATGAAAGAAAAAATTCATAAGATCGAATACTTTGAAATTAATGATTCTTATTATAGGGCGAGTGTAAATCTATACAATAGGAAACAGCCGTTAAGAATTTATGGTCGGTAAAGATTCTTGGAAAGGGGATTCAGTGATCCTATACTATCATTTCGTTATTATTTCAAGAGATAGAGTGTAAACAGCGTAATTTTGTATTCTTAGTGATAAAATTGATATAGTTTCATTGTTAGGAAATTTACTGAATGTAAAAAGTATCTTAAATCTTTTCAGGTTCCTTTCCCTTCGATGTTTAATTTATAGAAAGAATAAACAAACAGGAAGATTTGGATTTAATTCATTTGGACGAATTTGATATGTTAGTATAATTTATGAGCGGATAGCGTCTATCAAAACTTGTATTTAACGTCTTATTAATAAACGTTAAATTGTAACCGTTGAAATTAATAACCAATCTAATTCTATTTGCAAATACGGAAAATAACCCTACAGTGTTATTATTTAAGAATTACAGAAGAAAAATTTTTACTAGAACTAAATACGCATGAATTAAGGAGAATATAAAACAAAATAGCAAAGTTCGGTAGTTAATTATATACAAGCATGTACCAAAGCTTAATTAAAATTTTAAGATTGTTCCTAAGTTATGTAAAGAATGAACTTAAGTTAAGCATGAAAAGTTAAGAAGCCCAAAGATAAGTAGATGCTTTGAAATTGTCCTAGAGTATTTGGATAAATTCCATTAAAAAGTATTTTATAATTAAATTGAAATTTGTAAGAATATCTGGAAAAGTAACTGTGAGAAAATATAATTGTGAAGTCAGAAATATTGTGGATATATTTTGACAATAAAAAGAAAAAAGATTACTAGGTTATTTATAAAATGTAATTATCTAAGTGAAAAGTTTCTTATTGAATTCTCCCAAATTAAATAAGAGTAGACAACCATCTCTAAATGTTAGGAATTACAATGTAATTAGAAAATGACATTATTATAATATTAAGAATTGTGACATTTCTTAAATATTAAGCAAGGAATATTGAAACATTATTTCCAAATGCTAAGTGTTGGGATAAGTGCCAAAGTGCAATAAACTTGCATATTGAACGAACACGTAAAATTTAAGACTTAAGGTAAACATTCGTGAACAGAAAGTGGATCTAGGAAAGAGGCTGTTTCGTTTTAAAAAGGGCAGGTCGTTAAAATATGCCAATTTCCGAAATTATGGAGCTAAATAGTAGTATGATTCAATTTAGAGGAAGAAATCCTGTACTAAAGGACTGCGAAATAATGGAAAATAAATTAAATGTAATATAGAACTTTTAACCTAAAACAATTACTTCATTTTACTTCTATTCCATCAGATAATATGTATTTCTGAAGAATAAGGTATCCTCTACATACCACAATTTGAAAATCCAACTTTCTTTAAGGAACATTCAGTATATTATTTGACTTTCAGGTTCCTTAAGTTCTAATAACATTAGGTACCAATTTTCAATTGCTTGAGATATTAAGCGATAAAGTTTGGTACCGTTTGTACTGTGACCTATAAACAATATATTTAATTTTTAGCATTCAATAGTTCATCAAAAGGGTTAAATCTTGAACTTTGGCACGATTTGTTAGTCGGTCAAATAATAATTTAAAAGAACTAGAACAAAGACAATCAAATTATAGATCAAAGTTCAATTCCAAAAGTTGTTTCAGTTTCTCAAAGTGCAAAAGGCTATAAAAATCCGTCTGTAACAATTTCATAAACATTGAAAATTGCTAAACATTTTGTACTTTTGTTACATATTTCTAGGATTTTTTGAAGAATCAAAAATCAAATGATGTACTACGGTATGTTCTACAAGTATCTTGATTGTAGCTCAAAATCATTATACTATTAAATCAAACAAAAAAGCGATAGTTACTTGTTGAAAACAACTGAATAAAAGTGGGGCCGGCCCGAAATTTCGGGCCGGGCCGTCAGTTTTCATTTCGAGTCGGGCCTCTTGCCGGGCCGGTCACTTTTTCCGAGTTCATCCCTACTTTCCACCCTTCTCAGTAGTTAAAAAGTTCGATACCGGCATTTTATTTTATTTTTCTACCACTTACCTTCAACAGATTAAGCATCGAAGAATCTAAAACTTTGCAGTATCAATATCAGATTTATTTATTTTTCCCATCATATGGCATAGTGCCGTTGTGCAGCTGTAAAGATCTATGCATGTTCATTTATATCGTGTCTTTAGACTAAGTAGAAGGAACAAAGTGATTGAATTCCATTTGCAATTTTTATTACTAGAAGATAAAGATGTTTACACAAAATAGTGACAATAGGGACAGAAATCTTGTAAGACACTAATTGACAGAACTAGTTAGATTGTACTGTACAACATCAAATGACTTATAAAACGTTTAAATACATCAATGAAATAAATAAAAACAGGAAGTATATCAAATACATATGTTTATAACAGTTATACAATTTACTACAATTGTCCTTGATTTTTTCTAGTTTCTCTAGATGTGATACTTATATTGTAACCATTAATAGGCTTAAACACAGTTACCATAGCTAGTTTTATATCTTCCACATTCTTGTAATTGGTTCCCACTTTGTAATTGAAGAGCAACAGAGACAGTGCTATTTTGAGGTTTATTAATCCGAATCTTTCAGCTACAATAAATTGTTGTGTAATAAATGCTATATAATCTATTTCTACATACCGATACAATTTCTTGATCCTGCCGAAAACGGTATATAGCTATACGGATGTCGTTTGGCTTCCTCTTCTGGAAGAAACCTATCAGGATTAAATTCAGTAGGATTAGGCCAAATTTTTGGATCCATATGTAAAGCTGCAATTACAATTATGATGGAGGTATATGCAGGAATAGTATGGTGACCTAAAATATATTATAAATACTAAGTGAACTATTTATTTTCTTACTTAATTGAATTTCGTTGTTGCTGTAGCGTGCCACGGCTACCATTCCAGGATAAAATCGCAGGGTCTCTTTAATTACTCTATCCAGGTATTCAAGTTTCTTCAAATGCCCGTATTCTAATTGGTTTTATTACCGATAATCTCAGTGATTTCTTGAAACACTTTTTCCTGTTAAAAATATTTTTTTAAAAAGCTGGTTTTATATCACGCTACATCTTGTGATAAAATACTGATTGTTAAAGGCCAGAGGATTTTTTTATGATATCATCTATTTATTTTAGCTATGTGATGTTTTTATGATAGCGCATAGCAGTAGTGATTTATTTTAATACCATAGGTGTTTTCAGTATACCTTCAAACAATATAATAAAAAATTTAAGTTGAAGTAGTATTTATCAACATCATGATGAGAAAATAAAAATTTGAATCAACACATTTATGTACATACCTAGAAGTAAACCACACTTACATTTGCTAGTCCAAATCAATTGCTTCCGATATCCACCACAACGAAAACTAAAATGACGTCTAGAAAATGAGGGAAAGTTTAAATTATCACCTACTGCCCCTACAAAGCAGAACTGGACGAAGAAGTAAAGAATAATCAACAAGCGTACGAGGTTCCTTTGAAATGTTTATAATCATTCCTTATTTTAATATTTTCTGTAGTTGTAAATCACACCAATATGGTTAAGTAATATCCTTTAAGGAATATATAATTTTTAGGTTAAGTGCATTCTTGGTATAAGGAAGGATTAATTTTGTATCTTATATTAATCATACTCTACGGTTATTATTTCACTATAAAGATTAGGAGTGGTATCAACAGCGTATTTTTGTATTCTTATTAGTGATGTATACTAGTGACGCCTATGGCTTCATCATTACGGCACGAAAACGTTTACATGCGAAATTGTCCAAAAAGTATGAAAAGTCCCTTTCTCTGGTTCTAGTTTACATTTCGTATGTTAATTTTACGTGAATTAAATAGGGAACAACGACACAAAGTAATTTCAAGTTGCAGTTTTAATTCATTTGTCTGAATTCTGCGAAGATGTCTCGAATAATTTAATGGAAGGAAAAGAAGTCTTATATAACACTTCGTATTTAACGTCTAATTATTAACTAATAACTTAAGTAGGTTTGTTAACCTTGCAGAATAGGTTTCGAACTGACCCCAATCAGTCAATACAGTCAATACGGATAAATTACCCTACCAGGTTGGTTGCTTTAAATTTAGGCAACTTTATGTTGAAGAAAAACATATTGATTCAGATTCTTTAGTTTCCCCTTCGAAATTCCAGGAGGAACCGATAAAATAAAATATGTCTAAGATTTATCTACAAGCAGAAACCACTTGCCAGGTTTTTATGATTAAAATTTCTGAAATTGTAACCTGCAGTTACTGTAAATGAATGAACATATTTAATTAATTACATAAAATTTTAAACGCGCCATGAACGTTTTTGTTATTACGCTAAGGTTTTCCATAGTAATTTTATTTGTCGAAACATTTTCCATTAAATTAAGTATTTTTTGATATATTTAATTTTTAAAATTTGCTTAAGAATGTCCACCATGTACTTGTGATGAAAACATAATTGTGTAGTATAGTACAGATATTTCTTTTTAGTGTTTTTCACAACTAATACGAAAAAAATAGTTCTAGTTTTGTTGTAATAAATTATTTTGCAATTACCTAGAGGCGTGATAAATTTCAGTTAATTCGACATTTCATTTTAGAAACCTTTATTTTTGATAGCAGTTTTAAACAGCTACATTAGTGTTCTTTGGCTATTTTCCATGTGTATTTTAGGCCAAAATCATTTTACCGATCATGCCCGTGGAGAGTTTTGGACTTCCGTCAACATATCTAATAGACCCAAGAACGGAAGTAGTTTCGAGAATGCAACTCCAACAGCTACTGGCTTTGCTAAGCCAAGAGAATGCAATTAAGTGTGTTTTTTGTAACGGAACACATGAAAGCATTTCCTGTCTTAAGGCTGAAGACATTACCTTGAACAAGAAAAGGGCGATTCTAACAAAAGAGAAAGCGTGTTTTCGTTGTTTACGTATAGGGCAGGTGTCTAAAAAATGCCACATTTTCCTAAATGTCTGGTATGTGCTCAGTCTTACGTGGTAGCTATGTGTCCAGATTTACGACGGAAAGAAAGTCCTGTCTCTGTAAAAGAGCAGCCTGCAAACCGTAATGAGTCTAGTAGGGATAGAACTCAAGTTCTCCATATACACATCAATCAGCACGTGTTTTTAAAAACTTTAAGAATTTTCCTGATGAACGGGAAAAAGGTACGTGCTATCCGAGCTTTAATAGACAGTGGGTCACAACATTTCTACATTCTTAAATCTACGGTTGATGATCTGGGACTTGAACTTAAACAATTACAAAAAGCAGTTGTTATATGTTTTGTAGTTGAAATTAAGGTTCTTAGTATTGAAAGATAGTAAGTAAATCAAATGTTTATTTAAGTGTAACAAATATTAGTCAGTGTGGACCGAACACTGTCCGTGACCATGGTACCGGGCTCTGACGTTGACGATTCCTACTTATCTAGTCAGTCACGCATAGCAGTGTACATCAAATATCGTAACAGTACTGCACCGTTTGTTTGGAGGTATTCAGTTGCCTAAATTCGCATGCGTGTATCGAAAGATGAGCTTAAAATTTACTTTGAAACGCTATATCAAATTAGCATATGCAGTAATGTCGCAGCAATTTTTATGGATCGTGGGCTGAAGAGTTGCTTAATTTAAATATTGATATCTCTGATACAAATAAACCAGGCCCTACTGAGGTTTTAATTAGACCCCATATGGTCAGTAAGCTTTATACAGGCAATAGGAAGGTATTGCAACGCGGTTTAACTGCCATAGAGACTTTTTGGAATAGACCCTTATGCGTAAAGTTACATCATTTCAGGAAGACTTTATTTCGACCAATCTAGCTACCGTTTCAATTTATCTTGTTTGTGCACAATGCTGGTATTGAAAATCTGTAGCAATTCACTGTCATAGGTATTACAGATACTTCAGAGAAGAAATCAAAAGAATATAGCGCTAGGGCGATGCAGAAACTTTTGTGTCTACCCGTGGAAATTGATTAGGAAAACCGATATCAGACACGCTTACTGTCTTTGAAGAGCCACCTCTCTTTTCCTGATAAGTATGTTGCTGCGGAAAAAAATTGTTTCTACATTGAAAAAGTTTGAAGTACAAAAACTCGTCGATTCTTATGACCAGATCTTTTGTGAGTGGTTAGAGGCCTTCCTCTATGATTGAGAAAGTAGATGCAGTAAATCTAAGTGGTACAAGCGGTTACTATATGCCTCTTCGTTCAGTCGTAACAGAAGATAGTCTTACTACCACAATACGCCCTATTTTAGATGCATCCTCACACACTAAAGCAAGTCCATCTTTCAATCGCTGCCTTGACTTTATTAGAACAAATCCGTGACATTTTGTTGAGACTTCGCAAAGTTAGATTTGGAGTAGCTTCTGATATTCGTAAAGTTTTTTCAAATTGCGGTGCATCCTCAGGATAAGAATATTTTAAGATTCTTATAGGTCGGTCGGGATGAAAACAGGCAAGTGTACCGACATAGAACAGTAATATTCGAAGTTAACAGTAGTCCATTGCTTTTGGGGCAAGTATTGCGTATCATCTCGAACGGTGTCAGTAGAAATGTAATGAAACTGATGTTTCGAATTCTACAGAGACTATTTTGCGTCTTCTGCACAGTTTCTACGTTGATAACTGTGTCACTGTATTGGAAAGTAAAAATACCTTGTTTACTTTACGAAAACTGCGATGGACAAACGAAGGTTTTATCTACTTGGATGTAAGTATTCTCTAAATGCTCGCCACACAGAAGCTAATGTAGTGAATGTATTTGGACTAAATTGGGTTACGATAACAAGTACGATGTCGGTTAATGAACAGGGTGTCAGATTGGATCTTGTTTTGGACAAGTTAATTAGCACCAAAAAGGTTCATACTATCGGCGGCTAAACATGTGTTTGATCTTATTGAAATTACTTGCCTAATAATGCTAATACAGCAACTGTCGGGGAAGTAGGCAATGTGGTTTCAATCGGTAGACCAAAAACAGAGAAGGCATTTACAGAATGAATGAAGGAACTGCGTAATTTATCTAAAATAGAATTTCTAAAATGGATTCAGATTAAAGGTCAAGAGGCAGACCATCGTAATTTACACACATTTTGTGACGCTAGTAAGAATACGTTTGCTTGCGCCATTCTCTTAAGAACGTGTAAAAACGGAGTGGTTTCCGTATTTTTGGTGGCAGCCAAAGCTAATAGTTGCACCTATACTACCGACCACAATTGGTGCTAGATTATACTATAATCTAAAAAAGAATTTGGATGGTATATTTGAATCGTATTTCTGGAGCGATTCTTCTAGTTGTAGCATAGGTGCAGCAAACAAAACAATGGGATACTTTTGTTGGGAATAGAGTCGCAGAAATATGGACATTAACAAGGGGTAGTAATTGGCGGCACACCAGGAGCGTGTTAAATCCAGTTGTTTTACTCGCGCGAGGGTGTACTTCAAGATAACTAACAGAATCAGGATGGTGGGAGGGACTATCGTGGTTGTGAAAATCTCCAGATCAGGGGCCAATATGTGATCTTGTCGGAGACGAAAACGAAATTGTCCTGGAACGGAAATAAACACTAGTAACCGCTCTCTTATCGATGGATTCTGACGATTGGAAAATGGCGTATTTCTCGAAATATTATTAAACATTAAGGATGGTGGCATGGTTATTATGGTTCATTTGTAATACTAAAAGTCCGTCCGAAAGACACTACGTGTTGCTTAACGCTGAGAAGATTGACTGGACTGAAAACTTTGTGCTCAAAATCATTCAAGTGGAAGTGTTTTTTGGAGATAATGAGCATAAATTGGCAGGGTTGTTTTATGATGAGCACGGTGTAAGGAGATTTAAGTCGAGAGTGAGCAATACATATGATAGTCCACTCTTAAGATTCACTGCGTTATTGCCTGCCAAGAATCCCATCATCATCATTTTGTTTTCGACCTTATTTAAGGTGTGTTTGACGCAGCTCTAATTTCTTTTCTATTCTGTGCTAATCTAAAAAGCTCTACATACCCTTCACAACCTAAATTTCTAAAAATTTGACTAATATAGCTTGGTCTAGGTCTTCCTATATCCTTCTATCATTTACCTATCCACCTGGCTCTACATAGATATTAGCAACCTGATGGTTGTTAAAGAACTCTAACATATTTACATGATTACCATTTATAAGGAAATGAAATGTAACCTGGTTATCTGCTTCAGAAAGGAAAAGTGTTAAATTATATGTTATGGTAAGGCTTAAGCAACGAATCGCTGCCAACATGCCAGACCGCTAACTAATTGCGAGTTATGTCATGGTGACATTTAGTTAACTGATTTTTTTTTGTTCTGCTTTCGAACTTACTTAAAGTCGGTTTGACGCAGCTCTAAATTCTTTTCTATTCTGAGCTAGTCTAAAAACGTCTACATACCATTCACAACCTAAATCTCTAATAATTTAACTAATATAGCTTTGTCTAGGCCTTCTTACTCTATTTTTATTTGGTAGTCTATAATCTAAGACTACTAAATAGTCCCTCATGTCTTAACTGGTGCCCTAACATTCTATCTCTACTGACCTTTAATTGTTTCCGCATACAGGGTTCCTCACCTATTCTTGTATAAACTTCAGCATTTTTTACTCTATCTATCCAACTAATCTTTAACATTCTCCTATAACACCAAGTTTCAAAAGCTTCTATCTTTTCTTATCTACTTCTTTAATTGTCCAAGTCTCAACACCGTATAGTAGAACGCTCCATACGTACGACTTTAAGAAACTTTTTCTATTATCTAAACTAATACTATTAGCTATTAGTAAGTTTTTCTTTTTTAAAAACATTTTTCTAGCTTGAGCTATTCTAGCTACTATATCCCTTCTGCTACGTCCATCCTTTGTAATTATACTAACTAAATAGCAAAATTCATCTACCTCCTCTAACTCGATATTACCTATTTTTAATTTTGGTTTAGAACTAGGCTGTAACTCACTTGTCATTATCTTTGTCTTTACTGAGTTAATTCTCATACTATAGTTACTCTGTAGTATCTCATCTAAAATATTTAAAAACTCTCCCAACTCTTTTCTAGACTCTGCTATAATGGCTATATCATCTGCAAAACGTAACATGTCTATTTTTTGTCCCTGTACACTAATCCCACTGGGGAAGAATTAATTTTAGGGCCAAAAAAAAGGCCTACCATGTCAGAGTTCAGGAATTGCAAAGTATTTTACGAGAACCATATTGGATCTTGGGAAGGCGTAGAAGTATGAAATCTGCTAGATCTAAATGCATAACCTGCAATAGACAAGAAGCAAAACCATTTGAGGCAGAATGTCCACCCTTGCTTCGTGATCCAGTTCGACATGTTGTTGTCTTTGAAGTTATAGAGGTAGACATGGCTGGTCCCTTATATTTGAAAAATGGAAAGAAGGCATAGATGTCTTTTCACGCGTACCATTTATCGCGTGCTTCATCTAGAACTTTGTACCTCTCTATCCACTTCTTGCTTTATTCAAGCACTGCAAAGGTTTGTTACTCGACGAGGTAAGTCCAAGACCATTTATAGTGATAATGGTAGGAATTTCGTAGAAACTGAAAACGCATTTTCGGCTAGATTGGAATGAAATTTCGAAGCATACGTCAAACCTGCTGGTCTCATGACGATTGATCCTCCATCAACACCATGGTGGAGAGGGTTTTGGGAACACTTAATACGTATACTCAAAGGTCTACTTCTATTCAAAGGTCTATTTCGAAAGGCGCTGGGACGTGCTTGTCTATTCTATGAAGAACTATTAACTATACCTTGTGACTGCGAGGCTGTGATCAACGCAAAACCATTGACGTATGTATCAAATAACACACGTGATATGGTCACTCTCACATCTAGCATGGTTATCCAGAGTCACGCGGAAATTGGAGTGCCCGACTGTGACAACATCGAAAAGTCGGGGTTGTGTCCCAGAGCACGTCATATGTATAAGTTGCTTGAACATTTGCGGCAACGGTTTTGATCAGAGTATCTCGGTCAGTTGAAATTGGGGTATAAGAAGAATCTTAACAGGAAGGTTGTCCTGGGAAAGATTCTGTTGATTGGCGATGACAACCGGAAACGTATAGACTAGCCTCTTGGTCGCATAGCAAAAATGTTGCCCGGTAAAGATCAGACGGGTCGGCTGATGTGATTAAATACTTGTAGAGGTCAGTTATTAAGGCATGTACAACGTTTATATCCTTTAGGAGATTTAAAAATGGACCATGAGCTGCAGTGTTACGACTTGACACAAACAAGAGACGAGGAACAGAAACGACGTCGGAGCTTCTAAAAGACTTGCCTTTTAAACCAGAACTAAACGTTTGTTACGATGGGAATAAACTGCCGTCGATTTATTTTAGTCGCAGTGGTAGGGCATGCAAGCCGTCGAACCGGTTTTACTAGTACTGGATTTAACATAAGCAGATTTGTCGTTCATTTTTTAGGTGGTAGAATGTTGGGATTCGAAGTTATGAACATTTAATTTAGAATAGGCGGTGTTGGAAAAAATGGCAGATATAAGAAAATCATTGAAATAGACTTATTAAACTTATTCATTTTGATTACATGTATTTATTTGTAGAATTGTCTTTCATATCATCAACCCAGCGTTGTGACTAGAGGTAACACAATGTTCATTTTTTTTAATTGAATTGAACCAGTGGTGCCGACTGCAATAAGCGGGTAGCTCATTGCCGACACTGTACACTAATGCTTGATTTAAGTAGTATTGATCTGTAATTCCGAATCACGGTTTAAATTGGTATTATAATATGTTGATTAACTTCATTAATTTAGGCAGAGTACTGCAGCAGGTTTGCGACAAGTGATATCGGGTTTAATGAAACTACCTACTTGATATTATCAAAGATGGTAGCATACTATACAATTTACCTGAATCTCTGGATGCAATCCCAACATGACCAGAACATATCCCAAAGCAGATGAAAGTGTTTCGAACCCCTGAAACAAGGCAATGCGTTAGCAAACATATAAAATATGTTAACAGAAAATTATAAACTTTGGGAATACTGATTTTTTAGAACATGTATTCGTTGTACCTGAATAAAAGCAAACTGTTTGTCAACTAAGCACTATTAATATGGCAGCAGTATATTTTAAAATACAGTGTGCTTCCTTAGGTTTTTTTTTTTTAAATTTTTCAAATTGTTAATTGTCATCGCATACTACAGCTATTGTTCCATTAGCAACATCTTTATATTTTTGTTTTGCCAACTATTTGTTCGAGATTGTTCTTTTAATATCAAATTTGTTAGTTCAAAGTGATAGTATTTTACTAGCTAATGAAAAAATCTACGTTTTGTATGGTAATTAAGCAATTTAACGAAGCAACACTCTAAGATTGTCGTGCACATTACTTTTGTAATATCATAAACTGCAAAGCTACTTTTGATCATCATTAGGTACTCAGGATTGGAACAGGTTAGACGCGTACCCTCATCGTTTTCTATTCTGAGCTACCCTATACATTTTCTGATATTTGCACAGTCTGCATCTTTCACTATCTGCGTGCAATAGGCTGGTCTAGGTCCACTCCTACCTCTTTTTCTCCTATTTTTGCGTACGAGATATCCTGCAATATTCCCAAATATGGCATAGAACGGATCCTACGCTTCCATTTATCCTTTTTTTCCATAGATTTCCTTATCCCCTTACTATTTCTATAACCTCTTTGTTTTTAACTTTCCGTCCATGCTGTCCATGCTACCATCCTTATAACGTTCCAAAAGGCCTATACCGTGCTAGTGTATGTTTTTACTGCTGTCTCTATTTCATCATAGACGTACTTTACCGTGCTCTACTGTAACATTTAAAATTTCTAGCGAAATTGTTTGACGACATTACCGCTATAACTTCGTTATTTTAGTATTTACAGAACTACGATTTATTCTATTATTGATTTTAGTAACCTTGTATATTTAATAACCCAACAAATTTCAAGGTACACTACAATTTTAATAGGAATTACAATTTATAACGTATTATGTGGTTCCATCTGATAACATATTTACAAACCATTTTCCCGTGTTCCTAGTTCTGTAGTTATAATACCTAAAATATCCGAGTTCGATCATCTATTCGCGACAGGTAGCCACTTTTCGTTTTCTTGTTGAGGTGAAAAGTTGCTTGCTGTTATCAGACAGGCAAGGCGGGGCCGGAAATAAAGTTTTCCTCGCGAAAACGCCGAAATAGAATAAGCAAATAGTTAAAAGTTGTCTAAGACAACTCATGTGTTAATATAACGCCATCTTCGCAACGGTTTGTTTGAATATATAATTAATCTAAATTCATAATGAAATTTATTACAGTGCAATTTAGATTATGCTCAAGTCAAATTTTACTTTCATGGAACCCATTTATTATATAAATATAAATTTGTATGCAGTTATGTTGGACAAAATTTGGATTTCCGGTCCCTACTTGGTTGAACAACATGTGGTTTAAAGGTTAACAGGCCGCCATTTGCTAAGACCATTTAATTTTTTAAGATTATGCAGCGTTTTACGATGACTAATTTCGTAAATATGTAGTGATTTCTTGAAAGGTTGTAAATTATCTCATATTGCTGTATGGAATCAACTAATTGATCGTTCATGAATAATTTTGTGAAATAATTTGTAAAAGGCTTATTCTTTTTCAGAAATTGTAATGTTTATAACTTATTGAACAATTTTATATAATTAATGTTATGCTCAAATTTATAAATTATTCGTACACTTTACCGGCTTCACAAAAAAAGGTAATATGTACAGAAAAGTAGTTGTCACTTGTTAGTTAGGTTTTCCGTCTTGAAACTGGTTGGACGCGTACTTTCACCTATTTCTATTCTGAGCTAGTCTACCACTTTCCTAAAATTTCCACAGTCTAGATACAGCTAGGTTCCCCTTCTGTTGTTTCCTAATTATATGCCCTATTTCACCGAGATTCAGTGGTAAGTGAAGGCGGTTAAGCAGCCCGTGGCTACCAAGATCCCCCAATGCTTAAACATTTCCCAAATTATTAGTTTTTCAATAAATCTTTTTACACAATTAACATTAGTTGAAAATATTGCAAAACCAATACTTATATTGTCGAAGGCTTCGCGGCCGGAGCCATTATAAATATTTATGGTTCAGGTTGGGACCGTTTCATCTTATAAACTAAGGTCGACGTTTCGCCGACTTTTGTAAGAGGCTTCATCAGGACAAGGAAAAATGAAAATACATAATAGAAATAATAATAATAATAAAAATAATAATGATAATATTAAGTAGACAAGAAAAAGTATAAAGAGTATGGAAAGTTACTTCTGAACTAGTAGAATCGCCAGCCCATTTAAGCCAAAAGGTGTCTTGTGGCAAAGTAACAGTTACTTTACCACAAGACACCTTTTGGCTTAAATAACTGTTATCGAATATAAATGATATAACGTGTAAAAATTCCTTTTTAGGTATGTTACAATGTGTTTGTATATTAGACCTAAATTATGCAACATCTTTAAGAAATTTAATATCAAAATAGCCAATAAAAATATTCTATCAATAGGAAAAATCTTTTCAAACATCAAAGATCTATGAGAGGCTTTTAGTGAAAGACATGTTGTATATCAAATTAATTGTATCGACTGCAATTAAAGTTACGTAGGTCACACTTCGCAAAATTTAAAACAACGTGTTATCCAACATAAAAGTGATGTTCGGGTAAAACCTAATGCATGTTCCTTATGAATGCACATCACAAATAAAGACCACCATGTAGATTTCTTAAATGTCAAAATTATTGATGGAGATAAAAGAAAATTTTTAGAAATGTGTTATTATTTGCAAAACCCCATATACAATGAATAAGATGACAGATGTTGATGATCTAAACTTTATCTATACATATACAGTACCTGATTCACTTACCGCAAAAAAAATGCTTTTTGCCTCATCACGCAATTCTTGAAGTGTAAATTTTCCAGTTCCTTCAAGCGTCGATGGCAAAAAATCTACAATGTTTCTTGGTTTGAATGGTCCTGTACAAAATAATTCAAAATATAGGCATTTGATATCTTTGTTACATTTTGAATTTCTGTTGCGCATCATTAATAATATATTACACACCCTTGTGTCTTAGTACTATATTGTTTTCTAGAACGTCGAATAAATTTACTGTTACCAGTAATCTTTTATTTTATTGCTCTGGTGTAAAGTGTGTTTTAAAATAGGGTTATAATCTTTATTTATCTAGTTGAAGCAAGAAGATTAACAAAAATTTACATAGTTATTATTTGTCTAATATTGTGGGATTATTTTTAGAAGAATCCTACTAAAAATTGTGTATTTAAGTTTAAGATAGTCACGTTTCTTTATTATTCCTAATGTACATATATACAGGTGGTATTGAGGTCATAAGAACAATATTTCTTGATTACGACGAAATTTTTCATGGGGAAAAATTCTACTACAAGTATTCATGCAATACAGTGTTTGTAACTATGTTAACGACCCTTGTTAAAAAATTCGATCTTCAAAAGTTTAATTAAAGCACATGGAAACTCTTAAAAAAAATCTTTAATATTTGCTTCAATTTGCTTGTGTGTAATACAACTTTTAAAACTATGTGTCTCTATTAATGCGTTACGATTACAGAGACCAACATGATTTTTGTTTCTTGTTGTCTGATGGCGTCTTTTATGTATTTTTGGTCGCGAAACCGAATTTGTTCTCAGAATTTTTGTAAGTTTTATATAGCCTTTAAGTGCACTTTTCAAGCTGCCAATCAATTCATTATCCCACCTACAGTCCAATGAATTGTTTCTTCCGAGTGTTAGGCTCTTAGACGCCTTATTAGAAAAAGAACAATCAATGCAACTTCATCACTATTAGCGTATTGCATATTGAACTAAAGGTAATAAATATTGAAAAGTTTATTGGGGAATCGTTAGAGTTGATTTGAAACATCATACAAAGTAGTATAAATTAAAATTATTACGGAAAAAAGCTTTTACTTTGGGGAGAAATATGCTAGTGTTCGCTAGGATTTTATAAATATTAAAAGATAATTGTTATTAAGATTTATCTCAATAACACTTCAAAAACAAGTCTTGGATATCAAGAATATAAGCTATAAGGTTACAAAATGCTTTGACAAATTGATTAGTTTAATTTGTCTTCAAATACAGTTTGATCCGTTCCAAATCAACCTGCACCTTGAAGAGGAAGTTTAGATTATTAGAACGAATAGAATGGCTTGAGGGTTTCATTAGACCTAGAAGAACGCAACACTACATAGTTCGACTTAATTAGTGCGGTCCTTAGTGAGGAACCAGACTAAGACAACTCCACTACAGAGGGCAGCAGCTCTTTCGGTACTTAGATCGGCAGATATCATAGGGGTCGGTATGGCATTCTAAGACACACTACTGCGATGTGGAAGGCAACGGGAACCGACCACATTATCTCCTGATACACAGCGTACTTAAATGATGGCATCCTCTGAGGTAAAGATTCCGAGTTAAAATAGTCTCAATTCAGATCTCTGAGAGGGCTATTTCCCAAATTATTAGTTTTTCAATAAATCTTTTACACAATTAACACTAGTTGAAAATATTGCAAAACCAATACTTATATTGTCGAAGGCTTCGCGGCCGGAGCCATTATAAATATTTATGGTTCGGGTTGGGATCGTCTCATCTTATAAACTAAGGTCGACGTTTCGCCGACTTTTGTAAGAGGCTTCATCAGGACAAGGAAAAATGAAAATACATAACAGAAATAATAATAATAAAGATAATAATGATATTATTAAGTAGACAAGTAAAGTATAAAGAGTATGGAAAGTTACTTCTGAACTAATAGACTCACCAGCCCATTTAAGCCAAAAGGTGTCTTGTGGCAAAGTAACAGTTACTTTACCACAAGACACCTTTTGGCTTAAATAACTGTTATCGAATATAAATGATAGAACGTGTAAAAATTCCTTTTTAGGATTGTTACAATGTGTTTGTATATTACACCTAAATTATGCAACATCTTTAAGATGTTTAATATCAAAATAGCCAATAAAAATAGTCTATCAATAGGAAAAATCTTTTCAAACATCAAAGATCTATCAGAGGCTTTTAGTGAAAGACATGTTGTATATCAAATTAATTGTATCGACTGCAATTAAAGTTACGTAGGTCACACTTCACAAAATTTAGAACAACGTGTTATCCAACACAAAAGTGATGTTTGGGTAAAACCTAATGCATGTTCCTTATGAATGCACATCACAAATAAAGACCACCATGTAGATTTACAAAATGTCAAAATTATTGATAGAGATTAAAGAAAATTTTTAGAAATGTGTTATTATTTACAAAACACCATATACAATGAATAAGATGACAGATGTTGATGATCTAAACTTTATCTATATTTATACAGTACCTGATTCACTTACCGCAAAAAAAATGCTTTTTGCTTCATCACGCAGTTCTTGAAGTGTAAATTTTCCTGTTCCTTCAAGCGTCGATGGCAAAAAATCTACAATGTTTCTTGGTTTGAATGGTCCTGTACAAAAGAATTCAAAATATAGGTATTTGAAATCTTTGTTACATTTTGAATTTCTGTTGCGCATCATTAATATTATATTACACTCCCTTGTATCTTAGTACTATATTGTTTTCTAGAACGTCGAATAAATTTACTGTTACCAGTAATCTTTTATTTTATTGCTCTGGTGTAAAGTGTGTTTTAAAATAGGGTTATATTCTTTATTTATCTAGTTGAAGCAAGAAGTTTAACAAAAATTTACATAATTATTATTTGTCTAATATTGTGGGATTATTTTTAGAAGAATCCTACTAAAAATTGTGTATTTAAGTTTAAGATAGTAACGTTTCTTTATTATTCCTAATGTACATATATACAGGTGGGATTGAGGTCATAAGAACAATATTTCTTGATTACGACGAAATTTTTCTTGGGGAAAAATTCTACTACAAGTATTCATGCAATACAGTGTTTGTAACTATGTTAACGACCCTTGTTAAAAAATTCGATCTTCAAAAGTTTAATTAAAGCACATGGAAACTCTTAAAAAAAATCTTTAATATTTGCTTCAATTTGCTTGTGTGTAATACAACTTTTAAAACTATGTGTCTCTATTAATGCGTTACGATTACAGAGACCAACATGATTTTTGTTTCTTGTTGTCTGATGGCGTCTTTTATGTATTTTTGGTCGCGAAACCGAATTTGTTCTCAGAATTTTTGTAAGTTTTATATAGCCTTTAAGTGCACTTTTCAAGCTGCCAATCAATTCATTATCCCACCTACAGTCCAATGAATTGTTTCTTCCGAGTGTTAGGCTCTTAGACGCCTTATTAGAAAAAGAACAATCAATGCAACTTCATCACTATTGCGCAAGACTGGTTAATTGAGTATTGGTCGTTAGAGTTATTTGAAACATCAACAAAGTAGATAAATAAAATTATTACGGAAAAAAGCTTTTACTTTGGGGAGAAATATGCTAGTGCGTTCGCTAGGATTTTATAAATATTAAAAGATAATGTTATTAAGATTTATCTCAATAAATTCAAAAACAAGTCTTGGATATCAAGAATATAAGCTATAAGGTTACAAAAATGTTTGAAAATTGATTAGTTTAATTTTTTTCAAATACAGTTTGATCCGTTCCAAATCAACCTGCACCTTGAAGAAAGTTTAGATTATTAGAACGAATAGAATGGCTTGAGGGTTTCATTGACCTAAAGAACCAAACTACAAGTTCGACTTAATTAGTGCGGTCCTTAGTGAGGAACCAGACTAAGACAACTCCACTACAGAGGGCAGCAGCTCTTTCGGTACTTAGATCGGCAGATATCATAGGGGTCGGTATGGCATTCTAAGACACACTACTGCGATGTGGAAGGCAACGGGAACCGACCACATTATCTCCTGATACACAGCGTACTTAAATGATGGCATCCTCTGAGGTAAAAGATTCCAGAGTTAAAATAGTCTCCAATTCAGATCTCTGAGAGGGCTACTTCGAAGGCTTAAAAGAGCAGTAAAGAATATTTTCCGAGTTGGACCGTAGAATTTCCGAAGTATGTAGTAGGTAGGTAAGCTAAAGAAATGAAATGGAAAGGTTAGCATTAGACATAGTAGGGGGATTAGCAAAATTCGATGGCCAGAGGCGGAATTGGAGTGGAGACTTTAGAGTAATTTATAAAGGATCTGAGTACAGAAATTCTAGCGAGTCGATAATTATTCGAAAATATATCAAAGGCTTACTAAGATGCGTGAAATAACATGAAAATTTAATAATTACGGTGGTGAAGGTAGTAAAGCAGCGGTAGTAGGTTTATTTGGTTTAGACACCAGAAACGACAGAGGAAATAGGTTGATGAAATTTTGCGACAAAAACAATTTACCATCACAAATACATTATTTCAATATCATACTAGAAGACAATGCACATGGAAAATGCCAAAAAATAGAGGAAGATATCAAATAGATTACGTTCTTGTTAGACAACCATTTAGATATCAATTAAAAGACTAGTAATTACCCAGAAGCAGATATAGACACTAACCACAACATCGTAGTGATGAAAAATTTGAAAAAAAGGAACAGACAAAAGCTCTGTGAGTATGAGAAACTAAACGATAAAGATATCCACGATATTTTTGAAAAAGAGCAAACGAAGTGCTGAAAGACATAGGCAACATTTCTTATACTAAGTAAGTAGAAACAGAAAGGAATAACATTAAATCCAGCTTAAAGATGGCAGGCAGAGATATTCTGAGGTATACACAAAAAGAAAATGCGAAACCACGGATTACAAAGGATATCCTGAATTTAATAGAAGAAAGACGAAAACACAAACATAGACCAGACAAAGCAGGAAAACAGAGATACGAAATCATAAAATGGGAAATTATTCACAAATGCAGGAAAGCTAAAGAACAATGGATTGATGAAGAGTACAAAGAGATACAAACTAAGATGGAAATGCGAAAGATAGATGAAGCATATAATCAGAATGAATTTTATGAATATGAAACCGTATGGCAGAAATATAGGGGGCGAGGAAGAAAACATCATTATAGAAAAGGTTAGATTGCAAGAATATATAGGGAACTTACATTCAGGACAAGAACAAACAGCACTAGAACAGGAATGAGACATTGAAAAGGATGACTTGGGATACCCTATACTTACAGATGAGTTTGAATTAGTATTAAAGGGTCTGAAACATGGTATAGCACCGAGTATAGATAAGGTGTAAGCAGAAACCCTAAAAACCACTGGACAAACAGTACCAGAACGTCTCTTTTAATTTCGTCTGTCTTATACATACGGTTTGAGACAGGCAAGATATCGAAAGATTTCAAAGGTAACTCATAGCCACTATACCAAAAAAAGAGAGGCACTGGTCGATGTGAAAATTTTCGAACAATAAGTTGGACAGCACTCGTGTCAAAAATACAGTATTGCCCGAAATAAACAACACTGAAACTAAGTTGGCGGTGTTTTTATGCGTGCGCTGTCACACTCAAGTTAGCTAGTATAGACCTGTCAAGTAAACCTCAAACAAGTAATTAGTAGGGCCTAGTTGTTAAAAATGGTGTTAAGTACAGAGGAGAAAGTGTTTCTGGTAGAGCATTATTTTCGTCCATACGGAATCGGCCGACGTAATGGTGCAAGTTTGCTATACGTGTCTGATGAATTCACACAAAGGTTTAATAAACGTTCTCCAAGTAATGCTGTAATTTTGAAGGTTATTGAAAAGTTTAGAAATACAGGTAGTGTATTGTGCCAAAGAAAAGGAAACTCGGGGCGTCCCAGGACAGTTAACAACAACAATAACCATGAACGTGTTTTTGAGCAAATCTTAGAAAATCTGAAAGTCAGCCAGGCAAGGACAGCGTTACAACTTGATTTAAAAAGAACTTCCTTTCAAAGAATCCTGAAGGAGCTGGGTACATTTTCGTATGTGATTCAGGTACATCAACAACTACATCCTCGGGATTATCGCAGTAGAGTGGAATATTGCGTCAGAATTCTCGCGTTACAGTATGAAAATCCTGAATTTTTGAAAAATGTTTGGTTTTCAGACGAAGCACATTTTCACTTGTCAGGCTATGTGAATCGTCGCACAAATCGATTTCTGGGCTTTGCCAGACCCGATGAGGTTCAAGAGGTTCCTTTACATAGTGAAAAAGTGAGTGTCTGGTGTGCTGTTTCCGGACACGGAATCATTGGTTCGTACTTTATCGAAGAGAATGGTAGGCAAGTCACACTTAATCAACAGAGGTACAGACAAATTTTAACACGATTTATCCCTGATCTACGTCAATTCTGTCGTGCACGTAACTTGGCATTTCGAAACCAATTTTTCAGCAGGACGGGGCAACTTGCCATACTGCTGCCGCAATTCGTCAATTTCTTCAAGAACATTTTCCAAGCAAATTCATATCACGATTTACTGACTTCCCTTATCCTTCACATTCTCCAGACCTCACATCTCCAGACGCATACATTTGGGGCATGGCTAAAAATGCCGTTTTCAAACGGGCACCACAAACCATCGATGAATTAAAGGATGCCGTTAGAGTCTTCTTCGCAGCCCTGAGACAACCCTTATTCAATAACATGACCAGAAACTTAGAACATCGTTATGAAGTCTGTCTCGAACGAGGAGGTGCACATTTAGAACATATAATAAAGTGTCAATAAGATGTATTTTTTATATATACAAAACAATTACAATTTCAGTACTGTTTATTTCGGGCAATACTGTATTAACTAGAATTGTACAAAAATGGATAGAAAATCAGGATGCAGAAATTTGGATTTACGCGAGACAGGGGAGCACGGGCAGTTATTTAGCTTTGAGTAATAATAGAGAAAACGATAGAAAAAGAAGAAAGCGTGTATATAGTATTTGTAGATCTGGAAAAAGCATGCGACAGTGTAAAATGGAAACAAATTGTCGAAATACTCAAAAAGATAGAAATCAGTTTTACGGATAGACAGATGTTGCATAGCTTATAGAAAGAAGAAACAGGGGTAATAGAATTAGAGCCGGAACGTAGAGAAGTAAATATTAAGAAATGATACGGGGATGTGCCCAATCCCTGTTAATGTTTAGGTTGTGAATCGAAAAGGCACTTAAAAATTAACTGGGATTGGACATATCCCCGTATCACCCCTTTCCAAATATTTACTTCTCTACGTTCCTGATCTAATTCTATTATCCCTGTTTGCTCCTTTTATAAGTTATGTAATATCCGTCTATCCCTAAAACTGATTTTTATCTTTTTGAATATTTTGAAAATTTGTTTCCATTTTACACTGCCGCGTGCTTTTTCCAGATCTACAAACTCTAAATACACGCTTTCCCCTTTTTCTATCGTCTTCTCTATTATTACTCAGAGCTAAAATAGCCTCCCGTGCTCCCATGTCTTGCCTAAATCCAAATTTATGCATCCTGATTTTCCATCCATTTTTGTACAATTCTAGTTAATATTTTTAACACGAGTGCTGTCCAACTTATTGTTCGAAAGTTTTCACATCTACCAGTGCCTTTCTCTTTTTTATATAGTGGCTATGATGTTACGTTTGAAATCTATAGGTATCTTGCCTGTCTCAAACTGTATGTATGAGACAGACGAAGTTGGAAGAGACGTTCTAGTACTGCTTGTCTAGCGGCTTTAAAAGTTTTTGCTTACGCCTCATTTATGCTCGGTGCTTTACCTTTTTTCAGACACTTTAATACTAATTCAAATTCATCTGTAAGTATAGGGTATCTCAAGTCATCCTTTTCAATATCTCATTCCTGTTCTAGTGCTGTTTGTTCTTGTCCTGAATGTAAGTTCCTATATATTTTGCCATCTAACCACTTTTCTATAATGATGTTTTCTTCCGCGTCCCTTATATATTTGCCATACGGTTTCATATCCATAAAATTCATTCTGATTATATACTTCATCTATCTTTCCCATTTCCATCTTATTTTGTACCTCTTTGCACTCTTCATCAATCCATTGTTCTTTAGTTTTCCTGCATTTGCGAATAATTTCCCATTTTATGGTTTCGTATCTCTGCTTTCCTGCTCTGTCTGGTATGTGTTTGTATTTTCGTCTTTCTTCTATTAAATTCAGGATATCCTTTGTTATCTGTGGTTTCGTTTTTTTTTTGTGTGTATCTCAAAATATCTCTGACCCCATGTCTAAGCAGGATTTAATGTTATTCCTTTCTGTTTCTACTTACTTAGTATAAGAAATGTTGCCGATGTCTTTCAGCACTTTGTTTGCCCTTTTTTAAATATATCGTGTATATCGTTATTGTTTAGTTTCTCACAGTCAACATGCTTTTTTGTGTTCCTTTTTTTCAAACTTTTAAATTTACACACCGCCTGCATCACCACGATGTTGTGGTCAGTGTTTATATCTGCTTCTGGGTGATTACTACAGTCTTTTAATTGATACCTAAATGGTTGTCTAACAAGAACGTAATCTATGTGATATCTTCTTCTATTTTGTGGCATCTTCTATGTGTGTCGTTTTCTAGCATGATATTGAAATAATGTATGTGTGGTGGGTAAATTATTTTTGTCGCAAAATTCTACCAACGTATTTCCTCTGTCGTTTCTGGTGCCTAAACCAAATAAACCTACTACCTCTGCTTTACTACCTTCACCACTGCAATTATTAAATTTTCATGTTATTTCACGCATCTTAGTATGTCTTCAATATCTTTGTAGATCGCTTTTACCACTTCCTCAATGTAGCTAGCATTGGGCATGTATACTTTCATTATTTAGATTCGAATTTAACCATGAGTTCTCTTTCCTTCTTTTGTAAGTAGTTTTCTTCACAGTGTCCTATCTTTTTTCGCATAACTATCGATTCGCTAGAATTTCCGTACTCTGATCCTGCATAAATTACTCTAAAGTCTCCACTCCAAAATCTCCCGCCTCTGGACATAGAATTTTGTTAATCCCTACTATGTCTAATGCTAACCTTTCCATTTCAATTTTTGAGTTCTCTAGCATACGTACTTATTTCATACTTCGGAAATTTTACAGTTCGACTTGGAAAATATTTCTGACTCTTCTTTTAAGCCTCCGAAGTAGCCCCTCTCAGAGATCCGAATTGGTGACTATTTTAACTCCAGAATCTTTTACCCCCAGATGCCATTATCTTAATTAACAATTTAAGTACGCTATGTACTTAGGAGGTAATGTGGTGATTGTCCGCGGCCTTCCACATCGCAGTAGTGTGTCTTATAATGCCATACCGATCCCTATGATCTCTACCGATCTAAGTACCGAAAGGGCTACTGCCCTCTTTAGTGGAGTTGTCTTAGTCTGGTTTCTCACTAAAGACCGCACTAATTTGTTCGAACTTGTAGTTTGGTTCTTTAGGTCACTGAAACCCTCAAGTCATGCTATCCGTTCTAGTAATCTAAAACTTCTTCAATGTGCAGATTGATTCGGAACGGATCTAACTGTATTTTAAGAAAATTAAGCTAATAAATTTTCGGGCATTTTTGTAACCTTTTAGCTTATATTCTTGATATCCAAGGCTCTTTTTCAATTTATTGAGATAAATCTTTATAACATTATCTTTTAGTATTTTAAAAATCCTAGTGAACACACCACCATATTTCCCCCCAATACAAAAGCTTTTTTCCGTAATAATTTTATGTATCTACTTTGTTGATGTTTCAAATGAAGATCAGAATATAGGTATTCTGAAAGCCTCCTTTATAGCATCGACTGCTAAGACGGAAGGGTCAATCGTGAAAATTTTCATGCACAGCATGAAAATATACACTTTTGAAAGTTTTGATACAGTTCTCCTTATGTAAGTTAAAAAGATTTACAGTAAAAACAGCAAAAATAGCTTTAGCTCCAGTTTTGTAACATAGGAATGTTTGTTAAAATATTCACTAATCGTGTTAGCTATAAGAACACACACATTGTAATAGATATTTATTAAACCACTTATAAAAGGACACATTTTATTTAACGATTTTAATATTTGTCAAAACGAATGAACCAAGCGAGCGAGTTTTCGCATATTACATAAGTCAATGTATAAAATTTTATCTAGTGTAGCTTTTAAAAAATTCAAAATATCTTTGAATTGCAACACGCTGTGTACCGCTTGGTCTACCTATGCCCAGAATAATTTCATTAGAACGTAAATGCAGGATTTGTACACAAAAGCATTGATAGGTTTTGCAACGCGAGATCTCTTGATTGACAGTTGCAAGACCTTATATTTAAAGGATAACAATAAAAAATATCAAGATCGTTATTTGCATAATTTCTGGAGTGTTTGCGAAATAACTAGTTTGATTTAGTAGGTATAAATATCCGCTAGGGGTTTCTAGGTTTAGTTGTAACTGAAGTTAGTTCCTGATTGAAATTTTGATTACAATATGTTCTAGTTTAAAGCTTTGATGGTTGTAATATGAAATATGTAGTAGCAGATACGAGACATAGGTACTGTTGATATAAATGACTTTCTGTTGACAAACTACTTGTATTGATCATATAAATTAGTAAATAGTGCTTGGATAGTTAATTTTAGTGCTTCGATAATAAGCAATTAAGGAGATAGTATCGTAGCTTAAGAAGATTATACTTGTACTGTTACCGATTAGCTGAAAGTAAATAATTGCGAGGGCTTTTTGAATTTCATTGTATCTACGAGTTGAACATGTTTGTATAATCTGTTTGAAAATAGAGTGCTTATGTTATTGCAATCAGTGTTATCGTTACAATACGGTTTTAAAACATGCATCAGTAGCGTATCTCCCTGCAAAAATGTAAGTTTAACGTTTATTAATTTTACCTGAGTGTTACAATTGAGTTTGTATAAACTAACGCAATTATTCCTTGCTAAATTAGTTCAAATTCAATAATAGGAAATTCTTATGGGAAAATTTCTTCATATACAGAAAAAAACGGCTAATTTAGTAGTAAATTTCCTAATACCAGCTACCGAGACGGTACGAAGAAGCAATACAGATTTTGGAAATAGTAAAAACAAAGTGGTAAAAACTATTTTTGAAAAGGCTCTGGATAGCGTACTTTCAAATGAAGAAAAATTACAGGTGTCCACAGTACATATTATTTACTCCATACTAATAGCGGAACTAGATGTCAAAACGAAACAATTATTTTGTGAGTTCTAGTCAATGATTTCAATTCCTTAGTGTTTTAGTTAATTACAAAAGCAGTGTGAAATGAAATGGAGAATCTCTTTTGAGGTTTTAGTAAACAGTTAATTAGAGTAAACATTAAACACATTAAAACTACTGACAGATAGGAAAGTGAATGTCTGTAAACAACATCAAGCAATTAGATCATAATTATATAACATTTACCCCTGCCTATAAATTATAACACGTATTCTTCAATGTGAAAGGTAGTCTTCTTGCTCTATAACTTCTACGTACACTAGGTTGAACTTTTCGAGAATTATTTAATTCGACTTGTGATTCAGGAGTGTCTACTTACATTTCGTTTGTTTCCGGAGTTAAAACTTCATTTTCGGAGTCTCTAATGTGGACATTAGGAACTGGAACTAGATCTCGTGCAGATACAGAGTTCATTCTTCCTTCAAAATCTTCAATCTGAGTATATTTAGCATTACCAACTGGAGCCAAATCCCGTATAGATACAGATGTAATTCTTCTTTCAGAATCTCTAATATGAGCATATTCGATATTATTTTCGAGTAGTGTAACTTCTTTGACTATGGGATCATATTTGGAATTACAAACAAATTGTCGTAGATAAATAAGGCCTGGACTTAAATGCCACGTTGGAATCGTTTCTCCATTACCACTTCGCCTTTGATGCCTGAGTTGATGCGGAGTTTCATTTGTAGAGGTACAGAGTAAGCTTCTTATTGAATGTAGTACTTCTAGAAGTACACTTTTCCCTTGACTTATAGTTTATTTTCGGATTTTAGAGTTAATTGAATTGTACGCCAGATGATACCATTGTACTTTTCAACTTGACCATTACCGCGAGGGTTATAAGGCGTAGTTCTGCTAGAAACGATTCCATTAGAGTTCAAAAACATTTTTAATTCATTAGACATAAATGAGCTCCCTCTGTCAGAGTGAATATAAAAGGGAGTTCTAACGAGATAAAAGATATTTTTGAGAGCAGCAACGATAGTTGAAGAAGTCATATCTGGACAAGCGATGGCAAAAGTATATCGTGAGTATTCGTCAATGATTGTGAGAATATAACGATTATTAGTACAGGATGGAAGAGGGCCTTTAAAATCCACATTTAAAGGTTCGAAGGCGGAAGTAGCTTTTATGAGCCTTCCTCTGTATATATAAAATCTTGACTTAATTTCACAACATACTGGACAAGAAGAAGTCATTTTCTTTACATCTTCCATAGAATAAGGTAAATTCTTTATTCAAATCCAATGCTACATTCGAGTAATCCAGGGTGATATAAAGTATTATGTAAATCCGTAAGTCAAGCTTCCTTAGCAGTTGTTGCAGAACAAATACGAGAAAGTGCATCCGCAACAGTATTCTGAGATCAAGGTCTATAAATAATATCGTAACTAAAACACGATAATTCTAATCTTCACCGTAGAATTTTTCGTTCTTTATTTTGCTTTTGGATTTTAGATCAAACATAAATGTAACGGAGCGTTGATCAGTGATTAGCTTAAAATATCGTCCCATTAAAAAATGCCGCCACTTCCTAGTTGCTTAAACGATCGCATATGCTTCTTTTTCTACAGACGAGTGTCTACATTTTGATTGAAAAAGAGTTTTTGAAAAGAAGACAACAGGACATCCAAATTGTGAAGAGTTGTTCCTATTGTTTCATTTGAAGCCTCAGTTTCTACTGTAAACAAATCCTCACTATGTATAGGTGCAAACGAGGCATTTTCTATCTCTTTTTTTATACTATAGAAAACTTTTACAGCTTCAGGAGAAAGTGGGAATTTGCTATGAGAAAGGATACTTATTTTGTGTGAAAAACGAGAAATATAATTTGAAAAATGTGCAAACATTTCAACGACTCTTTTTAGTGAAGCTGTCTTATTTGGAGTTGGAATTTCATGCAACGCTCTGAGTCTATCAGGATTAGGCCTAATAGAATAGTAGGATATCAAACATCCTAAGAGGTAAATCGAATGAAGAGAGAATTCGCTTTTATCATTATTTATGGTTAGGTTGAATTTCTGAATAGCTTCTATAAAACATCGAAAATTCACACCGTGTTCCTTCTGATCTCTAACAAACGGTGTTATTATCCAGGTATGTGTATCTGATAATTTTTCATTTGCGAATATTGTAGTCTATGCCTCTTTGAAACGCATCTACTCTAAAGTGAATCCGCTTAAACTGTAAAAGTATACCGCAAGCTTCGAATGCAGTATATGGCGGGTCTTTCTTTTTAATTGGAAATTGCACTTTTCATGTCAATTTTGCTGAAGACTTGATATTTAGACACACTATTTACAATATCTTCAATACGCGGAAGAGGATATGCGTTTAACTGAGTGAATCTACTGATTGTTTAAATACAATCGATTACCATACGTTTGCGGTGATTTTCATAAGATGTAACTAACACTTGCGCTCGCCACGGTTACTTACTTTCTTCAACTATATCCTCAAAGAGTAAGCGTATAATTTCAGCTTCAACGAATTTGGAATCACTTTCAGTTTGTCTACGAGATTTTATAGCAAATGGCCTACATATGGGTGCTAAATTTTTAGTGAGTTACGGGTTCAATACTAGCTGTAGCTAAAGCACAAACTTTCAACGAACGTTTTAAGCCATCAAATTCAACTTCCACTTTAGAGCGTTGTTTCATAAGATCGTAGCCAATTATTAGGTCTGAGCAAAGATTAGGGAGAATAGATAGACGAACATTAGGATAGAAGTGATCTTTGGTACGAAGATTAATAATACAGTGTCCAGATGTTCTAGAGCTAAAGGATGTAGATGCCATTGTAACAGACTCTTGTGAAAACATTATAAGTAATTTAAGTTTCTTTACAGCTTGGTCACTAATAAAACTACAGGAACTACCAGTATCTATTAGCGCATAGAGAGGAATTATTAACTTCTACACGAATTACAGCTATTGCCAAACATTCAGGTATGGGTTAGGTATTCATAGAGTTAATCATTGAAGCAGAGTGATTTGAGTTAGACCCATTCTCTTGTGACTTGCATACCTTAGAGTAGTGACCGTTTATTTGGCATATATTATAAAGACTATTTCGAGCTGGACATTTGGATCGAACATCCCATTTAAATCCACAGTAGAAACACTTTCTGTAAGTAGCTGCTAATCTTTCTTTAGTTTCACTATATGGAACGTTTTCATATTGAACTTCAATCTTCAGATGTGCCGCATGATTGACCGGATTGTGGGTTTGTATAGAGTTTATATTCAGATATTGATTGTAAAGCATCGATTGTTGTAGAGCCATTTCTAATGATCGGGCTTTTGCATATGCATCGCCTAGGGTCAATAGAGGACTTTCCAAAAGTCCCTGGCTAATATTGGTATCAGATAAACCACGAATAAAGGCAACTCGAGTGAAATCTTCTCGATGCTTTTTAGCGGTAACAGCTTTAAATTTACAATCTTTTGCTAGAAGATTTAAAGCTTGTAAAAGTTGGTCAACATTTTCTTCAGATAGTTAACTTCAAGTGGTTAACTTATGCCGATTATAGACTTCATTAACTGGCTTCACATATACGAGGGCTATTTTTTTTTAAGGTCCGATCGGTCGCGAAATAAAAACTCCCCTCAAAATCGGATGAACCAGTGCGCAGATGTGTTGCGCAGCGTCACTAGTATGGCGGTCAATCGCGTCGCGTCACTTCCGTTTAGTTGTGTTCACGTAGGTAGCACGTAAACATGTCTACAACAATAGCATCTCCCGCCAAGTGTGAAGTTCGTGCGGTAATTCGATTCCTTCAGGCTGAGGGGTGTAATGCAGTCGAAATTCATCGACGAATAAGTACTGTGTACGGTGAAACTTCAATGAGTGACAGCAAAGTGCGACAATGGTGCAGAAACTTTAAAGCAGGACATACAGATGTTTATGATGCAGGCGGTCAGGGAAGGAAGTCAGTGCCAACCAATGATCTCGTTTAGCGAGTGAATGTGGCAATTCGAGAATGGCTCCATCTGATTTTCACCTGTTTACTCACATGAAACGCTGGTTAGGAGGACAACATTCTGGCACAGTGATTGAGCTGCAAACCAGCGTACAAACATGGCTGAAAACACAGGCGACTACGTTCTCCAACGAGGGTATTGGGAAGTTGGTACCACGCTACGACAAATGTCTAATTCTGAGTGACGACTATGTAGAAAAATAGAGTAATTATGTAAGTACTTGTTACAAATATATAATTTTTGATTTGTACTGTGATTTTTATTTTGCGACCGATCGGACCTTGAAAAAAAAATCGTATATCATTAAGGATTGAAATAGCATCTTTATATGCCTCAGCAGCACTAATATACTGATAGATTTTGGCAGAGATGTAATTATAAAGGATTTTTAATTTATCAGGATCTTCTTTTTCAGATGAAAAATTAAGAAATTTTGTATACCAGTGTTCCCTCTCCAGAGTCGCATTTATAGAGTTCGGGTCGAAGTCGAATCGTTCCGGATCCAGAAAACGATCCATCTATATTAATTAACTGTTTATTAAATTGAAATGAAATGGAGAACATCTCTTAAGGTTTTAATAAACAGTTAATTAGAATAAATACTAAACACATTAAAACTAATGACAGATAGTAAGGTGAATGTCTATAAACAACATCAGGCAATTAGATCATAATTATATCACACAGTGCCTCAAATATTCAGTTTGTAAAAATTCATTACATTGTTAGTGATGTAATGAAATTAGGTTTTAAAAATTTGAGATTACGCATTGTCAAAAATGGCTTTAAAAGTTGACATGCTGTTGCTGGGTTGGATAAAAGGCATTTTAACTTTCATTCACATTAAATATCTTTAAAATTATAAACAGAAACTCTGCCATTAACTAAGAAAAACCTGAATCCATCTTATGAAGTGGAATAACATAAAACTAGTCACGACTTGTTCTTTTTTTATGACGTTAAAATAGTAGACACTCTGTTAAAAAACTGATACCTTATGTTCAAATTAAGTTATACCTTCTTTATTTACGTGATATCCACTTGCTCTCACTTTTTTAATTGATTCTTCTTCCCAATTTGTGAAAACCTGCAGATAATTTAATCTTAACCGTGCTTAATAGAAAATAAACTTACTGACGATAGAACTGTCCTATAATTGGTACTGGCTAATGTTAGAGTCTTACTTAGAGCTGACATCTTGAAAATAAAATCAGGAAAATAGCAAACTGATGTCATTCTTGTTGTTATCACTGTCCATATACTACATTATTGGGTGTAGAATAAAAACAAAGTAGTTACAGTTATAGTTCCTACCTTTTCATCGAATCAAGCATTGCTGGAGTGCTGGTTTGTGTACTCAAAGTCTCAATATCCAAAAGAGTATCTAAAATCATTCAGATTGCTTCTATAAAGTACAATATTGCTTTGGATGTTATAGAAAACTAAAACGCTAATGAAATTTTAACAATTCGTCAATTAAAACATGACCTTTATAATAAAAGTTGCTTGTACAAACATAACCAAACCGATGTCAGTATTTTTATCTCGATAAAATCTTAATCTATTTGCTTTTGGTAGCTCAAAGGAGTATTTTCTACAAATTTCCTTGCTGCAAAATTTTTATCGTCGATCATCTCCGTAGTGTGCGTTATTTGCCGAATCAATGACATCCTAGGGATAGCATAACAATCAAGAAAAAAATTAGACCGTTTGAGGTTCCAACCGATACCATTTTACTGGAATACAGCCTACATTTAACTTGCATACACGATATTGAATAAATAATTGGACAACGTTGGAAAACAAGTGTAGTGTATATGTATTTGGGATGTAACGAAATGGTGACCGCCTACACACAAACGTATTATAGGACTGAAAATAGAAATAAAAATTTATGAAAAATGTCCTAAAATGATTAATTACTGAGTTACAGTAATGAATGTAAAAAAAAAGTCGCTAGGCATACGCATTTAAGGTTTTTAAACAATATCTAAGGAGTATCTCCTTTTTGTGTTCAGTCTTGACACGTATTTAGTGTTGGTTTTGACAGATTAACATAGTAAAAACAAAAACATTCTATACAGACTATTTTCCAAGCCGATCTTTACTCAACGACAAAATATTCGATATTATCATATTAAATATCGGAGTATTTGAAACCGGTTATTCAATGTCACAGTAAACCAGAAATCATTAGAAATTTGGACTTAGATAACGTGTGTTGGATCTACTACGCCCTAAATAGACCTTACATTATTAACATCATTTTAGCTTGAAGGTACCCGACAGCGTAACTATTTATGGTGTATTGACTAACTTTAGTGATGCAGAATTGATCCTAAAAATAAAAAATTAACTATGGGGGGTACACTTTGCAAGCTTCTTAACAGTAATTCTGTCTAAAAGGTTTCTCACAGGTTGTTTGATGTCTCGTCCAAGCATAGGTGAGTGAGAACCCGTCAACGTTAGATACCAATCCGTTCGGAATTCTGGTTTTCCTAAAGGTTCCTTTGGCACATCCGCCTGCTGGTGTCGTGGCACCGTAGATCAAACTGGTTAACAGGCACCGGGTTCGATTCCCGATACGGACCCTACATTTAGTTTTCCAATCCTCCACCCGAAGGTACTACATTGGCAGAAAGCGAGTTTTTTTCTCAAAATTTTGAATTTTGCCAAACCCTTATTATTCTAAGTGGGGTAGAGATTTTGAACGTGCATGACAATCTCACTGGACCTACATTTTACCTCTCATTTGATAGTGTATTTTTGTGATAGATGCTCGCCTACCATATTTCAAACTGTCCGTGCCCGGAATCGAACCCGGAACCTTGAGTTAGTAGTCACACGCGAACCAACTAAGGCACAAAGCCGCCTCCAGGCAGGGACCGCTTGAAAAATGTTAGGCGAGCATCTAACAAAAATACGCCTTAGTTTGGATAAAATGTAGGTCCCATGTGCGAGTGCTGTCACGCACGTTAAAGGTCCCTACTTTGCTTAGATTAGAAAGGATTCAGCAAAATTCAGGATTTCCGGGTAAAAAACCTCTCTTCCATAGCAATATAGTGCCTTTAAGTGAAGCATTGAAAAGTCAAAGAGTTTTCTAGTGTGATGTAGCACTCTGCTAAAGAATTATCGGCTGCTCTTCAAGATAAACAACAATAAAAGATGCCACTTTCTTCTTATTAAATATATATTTCATAAACAATATGGATATATGATGTTTACAAGACAACAAGAGAAATCTTAATCCTGTTACCCTAACGCTCCAACTACATGTTTCCTAAAACAATAAGAATATATTCTTCTTAATCTTCTTTGGGTATTAAACCACTCATAGTTTTTAAAATTATCTTTATTAACGTTTCGATCCATAACCTGAATCTCGGTGAAATAAAACAAAATTAGAAAACAATAGAAGGGAAGCTAGCTCAGAATATAAATAAATGCAGGTACGTGTCCAACCAGTTTTGAGATGAAGATCCAATGAAGATGATGATGAAGCATATTAACAACCCCTGTAAAACAGCATTGGTATCTGACAAGTGTAAACCCGCAATAAGGTTACCTCACAACCATATACAATCTCCGTTAAACAGTATTGGTATCTGACAAGTGTAAACCCGCCATAGGGTCGCCTCAGATCCATATACAACCTTAATAGAACAACATTGGTATCTGACAAATGTAAACCCACCATAAGGTTACCTCAGAACAATGTTAAAATCTACCAAAGAGGTAGCCTAAATCATAATGATTTCCTTCAAAATAAATATAAAAACGACTACTTAAGCCTTTTAATAATGCAATTGCACACTTCTTTAATAACTATCCTCTAAATTGGATAAATAGAAACATGTTAAAAATGTTTTCCAATTCCCAAGTTATTTAATTTTTACAATAAAATTAATCAGCTGATTTCACGTTAAGCGTATTGGCTACCTAAAAAAGTCGGTCCCAGGCCGCAACACAAATTAAAGGCAATTATTCAATTAAATTTGAAAAATTTTTACTTAGTGTACTCAAACCAAATATTTCAAACATCAATAAATCAAAGTCACCTTCAATTTGTGTCATAAATGTCAAACTTGAAGTTTTTATTATTTTGAAAACGATCCTAGGTTATGGATCGAAACGTTAATAAAGATAATTTTAAAAACTATGAGTGGTTTAATACCCAAAGAAGATTAAGAAGAATACTAAACAAACCACAACAAACATACAGGGAGTATTTATTAATAAGAATATATGTATATTTATTCCTTAATATTGCCACAAATTTTTCAACAATTCAAACGCTAACATTTTTAGCATGTGTGCAATCGTACTGCTCACAATAATCTTTATATAATTTATATTATTAGATGTAAACTATAACAGTCTTTTGCCGTATGTAACGGTCTGTAAGTACACTAGTTTTCTATATAATGCTAACGTCTACAGTTTCGTTTCGGCAAAGGATTCCGTTAGCTAGGCATCCATAATGCTATAACTCAATCTGAGAAAGAATATTGAACAGGCAGCTACTATTTTACACTCCTTCGTCAACAGTTCCTTTCTCGGACGGCATCTTTAAATTCCGCGACACACTTAACGATCACTCGTACAAAAATCTTACAAAATTTTTTTGATTGAGCACTGCCGCCACTTACTCGGTGTTGCAGTTTTACTTTTCCTTATTCGCAGCTGACCATAGCCGTGGTAGTTAAATAATTAACTCTTAATTTCTTCCATGTTCCTGTCAAGTCGTGTTTCGTGTAAACCTCACTCTTCACGTTATGTGTATTTATCTGTGTCCCGTTTACTTGTAAGGATCTGCCCACTTAATATTTTCTCACGCTGTTCATGGTAATATGGTTTCATCGTCTAACCATAACGAGATACATTTGTTTTATTTTACGAGTAACGTCTTTTATGTGTATCGTGCATCCCAAAACTTCCTTGTTTTTTTGGGATCGTACTTAAACCATAGTGTGCTTATAATTCCAAGTCTGACACATCCCGCAAATAATCTCTTTGTTCTTATATAACACAAAGACATATATACTACATTATTTAATATTTTCTACAGATGCTAGGGTTATGTTGGCGCAATGTTCATATTGAGGTATTGTCTATTGATTGCGTATTAATCTTTCTTCTGCTCCATGTAATCCTTATGTTTATCAATCTGGTACGCCTTTGACTTTAACGTTGTTCCGTTTATATTGTAAATAATTAAAGCTAAATTTCATTTTTCGTTGAGTTTGTTGATTATTTACGTTTGCCTCGGTATATTTAACTTTGTTAGAGTAAATTTCCATGTGTACTATAAGTACACACCAACAAGTGCCGCGAGTGATAAAACTCTGTGTTATTCCGCATGTGCAAGAACAGTATTGAGTAGAAAATCCACGAAGCAAGAGAGAATCGATTTGTCGTTTGAACCGACCGCATTGCTGTTTTACCCGTTCTACGTAGAACAAATTAATTACATAAACTGCTTTTCTTCACAACACCACTGTTGTCATAAATGTACTTCGCTACATCCGCCAAAGAAAAGAGTAGTATTTGTTTACATCGTTTTTGTCGTTGTCACGGCTTCCTGAACACCAGGTGAGTGCTTTTAGTAAACGCTTTAACTGATTAAAAACATTAATTATATGTTTTTTTGTTAACTTGTCACTTAATTTGGTACACAGTCCACATTTCTCTCCTAGTTAGCTATCGTAGTTTTGTTACCTCATTTTACATTTATTCCTTCGAGCCGGATTTGAAAAAACCACAAACTCATATAATTAACTATACCGCTCATCAAAGCATTGACAGTTTTAATTAGCATAATTTGTATTGTTTGAGTTGTTTACGAGCATTTGTTATCTACTTTGCAATAGGTTTACGTATTTGTTATCGCCGCTATTATAAATCGTCAAGTTCTCGTTCTTATTTTATCCGCTTTTGTATTCATATTATTTCTAACCATAGCAGAAAAGTTCAAACGTAATGGTTTCCTACGTAATATTGCAATTAATTTACTAGAGAAAATGTTTGAAATCGCTGAAAAATGTACGGCCGAAGCAGTTTTTTTAGATGTATTTTGCGCACAGTATGAATCTGTGGAAACCGTTAGAGAACATTTTCATACACACCATAATTGGATAGTAGGTGCAATTTTTTCCGCCGATAAGGCTGATGAACAATTTGAGATGGAAGACGCTATACGCAAACGCTTTGATATTAACTACTTTAAAATAAAAGCGCTCTATTTCAAGCTGTTTACCAACCAATCTTCACTTCGGGTTAATCTGTCCCCGACGCTAGATACTTTAAAGTCGAAAGTATCACTCCTCCTGCTGTCGCTGCCTACGTTTGATGGGGAAAGTAGTTTCTTTGCAAGTTTTGTCGACCATTTTGATAGTTTAGTTCATCTTAATAACGATTTGTCGGACGTAGATAAATTTTCGTATCTTCAATCAGCACTAAAAGATTCCGCACTCCTAACCATTAAAAACTTTGACCTTAAAGAAGCCAATTACGCTCTTACATACACAAAACTTTACGAAAAATATCGTAATATTCGTCACATTACCTCAGATTTATAGAACAATATACATAAATTTCCTAAATTAAACTCCGATAACCCTGTGGGTTTTCAAAAACTAGTTAATACTTTTGTCGATAATTTACAACCGCTTAAAAATTTGATATACCCATAGAGCAATGGGATTTTATTCCTGTACAAATGATCTTAAATCGCTTGGATGTACACACTGCTTGTAGTTTTGTATTGCATCAAAATCCGACCGCTATCCCATCTTATAAAAAGTTAATTGCTTTTCTGGAAAATACGTGTAAATCCTTATCGAATTTGTCGGTAAATCATAAAACTGATTTAAACAAAGTTATTCATTCCAATAACCCGTCTAAGCCTCGATCCGCCGTTTCCATGTTAGTTTTGACAAAACCTAATGTTAATAAATGTCCGCTTTGCAAACAAGATCACAATCTTTATCGCTGTAATGATTTCGTTAAACTTTCGTCGCAAGATCGCTACAACTTTGCAAAAAAACAACATCTTTGTATTAATTGCCTTAGCAATTCTCACATTTTAAATAAATGCCAGTCTACTTTTTCATGCCGCCAATGCAATCAACGTCAACATTCGTTATTGCACTTTGATCGCGTTTCGTCTAAACCCGCTTTCGCTGGTAGTAACCAGGCTCGCTTGAGCCCGGACACCGCCACCTCTAAGGTATCACCTTGCACTACTCCCGCTATTCAAGACCGCTACAAGCCTTCCGCTCGAATGTCGTTTTATTTAATTCTTTAGCTAAACCTTCAGTTGTTTTACTTTCCACCGTTCAAGTGGAAGTTGCTGATTGCTCTGGTTCTTTCAAGCAATTTCGCGGTTTACTTGATTCGGGCAGCATGACTTCTTTTATTTCGCAAAGTAGTGTGAAACGTTTAGGTTTTTGTACTACTCCACATTCTCTTACCCTTAGTGGTTTAGGTTCCATGCGCTCTGCTGCTCAGCATGGCACTATCGCCATTTCGTTCAAACCAATAGGTGTTTCTTCACCGATTATTAATTTTCAAGCTGTAGTACAAAATTTGTGAAAATTTACCTACTTCTAATATTTTTACAACATTTTAATCATCTGGCTAACCTCAAGCTAGCTGATCCGCTCTTTGCTCAATCTGGACTCATTAATTTCTTACTTGGCGCGGATATTTTTCCCCAAGTGTTATTAGACGGACGCATCCAGGGTGATAGCGATCAACCTGTTGCTATTAATGCCATTTTTGGATATGTTTTAATTGGAAACATACCATACCCGCTTCTGAAATAACTAGCTTGTTTTGTATTGTGTAAAATATTACAGGCCTTCTGCGTGCGTCGATGGACCTAAGGGTAGTAGAGGGAGTAAGTAAGGGGTTACGGTAACTTGTTGTTTAGAACGTAAGTAGAACGTAGCGAACGTAAGAAGCTCTCAAGATGTGTAGTCGCTTAGCTTGATTTATATTTAAATAAACCTTTCTTTAAACTTGATGTTGTTTATTGCATTACATCAAACTTTGGTGCCGAAACACGGGAACGATCTGGTGATAAATATAAACGAGCTTTAACGTAAATATTCGAAATAACGGAACTGGAACGCGAATATTTAACAAACGGCTACACTATCGAGGCTTCATGATGGCACAAGTAAAACGGACAATTTGTAGAACGCAGTTAACTAAAACAGTTAATAATATAAATTCTATGCTAGAAAGTAGTTTCAGTGTTGAAGACATTTATACAGCTATGTCAAAGTTAAAGCTTGCGAGTGACAATCTGAAAGAAATTGATATGCAAATTGAACCTATGCTTAAAGAAAATCTAGAGAACGAGTTAATGAAAAGGTATGAATATGAAGAGGTTGCTGTAACAACGATGTCTAAGTTGGAATTTAGATTAAAATGTCCAGAAAAATCGCAGATAGAGGTTGACTCGAATTTAACGAATACGGTACCAGTAAGTAACGAAACAAATAGGCCGTCCTTTACGTCAGTGAAGCTTCAACGTGTACAGTTAGCGAAGTATGATGGTACTGCAAAGGGCTGGCTTCCTTTCTGGGAACAATTCAGAAGTATGATCCACGACAATCAACAATTAACGAACGGAGATCGATTCAACTACCTGCGAATGTATGTCACAGGAAGGGCCGCTGAAGCAATTGAGGGATTTCCTCCATCTGGAGCATTCTATGAAGAAGTTTTGAATATATTAAAAGATCAATTTGGAAATGGGGAACGGCTAATTGAACAATATATTGATAGCATTATGAAAATCGAACCTGTAAAATCTAAAATGACGTAAGCACTTTAAGGAAGAATTACAATCTAATTACTTCAGCTATGCGTGCTCTTGAAATATTAGAAGTATCTAGTTCTCAATACAACATGATCGTAAAGTCGACCCTCATTAAGTCGTTGCCAACGGAATTGCGTTTAGGATTTTATCGACAAATGAAAATGAAATCATCCAATCATCTAGAAATTATTGCGAATAATTTAGAAAGTTCATCATTAAGGTCAGAGGAAGATTCAGATCGCCAGGTAAAGATTTATTACGGTTTCTTAAAAACGAAATTGAGTCCTTAGAACAAGCTTTAAATCCGGATGCAGGTTGTAAAGAAAAGATGCTCCCAACGCATTACAAAGGAACTGCGTCTAGTTTATTAGTCACGCCGAACAAACGTCTTGAATGCTGTGCTTTCTGCAAGAAAGACCATAAAACCGAAATGTGTGACACAGATGTACCTTTGACAAGGAAGAAAGAAATTCTGAAGGCAGCCGGAAATTGTTACCGTTGTACGAGAAATAACCATAGTGCTAAATATTGTAAAAATAGATTCTTAAAATGTAAGGAATGCGGCGGTAGGCATGCTACAACTATGTGCGATCCAAGCTTTAAGCCAGGTAAAGATAGATACAACGCTGAGAAGACAGGTATTGCAATGAAATTAACGAAAGGCGAGAGTTCAATGAACACTTTGGCGCCGTCGGTGTCCAGTTTGATGACAAACGTAAACAAAAATGTGCTATTGCAAACGGCTTGTGTTTATGCCTTTGGCGAAAATTCAAAGAAGTTAATCAGATTAGTTATGGACGGCGGTAGTCAACTTTCATTTATTAAGGAGAATCTATCAAGGGTATTAAATTTACCTGTAGTTGGACAACATAGGGTTCGTATTGCCGCGTTTGGAGATAGTGCATCGATTCCCTTTAAGCTTTACAACCGCGTTTTAATTACTTTGAAGGGACAATATACAGAGGAAATTTTAACGATTGAGGCTGTGGAAGTTCCAGAAATTTGCATGGATGATTTACATGTACCTAAAGAAAGCGTGATAGAATATCAAAACTTGCAGCTTGCTGACAATATCCCGTTTAATATAGATCGAGCGTTAATTGTTGATGGAATTAGTATCTTTATTGGGGCAGACAATTACTGGTCAGTAGTGACAGGAAACAATATTCGTCTAAACAAAGGTTTAGTAGCGGTGGACACGAAATTTGGTTATGCTTTGCATGGCACCATACCAGTTGATGCTACAACCATAGGAGTAAATCTGCAGACAGTGTTACATGCGACAGTTATAAAAACAGAAGCTGAAATCGAAAGTATGTGGAATTTGGAAACAATAGGTATAACCAAAGAAGCAGACGATGATAAGAAATTTTTCGATAATTTTTTGAAAAATAACGTTCATAAATGTGATGATCGATATTTAGTAGCGTTACCGTGGAAGAATGAGGATGCAGTCATTGAAGATGATAATTTAATTAGCGCGCGCGTTCGTGCTCAGAGGCTAAAGTTTAAATTGACCAACATTAACAAAATATGTGAATATAACGCTGCTATCAAAGGAATGTTGGATAATAATTATGCCGAGTTAATTTCACGCGGTGATGCTGAAAAAACAAATGGCGATCGTGTTTACTACATGCCACACAGGCCGGTTTTTAGAGAAGATAAACAAACAACGCGTTTACGAGTGGTTTTCGATGCCTCTTCACATGCCCCGGGACAAAAATCGTTGAATGACTTATTAGAAAAGGGGCCTAATTTAAGTCCAGATTTAATTAAGATTTTACTTAATGTTCGTGTAGGCGAGATCGGAATTACGGCTGACATTGAGAAAGCATTTCTACAAACTTATTTACATTCCGACGATAAAAACGCACATCGATTCTTATGGTACAATAACGACAATGAACTGGAAACGTACCGTATGAATAGAGTAACATACGGAGTTACAGGTAGCCCGTTTCTTTTAAGTTCGGTGATACGAACACATTTAATCAATAATCGAAAACAAAACCGTGAATTTATTGAAATCTTAGAAAGTGAACAAACGTGGCCAGATAATACAATAGAGACAGCTACGTCAACGATTGATATAGTATCGAAAATGTCTTTACTAATTAACGTCACTATAAAAGGTAGCAATCAATTTATAGATTCCTCCAGATACAGTGATTTTGATCGTTTAGTGCGGATAACGACATATGTTTTACGATTTATAGGAAATTTAAGAACCAGAAATAGTAAAGAAATAAAGAGCTTAACGGTAAACGAATTTGAAAGGGTCGAAATAGCTCAGCGGGAGGTTTATTATTCGGAGATTAACAGCTTACAAAAGGCTCAGGGCATTGAACGGAAATCGAGTATTTCAACTTTAAGCCCTTTCTTAGATAAACATGAATTGCTGCATTTGGGTGGACGTCTTCATAATTTAAGAGAAGATTTCGACTTTAAGCATCCTGTTATTCTATCGAAAAATGCACATTTAAGCAAACTACTAATAATGAAGTTTCATAAAACTCTTCATCATAGTGGTGTCAATGCGACACTTTACGAATTACGTAAACGATTTTGGATTGTACGAGGACGGCAATTAATAAAGTCCGTTTTAGCAAGATGTGTTATCTGTAAACGACTTCGTGGAAAATCAGGGTCGCATTCTTTCGCGCCGTTACCTAGAGATCGAATACAGCAAACAAAGCCCTTTGAAGTGACAGGTTTAGACTTCGCCGGACTGTTGTATTTTAAAGAGGGTTATCACTCAAAGCCATATTATGTGATTTTATTTACATGTGCGGTTATACGAGCACTTCATCTAGAGATTGTTTTGAAAATGGATGTTGCGTCTATAATCAGTGCTTGTAAACGGTTCTTTGCCCGTAGAGGGATTCCTAAGGTTATTTACTCAGATAACGCTAAAACATTTAAAAGAATATCACGTGAAATATCGACTTTAAACGAAGTGATGGCGAGTACAGAATTGATCGAGTTTGTAAACAGTCACCAAATTAAGTGGAAATTTATAATAGAGCGAGCGGCTTGGCACGGAGGATTTTACGAGCGACTTGTAAAAAGTGTAAAAGACGCCCTTAGGGCTACGATAGGACGTTCTTTACTAAATTTAGATCAACTAAATACACTCATTACCGAGGTTGAAGCAACAATAAACGCCCGCCCGCTCACATACCTAGGTAGTGAACCTATGGATTTAATGCCATTAACCCCTTCGCATTTTTTATTGGGACCCGCTTTGGCTACTATTCCTTTTGTTGACCGTGTTATTAATGGAGATGAAATTCGTAGGTTATGGAAGCAGAGAACAAACGTTATCGACTACTTTTGGAAAAGATGGAGCGCAGAATATTTACAATTATTGAGAGGAGCTCATCATAACGTGAATGTGCGTGAGTGTGCGATTAAGCAAGAGGATGTCGTATTAATACATGGAAATGATAAGCGACGGCTATTGTGGAAATTAGGGTTGGTGAACGACGTTATAAACGGCCGTGATGGCAAAGTGCGTGCCTGTTACGTTAAGATTGCGAATGGCACCGTAATTAGGCGCCCAATACAATTATTGTATCCTTTAGAAATAAGAAATGATAAGCTAAGTTGTATCGCCGCGCCGGAGGATGTGTAAAATATTACAGGCCTTCTGCGTGCGTCGATGGACCTAAGGGTAGTAGAGGGAGTAAGTAAGGGGTTACGGTAACTTGTTGTTTAGAACGTAAGTAGAACGTAGCGAACGTAAGAAGCTCTCAAGATGTGTAGTCGCTTAGCTTGATTTATATTTAAATAAACCTTTCTTTAAACTTGATGTTGTTTATTGCATTACATGTATGACAGATTCTACTTTCCCATTGGAAGATATTGTCGCTAAATTCTGGGAAGTCGAAGCTGTCCCTATCGCTCAAACTTTTACGCCTGAAGAAACTCTTGTTGAAAGACATTTTGTCGATACGTTTCGTCGCAATGTCAAGGTCGCTATGTCGTCTCATTGCCGTTTAGAGATCAAGAACCATTTTTTCCAGGTAGTCGTGAACTTGCCTTACAAGAATTTGTTGCTTTCAGAAAATCGTCTACTTAAGAAACCTCGTGTTTACGAACAATACGTTTCGTTTATGCGTGAATATATTGATTCAACATATGCAATCTGTTGTTATTGGGTCTCATTCGGACTTTTTTTATTACATCCCGCATCATTGCGTTCTGAAACCCGAAAGCGTAAGTACGAAATTACGAGTTGTTTTCAACGCTTCCGCCAAAACTCTGCCTCAATCGTCTTTAAACGATCACTTGTTTGTTGGGCCGAAGTTGCAACCCGATATTACCGAAAGTTTTCATACAATTTCGTTTACATCCTTACGTTGTCACTGCCAATATTCGTCAGATGTACAGACAAATTCTTGTAAATCCCGTTCAGTGTGACTAACAACGAATTGTTTGGCGCTTCTCCCCTGAGGAGCCCATTTAGAATTTTAAATTAAATACCGTTACGTATGGAATCAATTGCGCTCCCTTCCTTGCCATATGCACGCTTCAGCAGTTGGCCGTGCACGAAGGGAATTCTTATCCGTTAGCTGTTTTCGCACTTCGCCACCATACTTATATTGATGACATCGCTACTGGTGGAGATTCTATTGAATCAACCTTCGCTCTACGTGATCAACTAATTGCTTTTTTAAAACTTGGTGGTTTCGAACTACATGAATGGTCAAGTAACCATCCCGAATTGTTAAAAGATCTTTCCGCTACGCAGCAATTTGCGCAACCCCGCTCGTTTGAAGATCCTGATACTCAAACCCTAACTAAACGTCTAAGGTCTTCAAAGGAATCCCACTTCAGATAATTTTTGTTTTCTAGTTCAGCCACTAAGTACCTGCTGTACCAAACACAACCTAATTTCTAACCTAGCCCGTATTTTTTACCTCATGGGACTTTTATCCCCCCTCACTTTTCTGGTAAAACACTTAATTCAACGTTTATGGTCATTAAAATTAGATTGGGATGCTCCCTCTCTCCCTGACCTCCTGCGTTTGTGGGAGAGATACTTGCATGAGTTACCGCTTCTTTCGGATTTCGCTTTACCCCACTTGCTTATTCCGCCACAGTTTACTACGTGCAAAGTTCACTGCTTTGCTCACGCTTTCGAACGTGGCTACTGTGCTGTTGTTTATTTTCGCTTTGTTACTCCTTCCGCCATTGAGGTTCGCTTAGAGTGCGCTAAGCCTAAGGTCGCACCCCTTCGTACAATCTCTTTACCCCGTCTCGAATTTTTGGCCGCCACACTGGCATCCAAATTATTAACCTTTGTCCTCAAAAACCTTTGATTCAAACCTTACTTTTCATAAAATTTATTGTTGGTCTGACTCCATGGTAGTACTTTCGTGAATTCGTTTCCCGCCACAGCGTTGGAAGACTTTCGTCGTTAATTGTGTTGCTTACATTCAGGAAAACACGTCTCGCGCCTCTTGACATCACATTCCCTACACCGTGAATCTTGCCGATGTCGGGTCACGTGGTTTACTCCCTACCGACTTGTGCCAATGTTCTCTATGGGTGGCGGCTTCCCCAACCTTGTATGGGTCTTTCGAAAACTACAGTCCATATATTCCGCCTTCAGATATTTCTGAAGTTCTCACTGAACAACGCTCTATTGTTATATCCGCTGTCGTAACCACCTCTTAGACTCAATCAATTCTAGAAAATCACTCTTCTTTTACATTTATTACTCGCATTGTTGCTTGGATTCTCCATTTTCGTCATAATCTACGTCACCCACTCAAAAGGTACTCCGGACTTTGTCATCTTCTGAGTTGCATAATGCTTTGATTCCTTTACTTGTGTATACTCAACAATCTTATTTTGCTATCGAGCTCGAAGCCATTTATTTTGGATCCCCTTTGAAAAAAAGTTTTCGCAAATTGTTCCCTTTTACTCGTGATGGAATCTTGCGCGTCGGAGGTTGCCTGGCTCACGCACCTTTGTCTTCTGACCGTAAATTTCCCGCTTTGTTACTTAGCAAAAATTCGATTCACTGATGTGTATGTTACTTACGTTCATTTAAAATACTTCCACGCGGTTGCTCAAATGGTGCATTTTCTCGTCAGTCAGCACTTCTGAATTATTTCAGGAAGGCAATCTATCCGTCATATTTTGAGTCACTCTCTAACGTGTTGCAAGACCAATCCGGTCGCATTGCAACCTCCTACGGGCAACTTGCATTCATGTTGAACTCAAGTCAAGCCCTTTTTGTGCTTGGGCGTCGACTTCGCTGGTCCCTTTTCTATTACTGGGTCAAAGCTCTGCCCTTTGCCCTCAATGTAGAAAAGAGAATTCTTTTTTTCTTTTGCTTTTGTAAACCCTTTTTTTCTTTTTTCGCTTTCTTCGTTTGGTCATTCCGCCCCTCCGCCTTATAATTATTTTTTTTAAATGCCTTGCATTTTGGTAGGCGGTATGTTCCGTTTATATTGTAAATAATTAAAGCTAAATTTCATTTTACGTTGAGTTTGTTGATTATTTACGTTCGCCTCGGTATATTTAAATTTGTTAGAGTAAATTTCCATGTTTACTACAAATACACACCAACAAGTGCCGCGAGTGATAAATCTTTGTGTTATTCCGCATGCGCAAGAACAGTATTGACTGGAAAATCCACGAAGCGAGAGAGTATCGATTTGTTGTTCGAACAGACCGCATTGTTGTTTTACACGTTCTACGTAGAACAAATTAATTACATGAACCGCTCTTCTTTACAACACCGCGGTTGTCACAAATGTGCTTTGCTACACCCGCCAAAGAAAGGAGTAGTATTTGTTTATATCGTTATTGTCGTTGTCACGGCTTTGTGAACACCAGATGAGTGCTTTTAGTAAACGCTTAAACTGATTAAAAACGTTAATTATATGTTGTTTGTTAACTTGTCACTTAATTTTATATACAGTCCACATTTCTCTCCTCGTTAGCTATCGTAGTTTTGTCACCACATTTTACAAACGTGTTTATTCCTAATCATCTGTGCCGTGGTTTTGCTATTAATTATAATTTAATAATATCCATTGTATTACGATGGGGGCGTCATCATCATATTCTTGTCTGTTGGCAGTCTAGTACGTATGTACTTAAATATAAATTATCGTGTCCAGCTATCTTACCGAATGACACCGATGATTATCCTAACCATATCTTACGTAGGTATTATAACAGATACATAATCACCGTTTTCCAAGTTCTAGATTTTTTTGTATTATACTTTTGAGTCATTGTAAAAGAAAACGTCTTACCCGGATTGATGGACTTCTACGTAGAATAAGTTTAGTATTTAATTTAGTTGTGAGCTAATAGATTAGAACTTTTTGAAACCAACACTTAAATTTAGTACTTAGGCTAAATACCAAATAACAAGAGGACAAACACAGACGAACTAATAACTCGCGACCTGACTAACCTACATTGCAACTAATCAATGTGACGTTTTGGGAAAACACCCTGGCAATATTACTAACGACACCACCAGGCCTGGGACTGTACGTGGATTCCCTGGTTTCCGGCTGCCGATGGCCAAGACTCGGATCGATTTTCTTGTGTCTCCCTGTAGACTTTTTTTTAATAAAATTACCATGATTTTTGAAAGATGTGCTACTAAATATTAAACAATGTATATGGTTTATGTATGAGAACGCATCAGTCCAACATAGGAAACATAGTACGCAAGTTTTTAAACAAAGTATTGCCCAGAAGATAAATTGAAATCGTAATATAAGTTATTCATAAAAATCCAGTTCAAATACTTTGAGTAAATTTCTTTAGACCACTTGTTTAACTACTGTAAAACATCATTGTTTGTATTTAGTTGTAAGTCTGATTTCTCTACAGATCAAATATAATATATAGACTGCATTTCGGAAACGGTAATGATTCAGCGTAAAAACCAAAAGTAACTTACACTACTACTACAGAGTAGAAGATTAATTCTAAGTTACAAACTTCAACCAAAATAAAGTCTAAGCCAAGCAGCCTTTTAAATTTGATGCATCAGATGAATGGAATATTTTCTTGACCGGATTTTCTGAATTTAAAGAGTGAAACATGGTAAAGACACATTAAAAATGAAATCTTGTTTTGAATTTTGAGAAATGACTTCTCGTGCTCGCAAACTGTAAAGTGGGAATTCCAATTTTATACGTGTATGCTTGAACTTAGGGCAAAGAGTTCACCGAATATGAAATCGAAATCTTAAATTTTTAGAATTGACGCATTGCATGTCTGGATGTTTAGAAATGAAGATATTCCAATTTTAGAAATTATAGATTAAACTTAGGATAAAAATTCAACCAAAATGTAGGCTTCCAATATTTAGGAAATCTTATATCACATACTTGGAATATTTCATTGGGCGAAGTGTTGATTCCAACGTAAAAAGTCGTTCAGACATGAAATGCAGACGCTTTGTTTTTTGGAAACGGTTTTTAAACTGTTCAGTGTGGGTTTCTCGTGTTTTGAAGAGTGAAGAATGGACTTCACGCTAAACAATCTAGCAGTTTCTAAAATTTGAAACATAATAGTCGTATTTCTGAAAAATTTTTAGGTAAGGTATTTTCGATTTTCAGGTAGTGTGAAGGGTTAAGCTCAAGGTAAGAAAAATTAAACAAAAATAAAATTTCTAGAAGCAAATTATTTTAACCAACACTTAAAATTGGTGACCACTTACTAACGAAAAAAAGAATTGGCCTAGATGTTGCTACTGTAAGGAAAGCGAAATTGAGAAAAGAATCGAAACTGGATAGCATGCTGCATTGTGTGCTGCAGACTTATTATTATTACTTGGTTTTAAACAAAAATATTTAGCATTTTTGGATATTTGAATTCGTGTTTTTCAAAACAACAAATGTAATACGTAAAATTGTGATACAACACTTTCTGATAAAATTTACATGCCGAATGAATTTTCATTCATAAGCAAATCAGTTCAGAAAGGCTTTCAGTGTGCTTACTTACAAAGTTTTATGTAACATCCAAATAAAATAGTAACATCACCAGTTTCTACCTGCAACACTATCCATACCATATTTTACCACTAGGCTGTAAACATTAAAAATGCCTTTATCCACATTGCTCTCGAATTCTTTGACTAGTCTCTTTGAATGAACAACAAATGTATCAAAAAACTGTGGAAGGTCCTTATGGTTAAACATAGGAGCTATTAATTTTCTATGTCGTTTCCATATGTTCACTAAATGCACAAAGATGTAAAGCTTGTTGTTGCGTTCTGACTTACCTGGATATACAGCTAGACCAGACCCTGTTATAGTTTCGAACAAACGGTATAAATAGGGTTCCTTTTCCAATGCATGTGGACTATTTAAAACAATTTTAACATTCTCGGGATCCCAAACTTGAACGGAAAAGTAAGGCCCAAACCACAATCTTGTAGGTGATTTGTAATATGAACAGCCTTTTAGAATTTTTTGGATAATTTCTAAAAAAGTAAAAGTAAGTGTATAAGTGTTTTTAGAATGAGCAAAGAGTTACATACCCGTAAGAGGTGTTTTGAAAAGGTGTCCAATGATTGGATACGGACGCGGGCCATTATACTGCGCTGCTAGTTTGTACAGCCGGATTCGCGTTAGATAGAACTGAATGTACCACAGAATGACAATTAGAAATAGGGCTAAGAAAATAGTAATGGTGGAAGGAAATAAGTCCATAATTTAAGATGTGTATTAAATCTGAAAAAAAAGACGTTTTAAGTTACTTTAAATTTATTTGTACCTAAACCAGTAACTCAAGAGTGTTTCCGGTTAGCGTTTTAAGATGCAGACGTTCTAATTGTGTAATACAACAAATAATGGGTTTTAATTAATAAATAAACATCCCAAACCTTTTAAGATGACATTGTAGAAGAAGGGAGGTGTATCAATTTAACAATATCTAACCTTTACTGGTATAAAAGGTTCGGTCGTAGTTCATGGGTAAAAACATATAAATAAAAGATCTTCTGTTGGATACAGAAGAATAAGAACGAAATTACTCGCATATCAGTAGCTCATGGAATCGCTGCAGTACCATCGAAATATATTTAGCCCTTGTATGTCTCTGTTTATGAATGAATAAGTAGGAATATCCTAACCTCCATTCTACTTGTTTTGTTTGGGAATGCCTTCACCATCTTGAAGCTATTCTAATGTATATGGTACTATGGTATTATTGTTTATTAAGAAATTCAAAAAATCGATGTTACGGATATTCTATTCTTTAAGTCAATGTTTAAAATTCTAATTTTAATAGGGTTTTAGCATAGTTCTCCTTTTACAGTTTTTAGATTCCTTTGTTCAGTTTAAATTAAATTATAAGGATTGACTTAGCAGCTACGTTATTTTTTAAATAAGCGTTTAAAATTATTAATTAAATATTCTTGTAGTATACATCAGCGTAACGTAATGCCTATTAGAAAATTGATTTACCATTATGTTATCAAAGGTTGAGAAAATGCATAATATATTAACATAACTGATAAGAACTCATCTTAATTAGGTCTTCAGTCCTGGAACTGGTTAGACGCGTACCATCATTGTTTCCTATTCTGAACTAACCTACATATGTCCCTGAAATTTGCACAGTCTGCGTCTATCACTATCTGATCTAGGACTACATCTACCTGTTTTTTCCTAACTCTGCTTGTAATATATCCCATACTATTGATAGATAGATAGATAAATTTGATAGATAAATTACTATATTGTGGACTATACCTAGGCCAGAGCCCATACTAGCCGTACATTATAGTATTTACATGTATTTAAGACCTTAGAATCCATAATTCATGACAACTAGGGTTCTTGAAGGTTTGGTGAGGGGGATTTGTGCCCCTACCTTTGTCGTCGACTGTGCACGTAAAGTGGGGCTGAGTGTGTGCATAGTGCGAGTGTAAATGTGATGTGGTAGTGAATTGCAAGAGTGTATATTAAGTGTGTTAGTGCCGCTGGTTGTGGGTGGTCTGTTTCGTTAAAAGGATTTCAGTTAGAAAATGGTTTAATTCTTGAGGGTAGTTAGTGACTAGGAAGTTTATGTTAGGAAGTGGGGAGAACGGGTCAAATTTTGTAGATTGCTTGAAGTTGATTTGTAGTAGAGAGGTTAGGGGACAGGAGTATATCAGGTGTTGTGGGGCTTCTAAAGATTGATTGTTGCAAGGACAGTGTAGAGAAGGAGTTAAATGGAATTGATGTAGTTTATTACGGAAGTCTCCATGGCCGGACAGAAATTGCATTGGAGGGGGATTAGAGAAAGGAATATGTGGAAGGATGTTTGTGATATCAGGGAAGATATCAAGTGTGTATCTGCCGGTGGTGGAGCGGGACCAAAGATCTTGCCAGGAATGGAGTAGGGAATTATGTATTCGGAATTTTATGTCAGTTTTAGGGAGAGTACGGTATTCGTCATAGTGAAGTGTTCTGTCGTGTAGGATGATTGGCAGGCTATGTTTGAGGTTTCGGATTTGAAGTGAGGAGTTTAGTTGGATTTCGATCTGAGGGATTTGAAGCAGGGTATACAAGCACGCTGTGGAGGTGGTTCTGTACGCTCTTGAGGTGTAGAGTAGGAAAGGTCTTATGATTGTGTTGAACGTACGTCAGGAGGAGGGGGGTGTAAGCGGGAGCCAAGAATCTACTGCGTATCTGATGATCGGGATTATGATGTGGTTAATGATTAGTCTTCGTGTTGAATTGGTGAGGTGGACTGACTTTGGGAGTGCGTGAAGTAGGCTATAGAGTATGATTTGTGTTTTGGTTTGAAGTTTGGAGAGGTGGGAGTTTATTTTTAGGCGTGTGTCAATGTAGAGTCCAAGGTAGGGAGCTATTGTTGAGAGGGGAATTGGTGTGTTAAGGATGTGAATCTTAGGATTTTGGTTTGGGCTGAGGTAGCCTATGAGCAGGAGCATTCTTGTTTTAGATGGGTAGAGTGGTTGTCTGTTTAAAAGGACCAGAATTAAATTGAATTAATTAGAACGGCAGCGGTGGATTCAATAGAGGCACGAGTATTGCCGTGGATAAGAAAAACTACCTCATCGGCGTAAGCAAAGGTGGAGGTGTTTGAGGTCTAAGAGAGGATTGATTGCGAGGTTCCATAGGGTAGATGATAAACGGGAACCTTGTGGACATCCTTAGGTGAGAGGTTTAGTAACCAAGTGGAAATTGGAGGTTAGGATGACTGTTCGGGATGAGAAGAAGGATTTTATTAAGAGGTAAAGGTTACAAGGGAAATTGGCTTGTTTAAGTTGATTAAAAGGTTGGGCCACCAAAGGAGATCGAAGGCTGAGTGGAAGTCGAGAAATAAGGAAACTACGTATGTATAAGGGGATGTTTGGACCGTTTGAATTAGGGAACGGATTGTACGTTCGGCGGTATGCCCAGAGCGAAAGCCGTGTTGGTTAGGTGAGAGTAAGGAATGACGTTCTATGTGTGAGTTTAGTTTGTATAGGATGGTCTGTTCAAGCAGTTTGCCAAGTGTTGGAAGGAGTGCAATAGGTCTGTATGATTTGGGGTCTTCGGGAGGTTTATTGGGTTTGAGTATAAGGGAGATGGAAGCATATTTAAATGGGTCAGGGAAAATCCCAGAGGAGAGGCATTTTTGGAATAGTAGGTGTGTGGATTCTCTAATGAGGAGCCAGGATTTTTGTAGGATCAGGTTGGTGATGAGGTCTGGGCCGGGGGCTTTATGGGGGTTTAACTTCTTAACGAAGGAATCTAAGAGGGAGAGTTCAAGGTCTGTGTCTGGGTCCGTATCTGGTTGGGTTAGAGTGTTGTCAATTATGCGTTGTTGCGGTTGGGTTGGTACGTCAAGAGGAGTATACTATTACCCAAAAATGCCTTAGAACGTAATCTGCCTTTCTGTTTCTCCTATTTTTTTCCACAGATATCCTTGTTTCCCTACATTTCTATAGCCTATTTGTTATTAACTTTGTCTGTCCATGCTATTATCCTCATACATCTGAAGCACAACATTCCAAAAGACTGCTACCATTTATCTGTCTGCTATCCCTGCTCCCCGTATTTCATAGGCATACTGTGCTGTGTTGATATGTTTGTTGTCTTTCATCATAGGCGCTGTTCTATCTTGTTCGATGCAGTTCGGTCCCCTTCTATTGTTTTACAATTATATACCCATTTTTTTCCAACATTCTGTGGTTGTGAAAAGGGGAGGCTCCGTGGCGTAGTTGTTATGTATGTGACTACTATTCCCAAGATCCCAGGTTCGAATCCCGACACGGTCCGCTTGAAAAAATGTTAGGCGAGCGTTTTTCACAAAAATACGCCCTCGATCGGATGAGAAGTAAAATGGAGGTCCCGTGTGTGTGTTGTCACGCACGTTAACAATTCCTACTTCGCTTGGAACAGCAAGGGTTCGGCAAAATTTAAAATTTTTTAGGTAAAAAAAACTTGCTTCCTGGCCAATGTAGTATCTTCGGGTGGATCATTAGCATTAATTGCACATATTTCACAACCAACGCCTGTAGTTATTTATAATAATCATCAGATATCTGCGCATATTTTTTCGTCATTAGGTTATCCGTCTCAAAACTGGTTGGACACGTACCTGCACTTATTTATATTCTGAACTAGCCTACACAGTTCCCTTAAATTTTCACACAGCAGTTATACAGCTCGATTCCCCTTCTACTGTTTTCTATTTTTATACCTTATTTCACCAAGATTCAGTGAAGGGGTTTATACAGTCTATGGCTGCCAAGATCCCCCAACACTTAGACATTTGCCGAATTACTAGTTTCCAGTAAATTCTTTCACACAATTAACATTATTCGAGAATATTACCCAAGCAATATTTGTAGTTGCTTATAATAATCATCATGTTTAAGTGCAGTTACTTTTTTCGTTACTAATTTATCTATCTTGGGACTGATTGAATACTAGACTACACATTTCCCTGAAATTCCTACAGCCTACATCTTTCACTATCTGTGTGCAGTAGTCTAACCTAGGTCTACCTCTACTTCTCTTTTTTCCTATCTCTGCTTCTAATATATTCCGCACTATTCCCTCATGCCGTAGTATGTGGCCTATCGTCCTATCTCTTCTATTTTTTTCCGTTTTCCACATACTTCTCTACTCTACAAGTTCAAATGTGGTAAGGTTGTTTAAAAACAACTCGTATCTTCACTAAATTTGTAGTTTGCCGAAAAACTAGATGTACCCATTCCTTATAATCGTTCGTACATTTTGTACATAATATTTTCAGTGCAGATGCAAGTCCGTGTAGAAAACAGTTGGTTTTTATGGTAATTGAACTTCCCAAGAATTGTTTATTGTAATTCCTTAGATTTTTAAAAATTTTGCGAGGGTCTCCCAGTCTCAGTTCGTCGATGACAACTTTATACTCAAGACCGCCTTTATTTGAATTTTATAATAACACTCATTTCTAATATAGTAAGTAGACTATCGAGTATAACAAATATATAACAAATAAAATAATATTTATCTACTTCATATATGATAGTGTTGTTTGATATAATTATTATCATGTCAGACTTTGATAGCGACGATAGCGTGAAGGACCCTAATTATAATCCCACTAAAAGTTGTAATAGTGCTGTTGATAGTCAAACAAACCTACGTTTTGACAACCGCGTCGACATACCGCAGCAAATTTAAATAATTTTTGAGTTTGGTGTTATTTCAAATGATACAAAAATTGCGTCTTGCTTGTTATGTAAAAAGAAAAAAGGCAGGCTGGAATTCAAAATTAAATATTTACGTACCACCAATTTAAAACGTCATTTAAAATCAGTTCATGAAAGAGAATATAAAGTTTTATTTGCAAATGCTGGCTAGACCGGACCTAGTAAGGACCCATTTTATAAGCAGAAGACTCCAAAAGAGATGTAACAGTCAAAGATAAGCATAATATTTACCAATTCTTATAATTACGAATTTAAAATTTCAAATTAAGTTGTTTGTGTATAAACGAAATATAGATATAAATTACCCACAATAGTTAAAATGCTTTCAAATGGCTTCTAAACTAAACGCTACATCGACATCAATGAAGAAGAAAAAATTGCATTATCATAATCAGTTTATTGGACTTAATTACATATTTTATTCTTTGCAAATTAACCGTAGGCATTTACTTTTTATTGCTTGAAAATTTTAGGAAAGTAATTTTTGTTGGCATATATGCCAAAAGTAATGTATGTGTGCTCCCACCTATTCAATGACACAAATTTAGAATAAAAGCAACAGCTGTTATAGCTTCTCCGAGGTGTCCACCCTTTTCAGGTCTCAGGTAGATAATAGCATTTCTTCCATATAACATTACAGGGATTATGATGCAGGTGGTGGTACTATGTGTGCTCGTTAAATTTTCTCAATTGTATGTAAACGAAAGTGAAAGATTACCTCACTAAAATGCTAAATAGGTACCTTACCTACACCAATTTGTACCCGCACATTTATTCCTATCGCTTACGCTATTCAACTGTCAGAAAGTGGTTTTCTACTTATTCTAATTTACTTGCTTTAGCAGTTTCTACTTTGTTTTAGAGAACTCTTATTAAAAAACTTAAAACTTTTATATTAATTTTGATTATGTTTTGGTTTTCCCTATAAATCCTCAAATAAAATTTCAGACCTCTCAAAATTATACCTTGGAATTCTTCGAAACGTTTTACAGAATTATACAAGATGGTTAAGATGAATTTGAATACCATTAAATCTAATACCTAAAAAAATCCCACTTAAAACTGATTCAAAATGCGAATTTGTAGAGATTCATCACGGATAGCAACAATGCTTTAAATATATCTGCAATATAGTCGTTGGTTTATATTAGATTAAATAAACACCATTAGAGTTACAGTTTTTATGTTGGCTGCCACTAAAATTCATTCCGAAATAGTCACTTGTTGAACACAACTGAAAGAAATATCTTTTCATTCACCGAATGAAAGTCGGGCCGGCCCGAAATTTCGGGCCGGCCAGCCCCGGCCCGTCGGGCCGGGCCGTCAGTTTTCATTTCGGTTCGGGCCTCGGGCCTCGTCGGTCACTTTTCTGCGTCGAGCCGGGCGGGCTTATTAAAAGCCCGGCCCGGCCCGGCCCGAGTCCATCCCTAGTACAAATATTTTATATATTACTTTAGGTTTGCAGTATACTTTGTATAGCAATGCTCCTTGAAAACGTTTTCATTTGTGCATTATGCTACAGTTCTAGTCATTAAACGTATGTATCAATATTACATATTTGTTTTGATTCACTTGATAACCTGAAAGTTACTGAAACTGTTTAGGTTGTGGTAAACTTTTTATTTATTTATTTATTCTAACATTACAATTAGTCTGCTACCTAAAAATTACAGCAAACCTGTTACTCCTAAGAAATCTAACAGAATTATTTGCTACCTTAAATTATATTAGTTAGTTTTATATTATTTGCGTTTGGAAATACTCGTGTGTGTGTTTGTGTCTGTGCGCGCGTGTGGGTGCGTGAGTGTGTGTGTGTGTGTTTCTGTCTTTGGTAATGTCCTTGGGACTGCTTTCCTTCCCAGCTTCCGACCATCGGCAGCCGGAAATCAGAAACCGAGAAGTTCGCATTCCTGTACGTGTCCTGGCCGTCGGCAGCCGGAAACCAGGGGGACCACGTACAGTCCCTGGTGTGTATGTGTATGTGTGCGTATGTGTGTGTGTGTTTCTGTCTGTGGTAATGTCCTTGGGACTGCTTTCCTTCCCAGCTTCCGACCGTCGGCAGTCGGAAATCAGAAATCGAGAAGTTCGCATTCCTGTACGTGTCCTGGCCGTCGGCAGCCGGAAACCAGGGCAACCACGTACAGTCCCCGGTGTGTGTGCGCGCGTGTGCGTATATATCTGTGTCGTATGCGTCTGCGTGCAGGTACGTGTACGTGCGTGTTTCTGTGTGTTTTGGTGTGTTTTGTCGTGCCAGTGTGCTATAATGGTGTGTGTGTTTATTGTTTTCATGTTTGTGTGTGCGTGTGCTTATGTCTGTGGTGAAGTCCTTGGAACTGTTTCCCTCTCCCGGTTTCCAACCGCCGGTAGCCGGAAATCAGAAACCGAGAAATACGCGTTCCTGTACGTGTCCTGGCTATCGGCAGCCGGAAACCAGGGAGGCCACGTACAGTCTCTGTTGTGTGTGTGTGTGTGTGTGTGTGTGCTTGTGCGTGTGCGTGTTTGTGTGTATTTTGTCGTGCTGATGTGTTGTAATTATGTTGTCAGAATATTTCCTCTGTAGTAATTTTTAGTTGCGCTACAACATTGGATATATAAACATTACGTTACTGAAGCTAGGGTTAGATTTCTTTAAAGCAATTACGAATATGGTTAGTATTTTCTCTTGTTTATTTTAGTTAGTTGTATTTTTTATTTTAGATGGTTAGTATTGAGACCTTATCCTACTAGTGTTAGTATTCTAACGCTAATAAGTGTTCTGGGGGAAACTTGTGTTTGAGGTACGTTTGCCGCACTTTTGCCGTTTTCACTATTTTCACTTTGTTTTCACTGGTATCACTCCCGGTCGTCAGGATTCACGAGCCTTCTGGTAGATCTTCAGGAGACACGTGCTTCCTGGTATGTCCTTGGGAGAATGCCGCTTGTTTGTTGTCGGTTCCCATGTGTGTTGGGTGGATTGTGCTTTTGTAATGCACGTTCGATGCGTTACGTCAAACTTCTGTGTTTCGTGTGATCTGTGTTTGTGGTATTTGTGATGTGTGGGGTTTGTATGGTGTTTGTGTGTGTCCTATCAGAGTCCGTTTGTGTACCTTTGGTGTAGTATAGTAGTAGTTTGGTGAGTGATTCTGTTTAGGTAAGGAAATATGTTTTCGTTCCAAAGCATGTCCGAGAGGGTATGTCCGTAGGATTGTCCTGTCCATTCCTAGGTCCTGTTGCAGTTCGGCGCAGTGGAACACCAGATGTTCCGGTGTCCCCACCTCACCACATGTGCAGTTGTTGTTGTCTTGGAAGTCGAAGCGGTTCCTGTAGGTTGGATAAGGACCATGCCCCGTGAGAAAATGAATGAGACCTTGTGAGGGGACCAAGTGGTGACAGTTTAGCCTGTCTCGGATGTTTGGAAACAGTGCGTATACCCTCCTCCCATTTGTGCTCTGGTTCCATCTATCTTGCCACTCGGTTAGTATTGTGTCCTGAATTTCCTTTTTTATCCGAATTTCTGATGTTATTTTTAGGATTTCCCGGACTTTTTCTGGTTGGTTGTTTTTTAACCAGTATGTCGCCGCTCTCTTCCTGATATACAGATCAAGAGGAAGGACTCCTAATATCACATAGAGGGCGTCGTGTGATACGGTCCGGTATGCTCCAGTAAGTCTTATTAGTGCCCCCCTTTGGACACTGTTGACTTTTTGTTTGGGTTTTACTAGATGTAATCTGATTGCCCAGGCGCTCGCTGCATGACTTATTATTGCTGCAAGTACGCTAGATAAGTATAATCTTACACAGTTTAGGGGGATATTGTACGTACGTTGTGCAAGAGTTGCTATGCATTGCATAGCTTTACTGGCACCTGCAGTCACTGTGGCAATGTGTTTTCCGTAGTTCAGTTTTTCATCAAGGGTTAGCCCTAGGTATTTGGCCTCCCGTGTTCTTCGTATTCTGCCTCTGTTCAGTTTAATGATAGGGTCTCTTTCTAGAGAACCTTTAACTATCATATAAGTTGTTTTGTCATGTGCTATCGTCATCTTATTTGCGTTGCACCATTCTAGGGCTTTGTTCAATGCGGTGTTTGCATTGTGCTGTAGTTCATTTCTGGAACCTCCTTCCACCACCAACAAGATGTCGTCCGCATAAGCTACTACGGATCTCACCTCATTTGCGGTTTCCAGCTGCTCCAAAAGCTCCTCAGTCGCAATGTCCCAAAATATGGGACCGCAGACTGACCCCTGTGGGCATCCTTTGGTGATTGATTTTGTGATGTTTTTAGTACCAGATAATGTTACAAATCTATCCTGGCAATAGCTTCTGAAGGTATGATGTAGTTGTTTTGGACATTGTATTTCGATTAGCCTATGGAACAGTGTTGGCCACCATAAGTTGTCGAAGGCTCCTTCTATGTCTATCATGATTAGGGCCACATATTTTTTATTTGAAGTTGTTGCAGAGTTTATGGCTATGTTTACGGCGTCTTCGGTTGATCGTCCTTGTCTAAATCCGTACTGCGCCGGGTGCATGCCTTTCGTCTTCCGATGTTCTTGCATTCTCGTACACAGTAGTCGCTCGAAAGTTTTCCCGAGCGAGTCTAGAAGGCAGATGGTGCGATTCGAACCCGGATTTTTCGGGTCTTTTTCTCGGTTTTTAGAGAGTATGATTACGTCTGCTTGCTTCCAGCAGTTTGGAAACTTAGTTTGTCTTAGACATTCGTTGTACAGTTTAGTAAGTTTCGGTGTGAGTTTGGTGTCTAGTGCCTTTGTGATTTCTGCCTGGATCCCGTCTGGCCCAGGAGCTTTTTTGTTTTTACTTGAACGAATAGCGTGTCTAATCTCGTCTTCAGTGAAAGGTGTTACGTCGTCCTGTGTTCTATTCCATGGTGTATTCCCATTCGCGTTTTGTTCGGTGACTCTTTGTCGTTTGCGTATTTGTTCTTGTGGGTCCTCTTCCCAGTTGTCATCAGGGAGTAGTGTATGTAGTAGTAATGTCGCGGTTTCAATCCAGTCTTTGGTTTCTGTTCCGTCGGGCTTGGTTAAAGTCGAGTACGTTGTCGGTGGTGCAATTTTTCCTGATACTATCTTGTACGGTACCCCCCAAGCATCCGTCTGCAAATGTCTTTCGACGAAAGTGTCCCAGGATTTTCGTTTCATGTTGTATAGTTCCTGTTCGTATGTCGCCTTGCGTTGTCTGTAGTTGGTCAGCTGGAAGGCCTTTTCTGCCGGTGTTAGGGCGGATTGATAGCGTCTCCTTGCCTTGCGAGCTTTGCTTTTCAGTATCTGGACCTCTGTGGTCCATTTTAGCGGTTTTTGTGGCGCAGTTTGTCTTACTGTTTTAATGTTTGTTTCATAGTGTCTTTAATTGTTCTTGTTAGGGCTTGGGCGTAAGCGTGTACGTTGTCGTTGCGTTGGATATCAGGGGCGGATTGAAGTTGTCCAGTAGTCTTTGCCAGTTGGCATTTTGTATATTGTATTTTAGTCTTTTTGCCCGTTTCCGCATGTAATGGTATGTTATCCTTGTTTATGTCAAAAGTTATGAGGTTGTGATCGCTTATTGTTAAGTTGTCATGTACCTTCCAGTTTTGTACGTGGGAGTACGCTAGTCCGTTTGCTATTGTGACGTCAATGTTACTATCTGCTCCTGCCCGATGGTTTCTGTGGGTGGGTGGATTGAAGGGACAGTTCATCACTTCAAACTGTAGCTCGTTGATCATGTCCTCTACTCTCCCACGCGCATCAGTGTTGCTACAGTGCCACATTGGGGATTTTCCGTTTACATCAGCCATAAAAGTGCGGGTTGGTTTGAGTATGTACGTGCAATGTTTTTAATGTTGGTGATGTATGGATCGGGGTCCAACCGAAATTGGAAGTATGTGTTGGTCAGTATCCAGTTGTGTATGTTTTGTCCGGATATTTCTAGACAGACGTTGTGTTCGTTCGTGTATCTTTGTATTGTTGTTGCTTGTATGTTAGGGTTGAATATTATAGTGGCTGCCATTGGTCTATCTCCTTTACATATCTGCCTGGCTGTCGTTGGCATTCCCGGTAATTTTCCGTTTTTGCAGTATGGTTCTTGTATACAGATTATATCTAGTCGTTGTGTTTCGGCCAGGTGCCTGATTTCCTGTGTTACCGTGGCGCTACGCATGGCGTTTAGCTGTCCAATTTTTATTGTGGTTTCCTATGCGTCTCAGTTTTGTTGTTCCGTTTCTCGTGTTTGCAGTCGGTATTGTTGTTTGGGATTGAGCGTCGATCTCAGCTGTCCGTGTTTCCAGTAGGTATGTCTTAGTTTGGATTCCTCGATAATTGTTGGTTGTGTGTGTGTTATTGTCCATAATCGGTTTTGTGTATAAGTCTGTCTAGTAGCATTTTATACGTCGGACAGTCCTTTGAGTTATCGGTACATTTTCAGTGTCTTTTTTGGCATGGAATACAAGCTGGTTTCATTTCCCTTTTTGGACAGTTTAGCTTTTTGTGTTTGGCATCTTGTTCCCCACAGTGGCTACAGGTGTCCGTCTGAAGTGGGCAGTATTTTGAGATATGCCCTAGATCCTGACATCTAATGCATCGTGGGACGACGAGATGATCTTTTACTGTTATGCATCTGTATTCTATGTATAACTTGTTTAGATTTACGAGAATATTACGTAGTTTACTGCTGACGGTTGCCACATGATGTACCGTGGGTTTGTCTTTTGGTCCAGTTTTGAATCTGAGGACGAATTCTTTGTCGAATTCATTCCAAGTTAACTTCTCTTCTAGGTTCTGCTTGTATATTAATGTTTTGACTTCTGATTCCTTTAGATACGTTGGGACATCATACAATATAACCAATGGGTTTCTTTTCCGGGGTTTTTCTACCTTTAATACCTCTGTAAGTTTACCATGTTGAAGTAGTTTCCTTGCTTCGCTTTCATTATCCGTGTCTATTATTAGAGTGTTATTGGTGTTTCGAATGTTTTGATCTTAATGCCATCTGTTTTGGGGTTGATGGTTTTCATGAAGGTGTCCTGTATTTGTTTAATGGATTCCCCACGTACGGAAGTGATGAAAACTGTACCAGTTTGGTTTGTCATTGCCCGTGTGATTGCGTCTTGTTTCGGTGGTTGAAGCCTTGTTAGTGCCGCAATGTTCGCGTATGTTGTCTTGGGTGTGATAGTTTCGATGTGTTGTGTGTTTTCATGTGTGTGCTGTGATTTTAGGAGATGTTGGTTTTGGTTTTGTAATTGCGTGTTTTGCTCTCGTAATAGTTTATTTTCCCCAATCAGTTCTGCTTGACAAAGTGCCCATTTTGCAATACGTTCCTTCAAGTCCTTCTTCATTCCTACTTTTAGACGGTTGGCGGTGTCCATTTCATTAGTTATGAAAAGGTCCAGCTCCAGGTACATCCTGTAAAGTGGGTGTTCTGTTGTGATGTCGTTGGTTCCTTGCTCTGGTTCCATTATTCTTTTTGTTGTTGCTTCTGTTGGATTTGGTGTTTCGCAGTTGTTTCCTATTTTAGTTGTGATAATGACAGCAGCATTCTCGGTGGTTTTTGCGGTTTTTATTTCCAGATCCGGTGTTAACTCTGTGGTTAGGTCGCTATCACTCAAACTGTGAATATATGTCTATACTATTGAGTTCTTTTTATTTCTTGGGTGGACTTATTAAAATGTTTACTAGACAGGCTAACGCTCTGCCCAAGTCATTTCTGTACTAATTATTACATTGTTGTCTTTATTTCAGCACAGCGATTTGTTTTGTTCAATTTATCGTATACTACCCACCCCAATCTCCGATTGGTCTAGCCCGGCAAATACTTTCGGTAGCGTTACGGAAAACTAACGTAAATAAAATTGGTAATAACTACTTGAATAGCAAAATTTATCTACCTCCTCTAACTCGGTATTACTTATTTTTAATTTTGGCCTAGAACTAAGCTGTAACTTACTTATCATTATCTTTATCTTTCCTAAGTTAATTCTCATACTACAGTTACTCTGTAGTGTCTCATCTAAAATATTTTAAAACTTTCCTAACTTTTTCTAGATTCTGCTATAATGGCTATATCATCTGCAAAACGTAACATGTCTATTTTCTGTCCCTGCACATTAATACCTATCTCTTTTCTCTCTCTAGCTAAATTTAAAGCTTCTCAATATAAACATTAAAAATCAAGGGAGATAGTATACAGCCCTGTCTAACACCATTTCTAATCTTAGCTTTCTTTTCTATTTTATCGAATCTAATTACTAAGCTTTGGTTTTTATATAAACGGTAAATAATTTTTCTATTCTTATGAGAAATTCCTGTTTTTCGCAAAACCCTAAACATAACAATCCAATTAACCCTATCAAATGCATTTTCTAAATCAACAAATACGAAATGAGTCTTTTAATTTTTTTGTACCATTTTTTCAAAAATTACCCCAATCATTAGTACCGGTTCTCTAGTCTCTCCGTCTTTTCCAAAATCATATTGGTCTTCCCCTAAATAATTCTCAGTCAAAGCTATTTTTAATTATTATTGTTAGTATTTTGGAAGCGTGGAAAGTTAAACTAACCGTTCTAAAATTTTTACACCTATCAACTCCTGACTTTTTTTGGGATTGGGATAATAATATTTTTTTCGACATCTATTGGGACCTCACCTGTGTCATATGTTACTTTTATTACTTTAATCGCAGCACTTGTAAAACTATTTATGATAATAAAGATTTGCACGATCAGAATACTTCTATAGTACAAAAGTGGAAAAATAAATTTGACACATGCGAGATAGAAACTGAACATAATACCTGACCTTGCTGCAGACGTTTATAAATCGCGCTATTAAAGTAGAAGAAAAACTAAAACTGCTAAATAACATATTGCATTTTAGTATTGCTTTTATGTATAATTGGTGAAAAATGTCGTAAATATGCATGCAAAACAAGTATTGAAGTCATTCTTAATCATTACTAATCATTAATTAATTCAGCTTGTTTTATCTTATACATTTCGTAGAAATACCAAAGTGAATATTTACATTTATTGTCGTAATTAACTGAATTTTAAACTTCTTTTTATCATAAAGTCAAAGTCCAACGGTTTTGAAATTGTTTACTAAATATAATAAATATCAAAATTTCGCACTAACCATAACAGCGGTGTGCAAAATCAAATAATACAATTTGATGTGGGCGAAGAAAAATAAGTTGAATGCATCGTAAACCCTTTAAAATTTAGACATAGTAAAATACTACTGTAGCAAAGGTGATTGGATGGTAACATTGTAGAACGGCTTAGTAAACAAGCATTTTTTTTTAAACTAATGCTTTTAAAACGTAGTTCTTTTAAACTTATCACGATGTAAATCTAAATAATGTACTTTGTAACGTATCAGTAATTTTTAGAAATTGTAAGCATAAACCGTCAAAGGTTTTAAACTGGAATTGCCGACCAAACGGATATACGGTATTGATGTTACCTCCGTATTACTGCATATTCAATGCAATTGAGATCGACTGTGACTAAGACCTACCACAAGACATCGGATGGGATAGGAAGTTATTAAAAATTGTTTACAGATGTTGAAGGAACCGTTGTAAACACTAACCCCAGACATTCGGTAGAACATACTGAAAAAACTATCAAAGATTGGTGGGACGTGATATCAAATTCGATCAAGAGGCAATGCACTTCTAATTATTAACATCAGTGGTGATGATGGCAGTGGTATAGATTTTCAAACCAATTACAGAAACTTTTTACACGATTAACATATCTTTGAAAATATGTATAATAAACATGTACAACATGTATAACATGCATAACATGTGTGTATAACATGTATAACGTATAATTTAGTAAACGTCACCATGACATAACTCACAATTAGTTAACGGTCTGGCACGTTGGTAGCGATTTGCTGTTCAAGCCTTACCATAACATATAATTTAACACTTTTCTTTTTTTGGAGGGGATAACCAGGTAATATTTCATTTCCTTTTAAATGGAAATCATGTAAACATGTTGGAGTTCTTTAACAACCATGAGGTTGCTAATATCTATCTAGAGCCATGTAGATAAAAAAAAAAAGATAGAAGAGTATAGAAAGACCTAGATCAAACTACATTAGTCAAATTATTAGAAATTTAGGTTGTGAAGGGTATGTAGAACTTTTTGCATTAGCACAGAATAGAAAAGAAGTTAGAGCTGCATCAAACCGACCTTAAGTAACGTCGAAAACAAAATTATGATGAACTACATACTGAAACTGTTATGCTCACAACTAATACCGCAGCCGCCTGCTACCCTTGATTATCCAGGTCTGACATCAACTTATATACTTCCATGTTTAATTAAGAACTTAATTTATATAATTCATTATCATAATCTCTTGAATAGCGGTGGATATTATTCCGTGTCAGATAAAATATGCTATAAAAGTAGGTTCAATAGAAACTACAACTAAAGGTGTGCACTAGTCCAACCTAGGTCTACCTCTACTTCACCTTTTCCTATTTCTGCTTCTAATATATTCCGCACTATTCCCTCATGCCTTAACGGCCTATCATCCTACCTTTCCTATCTTCTATTTTTTACTATTTTCCACAGAGTTCATTCTTTCCCTCCTATTTCAGCATCCCTTTGTTCTTAACTTTGTCTGTCCATGATATCTTCATCAAACGTCTGTAGCACCACATTTAAAAGGCTTCTATCTTTTTCCTGTTCGCTAGTCTTACTGTCCAAGTTTCCCAGTCATACAGTGCTGTGCTCCTCACATATGTTTTATTCAACCTTTTCCTTGTTTCTTGTCACAGTAGTTGGTTTTTTTTGTTAAATTTAGCACGACTTCTCGCATCCCTTATTATTTTTGCTATACGGTTTTTATCTCTAAAATTTATTCTAATTAGTTTGTATGCTTCATTTATCTTTCTTATTTTCATCTTAATTTGTACCTCTTTGCACTTTTCATAAATCCATTGTTCTTTAGCTTTTCTGCATTCGCGAATATTTTCCTATTTTAGGGCTTTGTATCTCTGTTCTCCTGTTTTGTGTGACCTATTCCTGTATTTTCGTCTTTCTTCTATTAAATTCACGATATCCTGTGTTATCTATGGATTCTTATTCTCTTTTTATGTATACCCCAGACTGGCCACCATGTCTAACCTGGATTTAATGTTATTCCATTCTGTTTGTACTTCCTTAGTATCAGAAAACTCCCCAATATCTTTCAGCAATTCATTTAACTTTTTTCAAATTTTTCGTGGATATCTTGATCTTTTAGTTTCTCAAAGTCAAAGTCCCTTTTTACGCTTGTTCTTTTCAAATTTTTTAATTTAAGAGCGGCGTTCATAATTACGATGTTGTGATCAGTTTCTATATCTACTTCTGGGTAGCTTCTACAGCCTTTATTTGATTCCTAAACCGTTGTCTAACAAGAATGTAGCCTATTTTATATATTCCTATATCCCCTGACATCTTCCATATGCTTCGTCTTCTAGCACGATGTTGAAATAATGTACTTATGATGGTTAAATTGTTTTTATCGGAAAATTCTACCAACCTATTTCCCCTACGGTTTTTTGTGCCTAAATCAAATAAACCTACTACCTCTACTTCCCTACCCTCACTGACCACTGCATTAAAATCCCCCGTAATTATTAAATTTTTATCTTCTTTTGCGTATCTTGGTATGTTTTCGGAATCAATGTAGACGAATCCCAACATGGTCCGTTTGAAAAATGTTAGGCGAGCTTTTTTCACAAAAATACACCCTCGTTCGGATGAGGGGTAAAATGGAGGTCCCGTGTGTGAGTGTTGTCACACACGCAAAAGATCCATACCTTGCTTGGTTCGGCAAAATTCCAAATTTTCCAGGTAAAAAAACTCGCTTCCTGGCCAATGTAGTCCCTTCGAGTGGAGCATTGGAAACTCACATGTAAGGTGTTTTTGTAGATCGCTTTTACCTCTTCCTCGCTGTAGCTAGAGAAGGGCATGTGTACTTGAATTATTACTATAGTTACCTGTTTAGATTATAATCTAACCATAAGTACTCCTTCGTTCTTTTGTAAGTAATTTTCTACACAGTGTCTTATCTTTTTTTGCATAACTATCTTCACACGAGAATTTTCTTCCTCTGATCCTGTATGAATTACCCTAAAATCTCTAGTTAAAAAATTCTCCGCCTGTGGCTACCGAAGTTTGCTGATCCCTACCATGTCTAGTGCTAACCTATCCATTTCAATTTTTAAGTTCTCTAGCTTACCTACTTACTTCATACGTCTGACATTCCAAGCTCCGACTTGCAGATTGTTCGCGATTCTGTTTTCAAATTTTCCGATCACATCCTCTAAAGTGGTTCCCTCCCGGACATCCGAATGGGGGACTATTTTACCGGCCTCACCGTGGATCAATGTAGTAAGCGTAAGACTACGGATACCAAGGTCCTGGGTTAGAATCCTGACACGGCCGACTGCTTGATAAATGGCAGGTGAGCATCTTTCACAAAAATTACGCTCTCGATCAGATGAGAGGTTAAATGGAGGTCCCGTGTGTGAATGTTGTCGTGCTCGTAAAAGATCCTTAACTTGCTTGGAATGGCAAGGGTTCGGCAAATATCTAAATTTCCAGGCCACAAAAAACTGGCCAATCTAGTACTTTTGGGTGAAACATTGGAATTGTAAATGCACGGACTATTTTACCTACGGAATCTTTTATCCCAGAGGATGCCATCATCTTAAATACAATTTAAGTACACTTTGTACTTGGGAGGTAATGTGGTTTTTTTTCGTTGCCTTCCATATCGCGGTGGTGGGTCTTAGAATGCCATACCACCCCTATGGTCTCTGTCAATCTAAGTACCTAAAGAGCCGCTGCTTTCTTTCAGAAACCTATCTTAGACTTGTGCCTTACTAAAGACCCTCCAGTTTGGTCGAACCTGTACTTTGGCTCTTAAGGTCACTGGAACGCGGAAGCCATTCCACACGTTCTAGTAATCTAGAACTTCTTCAAGGTGCAAGTTCATTTAGAATGGAAATTTCGATAATACTAAATAATAAACATTTTGAATGAATATTATAGACGAGAGTGTGAATGTAAATAAGAAAGATGAATACCGTAATATTCTTGAATAACTGTACAAATAAAAAATGCTTCACGCTACTAAAAATAGAGTACTTGTTTTCGAAAATACATGGTTCGGTGTTGTTTTTCAAATTATACCTATCTAATTGCGTATTTACGAATTAGCTTAGATGAAGCTTCTAAAGATTTAGTTGGTATATAAATGGCTAGCTTTCGGAGATTCATCAGCACCAGCAAGATACCAAAAATTATTGGAAGGATTGTTGCAGGATATAACTGAATGTGTAGTAGCTCTAGCTGACATTCTTCTAGAAAATTAGACCCTAGAAGAACACAAAACGAGATTAAATTTAATTTTTACCCGTTTGGAAGATTCAGGATTAAAATTGGCGCAGACAAAACGTTGGCTTTTTAAAAATGAAGTCATGTATTTAGGCTATAAAATAAATAAATAGGGTATGGATTCCACATGATGTATAAAAATATCGACTTCACAAAATGTTACATAACCAAAGGATTTTTTGAAACCTATTGCTTACCATGCAAAATTTATACCTAATTTGGATACAATTTTTGTTTCGCTTTAACATTTTATTTAAAAAAAAAATTCAAGTGATATTGGTTTCAAGAATGCCAAAATATATTTATGATAATTGAAAATTATTAGCTGAGGCTCCAGTCTTTGTACATTTTGACTTAAATTTACCATTGATACTATGGACGCTAGTGATTATGATAACGCGACCTCCATTAGTCATACTGTTCAGGATAAAATGATGGCGGTAGCGAAAATTAATTTGGGTTTCAGGGGTGAATCGCTTAGGACAGTTTACGCCGAAGCAATAGAGCCGGCGATACTGTACACAGCTTCCGTTTGTGCGGAGGGTTGTAAAGTAAGGGAAACTCGACAGCAGACGAGCGTGCAACGCATAACCGTGGTCAAGGCGGCGAGGGCGTACAGGATCACCTCCGCGGAGGCGGCCGTGGTGATCACTAGAACTCTCTCTATGAAATATGGTGTAAGGGAGATCAGAGATAGGAGATTAGTTAATACAGAGAAAGGACAGGATATTATAGAGAGTATGAATCTTGCAAATAGGGAAGCTGAGAAGAAAATCGTCGTGTTAGAGTTAGGGCACCCGGCTCATGTTAGAGGTATCGAATTTGTCGAAGGGATGGGGACCGCGGTAGGGATCAGGATTTACACGGACGGTTCGCATATGGACGATGGGCTAGCAGACGCGGCGTTTATCGTATATAATGAGCAAAGGGAAGTGTTTTGGTTTCAGACCAAACTCGCGAACTGGAGCATTATCTTCCAGTGTGAATTGGTTGTAATACGGGAAGTTACCGATTTGATAAATCACGCGGGTGGAAACGTGTATCACATCATCAGCGATAGTAAATTAGCGCCGACGGCACTAACCAATATGAACACCTCGACAGACCTCCAAGCGGACGTCTGGAGAGTAGCACATATGGCTCTCCGGTTTCGACATTTAAAGTTCTGTTGGGTTAGATCGCACGATGGTAACGGAGGAAATGATAGGGCTGAGGAATTAGCTAAAGATGCCGCGACGGGTGACCTCCAGATATCACACTCGTCGATACCGAGGCCTTCGATTAAAAGAAAGCTACGCGAAAAGTCAATCCGAGAATAGGAATAGACGTGGAACAACACTACCACGGGCACGTTGACATACAAATTCATACCGAGTATAGTAGCTAGAGCTAAGAATGAGGTAAAACTTGACTATAAAATGGTGCAGCTAATAACAGGGCACGGTGCCGTGAAAGCGTATTTGCAAAGACTTGGTTTAACCGACCACAACCACTGCGAATGCGGTGAGAGCGCAGAAAGCGCAGAGCACGTGCTCTTCGACTGCCCACTCGAGGTGGCAAATCAAGGCTTAGCTGATGGGAAGTTAGCTATGGTAGGGCTAGCATAGCCAAAGAGCCTAGAGTAAGTCGGGGAAGTGGCTATTCAGAAGGCGTTCTGGACAGCCTTCAAAGAATTTGCGGGAGGGGTCGCAAGATTGGACGGTGATAACCGCGCGTCAATCGGAGGTGGAGGGGGTGGGGGAAAAGATTGAAAAATTTTTTGAATTTGACTTAGCATGATATGGCAAATGATCACGATATAACTAAAGCCTGTTAATTTTTAAATTAATTAAAAAAAATCAAAAGTCCAATATGCACGACGAACCCCACATCACTAAAACAATCACTAAATCACTCTCTCGCTTTATGCGCGCGGAAAATCGGGACTAAATAATTACAAATAAATAGTAACAAATAGATCTGAAACCCTAACTAAATCAATTAAGTAAACAAAGAGAATAAAATAGAGTGAAACCGCGAATCCTGCTAGGACTTAAAAGTGATAGTGATTGTGACTCCCCCAGGACGTTTAGTGCATACCCACCTGGACTTTAACAGTGTATATTCTTTTCTCCTTAGAAGTAAGATACAAATAGATGTACGCAGACGACCTGATATTCAGATGCTAGAGAAATATAGGATTGATTTAGGATAAAATATTTAGACCAGGGGCACGACTTTCTAATTTTATAGAGCAAGCGAAATAGCTGGATTCACTATTAAAATATTTGGCGAATGCTTTGAAATTTGAATCCATTTTTTAAATTAGTTAGTTAGATTTAGATAGTTTTAACACGACCCTTCGGGTCGTTCCGGTGAGACGAGTTGGCAGTTGCTATCCGGTATTATGGATCCCTCTCCCTTTTCATTTTTGCATGTGTCTTGTTGACCGGACACACTCCAAAATCAACGCTAGGGATACCATTATTTAAACCCTATTTTTAGGGTTAGTTTCAGTTTGTAATTTTTTATTTGGTTCGATTAATTTAAAGTTAGATTTAATTTGAAGAACGTTTACTTCGCGTTTAACCTTAATGTAGTATCTTCGGGTGGAGTATGGGGGACGTGGTCGTCAGCATAGCGGCCCTTATTCAAATTATAATGTTCCTGATAATAGCGAGAAATTTTATTCATTCCGCACCTTAAACGATGCAGAAAGGAATTACTCTGCAATCGAAAAGGAGAAACTAGCAATTATAGATGATAAATTCTATTCATATGGATAAATTCGATGGACAAGAAACCATTGCTATCCATTTTTAGCCCGATAAAGGGAATTCCCCAATTTTCGATGCACTGAGTTTAAAGTTGACCTGTAATACTTAGTTGATTTTCATGCAAGATAAAATACGTTAAATCTGAGAACAATCCTGCGGATGGCTTGGCTTGTCTTGATTATCACTTCGTATAGGCAGTTCCTTATGTGACTGGGTAAATATTTATTATTTAGACCATTTGCTTTAATTTTAGGATGACGTCAAAATGTAGTAATGAAGTGTTCGCAACGATATCCAAATGCATACCTAAAATTGCGCTTGAAGAATACTACGAAGGTGTTGAAGGGTCACAAAATCGCTCACTTATTTTAGTTAAATTTCGACTTCGATGTCGAAATTGAATTAAGTTTTGACTTCGATGTCGAAATTTAAATAAATTTCGACATCGAAGTCGAAATTTAATAAATTTTGAGATCGAAGTCGAAATTTAACTAAAATAAGTAGAGCGATTTTTTGTGGTCCTTCTACGCCTTTTTAGAATACTGTCATTTAACACGTTAAAAGGTTAGCGGTTTTGTACAGTGTTGCCACCAATTCCTATTGCCATTGGGAATATTCGTATAGCTTTAATTAAATATATTAGAATTAAAGCTAACATTGGCAATTTCAAATTCTAAAGTTAAAGCAAATGGACTATATTTATTTGTCGATGTGGTAATGTGGTACTGAATACGTTCATATACTAATAGCATGATACAAAGTGGTTTGCGTTTAAAAAACAACAAAATATTATAAATTCATACCTTATTGAATTTCACAGCAGCACGTTTAATAAATCTTCTCAATAGTGCTACAGATAAAAATGACCTTGTAGCGCAATGGTTACTCAGGTTTTTATGCTTATATATTAGAAGAACAAAGACGACGTTATTTTATTGACGGCATCTGCTAATTCTGTACTTTAAAATTATGAAAATGCATTAGCACTTATTTAAAGCACTTGATAAATAAGTCAATGTCCACTGTAATCTGTCTTCTAACAATTGATGACAAATATCATACTTTACAGCTTTGATAAATTTCTTATTTTCAAACTGTTCAAAGTACGTAAAAGTCGAGCGGTCCATACAAATATTTTCTCAAGTAGATAAAGAAATTATTGATTTAATTTTTCAAATAGACTCTTCTTAAAAACTTCCTACTTAAAAATATACTACTGTTGCCAAAGCAATGCGCTTTGAATAAATAAAATACATTAATATTTTAAAATGTATTGCTCACTATGGAGTAACTTGTTTATAAATATCAAAATAATCTAGAAAATGTTGCGATTATCATTTTAAATAGATAGCTAATAAAATTAGTTCATTCCTTAATTGCATTATATGTATTTTGATTGTGCGGTATACGTACTGTAGAATGGAAGTTGTTTTCAACACCATATCATAAAAGAAAAGATAGTGAAGGTCAATAGCAGAGAATAACAGTTCTTGTTTGTTTACAATTTTGCTGTTTACACGATTATATCTAAAGAATGTGCAAGTAAGTTTGATATTAAAAACCTTTGAATCTCTAACTCAAAAATTGTAATATTAGAAGCTAACAATAGATAGTGAATAATCTCAACGCAAATTGAGCTTAACATAAGCATCGCTGGAATAAGGCGTTGCGTAGTAAGGCAAGCAAGTTACTCGTGCCGATTTCTTTACCTTTTTTTTTATTATATTTTCACGTAACTGTTTTTCTGTTACAAACAATACAAACCACTTGACATCGTATTTTAGAAAACAAACATGCAACAGATTTTTTGTTGTGCTATTTTTTTATATAATTATTTTTAAGATACGAATGTTTATCTGTCTTTACCATGCTGCTACTTTTTGTTATTTTTGTCATTTCAAATATTATTTGTAACTTTAAACCGTTATGTTGTGTCTAGTATGCGATCCGTATAAGACGGGTGCGTTGCTTGCTTTCTTTCTTTCGCAATTTCTTTGTTATACTCTGAAAATAACTAATACATTAACGTTATCTGTCTGATTAAATAAAGTAACTACTTTTGAAGGGGATATTGAACTTAATGTTATCTATGTCTGCTCCAACTTTCCCTTTACGCTTTGCAATGTTGTCACCTTAGCGCAAGATTTACAAAAGTTTCTACACTATTCAAATACAACTTACCACATTGCGTTGGTGTCAGGGCCTTAGTTACTGGAATGAAGGGAGCTCCGTTTAGTCGGCATAATTTTATGCGTGTAATTAAAGCTGTGTATGACTATCTACATTTTTTTATATTGCTATGGCTTGTGCAATTACGAAACAACATATACGTTTAGATATAGCTGCCAAATCAATTATTCTTTCTCCAATAATAATTTATACCGGTAGAAGTTTTTCAGTAGGATATGATTAAATTTCTAATGATGTCTTGCTAAAAAAAACACACCATTTGTGATATTATTACATACTCAACCTGTCATATTTTCCCTAAAACGTTAGGAAATAAGCATCACTTAAACTATAACCAAGATATCTCATTAAAGAAGCAAAATGCATTAGAATTTTTAAAGTAGAGGGAGACACTATATATCTACCTAATGTACCTTAAAATAAGTTGCCTACATAGCGTTATAGATATTGTAGCGAGTTACTAGTAGGCAACCCATCAAACACACAAAACGCCGCAAGCACTGTTTATTCTCAAGGATTCCAGAATTCTTCTAGAAGTGACTGGAGGATGAATCATTCTTTTTAATCCCGAGGATATATAAGACCTCTAATGAATGCAAGAGGTAGTCTATACTTGAATATCTAATATAAATTATATCGTTGTAAAGTAATAGTAGTTGAGCTTTTGGAAGTTCAAGAATATACATAAATGTTATATGCTGTGTCTAATGTACATGCAGCTTGTAGAATACATAAATAGACAAAAGTGTAAAATAAATAAATAGTTGTGTTAGTGTTGTTAATGGACCTATGGTAAAGAAGTTAGTTTAAGAAGATATTAGTGCTTGTAAATTCATTAGTGTAATAGTGCTTCATTGTTAAGTGGACTGAAAACATCTATAAATAAGGCATATACTGTTAATTACACTTGTGAACAGTGAGTAATAAAGACCTTTATTATTACTTGTTTTAAATTAAAGAAACGCGGTAGCAGTAACCCGCTTCAATATATTTAGCTTTAAAATTATTTTCACAATTTTTAAAGTAGTTTGCGGAGACATAGGTTTGGTTAATTTGTAACATTATATTGAAATGTTAACGTATTAACAGATTATTTAATTAAATTTCATTAACTTGTATTACTTATATCCAGACTTCCATGATACATTACCGTTATATTTTAGTAAGGATCCCTCATAATAAAGACATCATGTTTAGAAATAGCTTTACGCTTAAATACTATAAATTTCAGCGGCTGTCTTAGTAATTGAAGGATCCTACCTTTGCAAACACAATACAGTACCCTTCAAAACTAATGTGGTATATAGATTGACAAATCTGATAAATTTAAATGAAATCTTACATTTTAAGTTAAACAGAGAGAAGCAATTTTCAGTTTGTAAAACCTTATTTTTTTAATACTTCAGTGAGTGTTAGGGTTTATAGAAAGCGAAACATTCCAAAGAACCTAAATATTTTTCAATTTTGATTTGTTCTAAGATTGGAAGCATTTTAAGCAGTCTGGAGACAACCATTGTATTGAAATCCATTTTGGCTCGGGTTAGATTATCCGGTCTTTTGTCAATGGCACGCTACTTTTGCCAATAGATAGGGTCAAGAATTTCAGCATCTAAAAATCCAAGAATTTACAACAAGCTTATACCGTTAGAAAAATAATTGCTATCCGTAGGATTCACCTTAAAAGGGCTAGATTTATTTTCTGAAATCTTGTTTTTGGGATGTTCTATTAATGGTCAGTGGTTAACAGAAATATGACGTAACTAAGTGTTAAATCTAGGGTTGATTTAGAATTTAAGGTTTTAGGCAAAAGAAAGAGAGATTCCAATGGGGTTTTCGTTTTCCAAACTTATAAAGAAAAGTCGAAAGAGAAGTTCCCTGGTAACGTTCTCCGGCGTAACAAATGTGATATGAAACTTAGTATCATGTTATTAAAAGTGGAAAGGAGCACTTAACTCATCCAGTTCGCAAGAGTTTACGCCTGTGTGTTCGCGAATTTATAGGTGATACTAAATTATGTAATAAAAAGCTTGTGTGCGTGTGTACAAGCTATGCGATCATTATGATTCTGCTGAGTACGTGTGCCAATGAATTATTGAGTAGTTGCGAATAGTAAGGGCAACAAAGGAGTTTCTCCTCAAGTTTAAGAGCTGTTTTTGATTGGAATGCAAGTAACCAAACGATTGATAATTTTTAGTAAGTTTTTATACTTAAACTAGCATGGCGAATTTTTAGTTAACATACTTTGATAGGAGGTTTTGGCCATAAACCGTAGGATTAATTTACTGTGAAATTTATAAGATAAGTTTTCTTCCATAAAAAGTGTTTGGAAATTTTTATGTAAATAAAATTATCATAATTGCACATCAACAATTCAACCAAATTTCTAAGTTAAAATCAATGAATTCCCCTAATGTAAGAGGTTCACGTTTATGGCTCTGTTGATTAAATAGTTTTGCTTGCCCGTTGATTAAGTCAATATTTTTAAAATTATTTATGATCATGAAATTTGCTTAAGTAGTCAGAAAGGTGAGAATTTATTTAAAAAAAAGAATTTGTCCTCCTTGGGATGTCTCTCAAAGTCTCGTATGAACATTGGATACTTTCGACTTGTCTGGCGCCCTGAATTTAAGGTACAATATTTAAGAAACATTATTGCTAAATTATTTTTTGTTGTATTTTATATATTAATTTAACCCCTTCTGCAAAATGTTAACCCTCTAAACGATCCACGACCTTCCGATAGCTAGTTCCGGTGACCACCTTTAATTTTTGGTTTAGAAGCCGCCCTTCCCTAGTTATAATTTTAATGAGGATATACTTAGTAGCTTTTCTGCCTGTAACAAAAATTCTTAGCGCCTAACTGCCTTGGGCCTCGTTTTTTTTGAAGATTTAAAATTTTTTTATTTGCTTATTTCATTTTTACCAATTTTATATAAACTACAGCCTTTCAAAAATAGATGTGGCATTTGAAAAAGAAAGAAAGATATATTATTTTTACTTTTTAAAGAGAATTTTTATTATAGCATTGTATATACATTCTTTAATTCAAAGATGGAATTTACATACAATGCTGATAGGCTATTAAAAATGAACTAATTTATGAAATAACCGTACGAGGAAAAAACACGGAAAATATGACAGTAACTGATTTAAGAAAAACCTTACGAAAAGCGATTACAATAAATACTGAACCAGATGAAGATTTTGGCTACCCATTTGATTTTACAGAAGATGTGACAGTTTTTAAAAATGTTTTAAAGTTTTTACACGAACATATTTCAGATTTAAATGTTTCAAATTATGACAGTAAGAAATTAAAAATAGAAACAAAAATTGCGTATTGTTATTTCAGACTTTACAGTAGTTTACCAGTTAACGATAATGATGAAAAAATTAGGAATAATTCACAATCAGAATTAGGACGTTTAATTGAACCTTTTCGTAAAATAGGAAATGACATTTTAAAGAAAAAAGCACAAATTTCTTTCAATGAGGATAAACCAATTTTAAATGAACTAGCACAAGGGGAAACGTCAGAAATATTTGACATAAATAACATAGACCTGATGGAATTTGACAAAAAACTAAACTTAGCATCATCTACAACAAAACCAGAAAAATCTAGAGCCGAAAACGAGCACAAGCAAAATATAAACTAATCTTTTCAAAATAATAATCAGAATGTAACTTATAACAGTTCTGTAGTTTATAAGGTTACTCCAGTTGCAAAATGTTGAATAACATTTAATGGCGATATTTCAATAAACGCATTTTTAGAACGGGGTTGAAGAATTTAACATTGCTAGGAATATGTCAAACTTTCAACTTTTTGCAGAAGCATGTGATCTTTTTGCACATAAAGCACTGATATGGTATCGGGCAAATAAATCTTTAATAAATAATTGGGCCGAATTAACAGAAGTATTTAAAGATGAATTTTTACCACCAGATTATGACGGAAAATTAATGACCGAAATTAAAGCGAGAACGCAAGGGGAAAGCGAAAGTATAGGACTCTACGCAGCAGTAATGACAAACATGTTTGCTAGATTATCAGAACCACTCACTTTGACAAAACAAATGAAAATATTACGAAAAAATATTACCATTTTACCAGTCACAATTGAGTTTAGTCGAAATAACTTCCATACGAGAATTAATAAAGTTAAGAAAAAAATTGGAGGGTCATAAAATATCAATAGAGAACTTTATCTCACCAATTCGAAAAGCGAATACTTTAGAAACTGACGAAGCGCACACAGACGTTAACGTTTCACAGAATAGGTCTTCAAATAGAAACCAGATTTCAGTAATACAAAATGTTAGTTCAAACAATTATGTAAACAAGCGTGCACCGACGTGCTGGTATTGTCACCAGTAAGGACATTTTCAGACCGATTGTAGACAGATAAAAAGAACGAACAATTGTTATAAATGTAGGACTGACAATGTTGCATTGAACCATTGTCCGCGTTGTCAAAAATATAAAAATAATTTAAACTGAATGGAGGGATATTATGTAGTCGAATAGTGTCCCGAACATATTACAACTCAACACAAAGTATCAAAAACATGATTTTTGAACAAGAAGAAAAATTTCAGAAAAATAAAATTATGTTAAATTATGGTATAGAACAGTCAAAAAATGACGAACGCCGTTTTGTTAAAGTTAATATTTTAGGAACAGAGATTTTAGCACTATTGTATTCAGGAGTAACAAATACAATTTTAGGAGAAAACACTGGGGGATTTTTATCAAAATTAGGTTTAAAATTAAAAAGGAAAGAAGAAGAATGTCAATTACCAAATGGTCAAATTTTAAAAGTTTTGGGAACAGTTACGTTGCCCATTAGATTAAAACAACATTTAGTGGTGTTAGATGTTTTGATAGTACAATATGTTCAGCATACTTTAGTTTTGGGAATAGATTTTTGGAAAAATATAGGAATAATACCAGACACTTTTAAAGGCGAATACATCTTTGCAAAATTAGATACTCTAGAAAAAAACCGATTATACATTCGACATTCCAAATTAAACATGTTAAACCAAAATTTCCAAATTTAACCGAAGAGACAGAAAACTGGAAAGAAGTAATTCCAAAATCACAAAGGAAAGAAATTTTAAAACATTTTCATTATGAACTGACCGCAAATCATTTAGGAATTTTTAAAACTTATGAAAGGATATCTCAGAAATATTTTTGGCCGAAATTATGTGCAAAAGTGACAAGATATGTAAATCAATGTAAAATGTATTTCACACAAACCAGAACAAAAACTCACAGCAGGAAAAATGTCAAGACATCTAATAGTTTCAAAACTTTGGCAAATGATATTCATAGATTTAGCAGGTTCACTACCTAGGACTATAATGGTCATACATGTATCTTATCCATAGTTGATACATTTACAAAATTTACCGTTTTCCTGTTAAGACAAGACACTGCGTCTTCCGTATGTTCAAAAGATAGAAAAGTTTATAATTTTACTTTTCGGAGCACCACAATAACCGTGAACAATTTATTAAAAAATTTAACGAACAAATGCAAATCCAAAATTATTTTTAATACATATTATCACCCACAAGCAAATCCTGTTAAACGAGTCAACCGCGTTTTAAAGACAATGTTGGCATCTTATGTGTTAGATAATCAGAGAGTATGGAACAAGATATTACCAATGGGTTCGTGCGCTATTCGTACCGAAGTTTTCGAAGTAATAGGCATGCCACTATATTTGGCAAATTTTGGTAGAGAAATGGTAATCGATGGTTCCTCTTTTGGTAAAATAACTAATTCAGAAAACTTAACCGATATTCAATTTTCAGAAAGGAAACAACTAATAGAACGTATACCAGAATTAAATAAAGTATACCAGGAAATAACAAAGAAATTAGAAATAGCGTATAATAAATCAAAACATAACTATGATCTACGTAGACGAAAAGTATCATTTTCAGTTGGAGATACAGTCTGGAAGAAAAATTTTGTACTGTCAGACGCATTAAAATAGTTCAATGCCAAATTAGCACCGAAAGGTGTAGGTCCTTTTACCATAACAGAAAAAGTTTCAACAAATACTTATGAATTAGCCGACAAAGCAGGTCAAGCCAAGGAGTTTGATATGTTAAAAATTTAAAAGCAAATCTAATGGGTTATGACGAATAAAAATAGTTATGAACAGAAACCTAATATCAATAATTAGGGAACTTAACAATGACAGACGATACATACAAACACGTGACGAGGACACCGACACAACACATTTTTTTTCTTGATACCTTTTGAAACAGTTGATTTTGAAGGTACCTTCTCTAGTCCCACTATCAGTCCGATCCCAGGTAAATCGCATTGCCTTCTTTTCGAACACTCACCTGACACACACTTACCTACCCCCTTGACTGTTCACCCTCGGTCTTTTCCTGAAAAGGTTTCCAACCGACGTTTATTAGTCGCGCCTGCGTGACTAGATAGACCTCTATTCTCTGCTTTGACAACTTTTATCGTCGCTATTACCCAATCATCTTATCTTAAAATTTCTAAACTCTGTTCCTTATTTTTTTACCAATTTTTTGCTTCATTGGGTCTTTCCCCAAGGCAATTTAGCGATGAAGTATAGCTGAGGCCGTGTGTTTAGAGCTCTATCGAGAGTTCCGATTTTGTCTCGGACACATCCTCACAACGACAGTTTCTCCTATTAGAGAACCTGGGTGTTCACGGTGAACATTCAGTGGGGTTTTCGTGGGTTTTACATGATAAACGAACAGCTCACCGCTTAACTGATTGGCGTAAGATATCCTATTGGCATTCTACAGGGTGTCAAAGAGTAAATCTAGCTTAGGAGTTAAGGTGGTTCTTGACTGGGATGTGTAGCTTGCTCCACGTTACAGGGGATCCATTTTAGCTAGCCAACACTTTATTGACCGTCATGACTCCTTTTCTGGAAAGGAAAAGAAAACTATGCTTCACGTTCTTTCGTTTTCAACGACGCTTATAGTGTTGAAATTTTTAACAAAACTTAGTTTTAAAAATGCTATTCGATACATCGACTACAAGTTAGGATGACGATAGAAAAGGATATGTTAGTAAATAGAAATGAAGGAGTGAATTTTTTAACTCAAGATTTTTGGAAAAAAATCTCTTTTTGTAAGGGGAGTGTAACATTATGTTGAAATGTTAACGTATTAACAGATTATTTAATTGAATTTCATTAATTTGTATTACTTATATACAGAGGTTCATGATAAATTACCGTTATATTTTAGTAAGGATCCCTCATAATAAAGGCATCATGTTTAGAAATTGCTTTACGCTTAAATATTATAAATACCTTTGTAAACAAAATACAATACCCTTGAGAAACTTATGTCGTATATACAAGGTGATCCAAAAGTCAGTTTACCGATTAAGAAGACATGCGTACTACATTCACTTATACCAATGTAAGTATTCCGCCAAATTGTATATTCAGTATCACTCGGTAAACTGACTTTTGGATCACCCTGTAGATTGAGGAATCTGATAAATTTAAATACAATCTTGACAACCGTCGTCAATAGTTAGAGTCAACCATTTAAGTATCTAAAAATCCAAGAATTTACAACATGTTTATACCGATAGAAAAATAATTGTTTTCCGTGGGATTCACCTTAAAAGGGCTGAATATATTTTCTAAAATCTTGTTTTTGGGATGTTTTATTAATGGTAGTTGGTTAACAAAAATATGACGTAACTAAAGGTTAAGAGTAGGTTTGATATATAATTTAAGGTTTTAGGCAAAAGAAGAAGAGATTGCAATAGGGTTTTCCGTTTTCCAAACTTATAAAGAAGAGGTAACGTTCTCCGGCAGATGTGATATCAAACTCAGTATCATGTTATTAAAACTGGAGCAGTTAACTCATCCAGTTCGTGAGGGTTTATGCCTGTGTGTTCACGGATTTATAGGTGATACTAAATTATGTAATAAAAAGCTCGTGTGCGTGTGTGTACAAGCTATGCTATCAATAGAATTCTGCCGAGTACGTGTGTCAATAAAATATTGAGTAGTTGCAAATCGCAAAAGCAACAAACGAGTTTCTCCCCCATTTTAAAAGCTGTTTTGGATTAGAATGCAAGAAATCAAGCGATTGATGATTCTTAGTAAGTAAGTTTTTATATTTAAACTAGCATGGCGAATTTTAAGTTAACATACTTTGATAGGAGGTTTTGGCCATAAACCGTAGGATTGATTTACTGTGAAATTTATAAGATAAGCTTTCTTCCATAAAAAGTGTTTGGAAAATTCTTATGTAAATAAAATTATCATAATTGCACATCAACAATTTAATCAAATTTCTAAGTTAAAATCAATAAATTCCCCTAATGTAAGAGGTTCACGTTTATGGCTCTGTTGATTAAATAGTTTTGCTTGCCCGTTGATTAAGTCAATATTTTTTAAATTATTTATGATCATGAAATTTGCTTAAGTAGTCAAAAAGGTAAGAATTCATTTAAAAGAAACAATTTGTCCTCGTTGGGATGACAAGTCTCTCAAGGTCTCGTATGAACATTGGATACTTTCGACTTGTCTGGCGCCCTGCGTAATTGTCTTTAAGGTACAATATTTAAGAAAGATTAGTGCCAAATTAGTTTTTGTTGTATATTATATATTAATTTAGCCTTCTGCAAAATTTTAATTCTCTAAACGATCCACGACTTCCGATAACTAGTTCTGGTAGCCCCTTCAGTTTTTTGTTCACAGGCCGCCTCCCTCATTTTATAATTTTATTGAAAATATACTTAGTAGCTTTTCTGCCTGTTACAAATTGTTTTACAAATACACTAAATATTTAATTAGTATGTATTTTGAAGGCAGGTTCTTTTCATTTGTTGCGATTACAGCAAGATTAACGATAATATAATAAGCTGTTTTATGAAATATTTACAAAAATTGATCGGTACTACACATTTCTGTATACTAAGGCCATGGTGCATGCGCAAATACCCTGCATCTGCATACCTTGTTAAATTACTGATGTAACTTTATTGAAAAATAACCGGTTCCTGGTTAACCGTTTTTTTTCACCAGTTTGACCGAGCCAGGTTAACCGAAATAAACTAACCTGTTAGTCAGATAATCGATTATTTTAAATAACCCAAACACTACTTTGAAAAGCTTTATAGAAGGCTGTTTCTATTCTTCTGACTTCTGGATTGATTTCATTTCTACACGCTTTAAAACGGAAAACGATAAAAAAAGATAGATAAATTAATATTTCGCTGTTTGTGTAGAAATAAACAAGTTCTTTAAAATAAAGTACTTTATTGTTTTAATATGCGTATATTTCAGAAATTTCAATACCTATTCATTGCCTAGGGAGTTTAGAAAACGAGTTGATCAACATGATTTGGAGTTATTCTATTTCAACGATCGCTTCAAATGTAGTTTATCGTAGATACGACCCTTTCAGAAGCAACTGATGCCCCTAAATGGTCAGGTATTTCATTTCAACCTGAAACGTCCCAGAATAAGTACTTTTGCTGCCAATCCAAGATTGAATTAGGTAGGTTTTGAATGACGTGGAACAATTGACTGTTGTAGGTACAACTTCAACTCTGTTAGAAGTACTTGTAAATCATTCAATATAGAAGAATATTGTTTAACCGCCATTTGTTCATGCACCATCCAAATCGAATTTGTTTCAACCTGGTCTTCCACTTCGACAAAGGGGTAAACTTTCCAATCCTAAGTTTTTAAAGACTCTTTAACTTCCACTTCTACTCGAGTGATTGCCTCTACTGCGTTACGGTCTTTTGAAAAATAGAGTTTTTTTTTAATCTGTGGTCCAAAATAACTGCTGTGTTCAATAGCGGATTACCTTCTAAAAGGTTTAAACGTTTTTCTATCCTACATAGACATCATCATACGAACACCTGCAGCTTCGAACCTGGTCTGCTTATGGATAACTTTCCGTATTTTCCAATCAAGTGATTGTAACATGATTACCTTGGCAATTACAACCAACCTGCCACCCAGATGCCACCCAAAAATATCCAGTTGACAACATCCTCAAAGCCAAGTGGACCCTGTTTGTAAAGGACCCTAGTCAACCTCGTTCCGGAATCCCTCTAGCAAACCTATAAAACGACCAACCCAAAAATCCCGACTGGCTAACTAAACATATACACACATAGCAGCCTCCAAGAAAATTTCTAACATCACGAATATAGCCAGAGTGGATTCAACTTACGAAAACCAGAAACTCCTTAACAAAACTCGACATAGACTACAACGAGTCAGGCAAAACAACAGAGACCAGATATATATTAACGTGCCAACCAATACAAAAGAAAAAATATATAAACAGCTAATTATCAACACCAGAAAACAATGCTATAACAACATAAGCAACAAACAGGAAACGGGCCAATTGACAACATACCGAAAACTCGTCAAATGTGAAACACTCTAAATTTTAACTATGCGTAACAATTCAACCCTCACCACACTGTATACCTTATTGATATCCCTATTAGACTTTGCAATCATCACTGCCACACAAGACGTACATACAGAAGCACAACAAACACTGATTGCCAACTCTGAAATCCTTCCACTTTCTCCTCCTGACAAAACAATCGAAATTATTCTACTAGATTCTCTTGTCAAGAACATCAACCCCGATATATCTCCTGACCCCGATCATATCACTAAGCTTATCCTACAAAAGTGCTGGTCACTAATTAGAAAAACACCCACATTCTTTTTCATAAATGCCTATGAGAAAGTATTTTCCCTACCTCGTATAAATCCGCTAGCATAACCATACTCCTAAAATCCTATGAACCACCCAAAGACTCTAAATCATAAAGATCGATTCCCCTCCTCCCCTCCGACGCACTCCAAAGGTTCACATCCTACACACGCGAATCAGCCTCCACAACAGCCCAATACCTAGGACTGCACTTAGACATACGTCAATATTCACTTCCAAAATCCGTACATCCCGCCAACACCACACGCAGATTAATTTTCAACCAAACTATTCTTCCTATAATCAGATACGCTGCAGACTCCTGGTTCCTACTCACTCTGTTATGCACAAGACATAAAATCAACCGAATTACACGACCACTTCTACTCTACCATTTTCGAACATATGGAACAGCTTTCACCTCCGCAAATCAAACCCTGCTACACGTCCCGCATATAGAACTAACCTTTCACTCATTATTCAAATCCGAAACCTTAAACCAAGTGGACCCATACCCTTACACGACTCAACACTCTATTCCGATGATTACCGTACACTTTCCAGAACAGAGATCAAATTCCCAATTCACCGATACCTCATCCACTTCTGGCAAGAATCCTCGACTTTCTTACAAACCGGTAGATTTACACATGACATCTTCCCAACATCTTAGATATTCCTGCACACATAGCGTAGTCCCATCAATTAACCTTCTAATTCCTTAGCGGACACGGTTCCTTCAGTGCTAAACTACATCGATTACATTTAATCCCATCACTCAATTGCCCATGCGACGACCAGACCTCTAGAAACACCACTCTATCTCATTTACTCATGTTCGCTCACTTTACTCTAACAATCACACCTTAAATTAATTATACATCTGGACTTCTTCACTCCCTGCCTAGGATCAATTTGCTCGTAACTAATTTCCCACAACAAATCAACAAATTTTTTATCGACATCCTATTGAACAAACCTTCTAACCAAACCATGCGGTAGGCACACTGACAACAACACAATACACACATCTACATACCCAAGCAATATCCTACAAACACAAGACCTACACACGCACACACTCACCATGCCATCGAACGAAGCTAACAACGACACAAAAAGGGCTCTAAGCCCCAACTAACAATTCACAAACCATTTATTACTTATAAAGTACGGCTAGGATGGACCTCTGGATAGTTATAAATAAATGTATATATGAAGATGATGATGCTGATATGTCAGTGGTTAAATATTAAGTGATTTATTAATTAGTAGAGATGCTGAAAGTGCTTCCTTTGTACATGGAGACATGTTTGCGCGTTTCTGCAAGTTGTTAAAGACGTTCTAAAGAACACTTGGAGTGATGTCGTGAATGCGATGGGTTAATGGATCTTGCAGTTCCTGTACAGTGTGTGCATTGTCTCCATAACCTTTTGCATTAAACGTACTCCACAGAAAGTAAACTGATGAAATCAAGTCGCGTGATCGAGAAAACCAGAGTGTTCGCGAGATGATGCGGTTATTAAAGATGTCTGTCAAAAAGTTTGTCGACGTGTGGGCGGTATGTGCAATCGCTCCATCCTGTTGGAATCAGCCATCGCCAATGTCATTTTCATGCAGTTCTCCCGGGAAGGACTCCAGAACGCTGGTGCAGTACCGTATTGCGTTCACGGTGTCCTTAAAGATTGGCTCAAGATGCGTGTACGCTTCATGGCGCATTAAACACTAATCTCCAGACCATGCAGTGGAAAATTCTTAAATTCATGCGAACTCTCATACACGACTGTTCTGGCTATTCACATAGACAGGGGGGGTGGAGCCATGCCTCGTCCATGAAAAATGTTTTGTAAAGAATCCCTTCACTATCGTTCTCGGTAAAATCGGATTATGTTCGACAGCATAAAGTTGAATATCACATACATACTTGGACCTCCTGTAGTGGATGTGGTCCCTTACTCCATGCATTTTCGGATTTGAAATTCAGATCAGGTAAACCCTGTGTATAAAAGTTTGTCTTACTCTTTTATGTTTTTAGTTAACAAATTCAAACAAAATTATATATAACAATGATTATGAACGTGAATACACAATACTTATGCCTGCTGCTTCTGTTAGTTGCCATCAATCTTCAATCTTTAATTCTAACGATACTTTTGGTGCTTTTTATACCTCCAATAGCATCTGCACCTGCTCGAATTAATCCTGCCCACCGAAAACTTGAAGACGCTACACCAATACTGAACTTCACTCCAAATATTTCATCTTATCGCTGATAGCGTTGTATAAAACTCTTTATTTGTTTCTTACTGCTTCTTATATACATTTTTTTTCAGTTGAGAAACACTTTTCACGGATTTTCAACAACTTTCACTTTAACTAAACAGGAGCGAATTAAAAAATATTTGTAATTCTATTTTCAAATATGGTAAGTTTTATAAACAAAAACAATCACCTTGCTAATAAATTAATACTTATTCTGTATTCTTTTTACAAACTTTATACATATCTACACACATAGATCCTTCTATCACATTTACTCTAGTAGTTCCTTATAACTAAAATTTATTTTGCACCACTTTACAAAACATAGCAACATTTTTCATTAGTTCACAAAACTTATATTAGTTACAATTACTTTATTGACTGATTGATATTTTAAATTTGCATGAATTTTAGGAACCAGCTACATTATGCTATAGTAACTGGGAGTCGTACATTACCTGAATGGTATATTTCATCTACTTTCTGTGCATAAAACCTAGAACTCAATCATTTGAATCCCAAATTTGCTTATTTTGCATCCAGCGTTCTTCATATATCGTTACATTCCCATTTTGTGACTTTAACGCTTTTTATATGTTCTTATGTGTATTAATTATGATAAATTGAGCTTAATATTCCTGTATATATATATATATATATATATATATATATATATATATATATATGGTATTTGAATGTTAAACAGCTTTATTAACTTATTTAATAATTTAGGTAGTGATTCAGTATGTAGAAACAAGCATCTACGATTGGAAACGCTTTTTCAGATTCTTTTAGGATAAAAATTAATAATTTTACTAAAAAATGTCAGTAAGTCCAAAGTTAGTTTAGCATAATTCTTTTTAATGTAAACATTCTTGAGGCATAGCATGTGTAATAGAGCATTTTCAAAGGTCATAATATAAACAGGAAACATATTTAAATCGTCGTTTATAAGTGTAGAGTATAAGTATAAAGCTTTAGTATTTTTAATTTCATATGTAACCTCCAAAAGTTAAATTATAGCATAGGAATATTTTCCAAAAGCATCTATATTTGTTAACGTATTTTGAAAGAAGCTTAAGCAATTTAAACCGTTTATAGTTCTGCGTATTGTTTATAATAACAAAACGTTCCAAATATCGCTAGTTTGAAGCAACTAGGGTAACCGTCGCGATTTTTGGGGAAAAATGTCGGTCGGAGCTATCATTTATATTGGATTTATAGTCTCGTAAAAAGATAACTAAAAAAGGGTAGGTGTCGGTTATACAACAGAACAGCGAGACAAAGAAAAGTTAATTTTTAAAATGAGTAGAAGTAGGATAAAGATATCACGTGCTAAGTGTTAGTTGCATTGGAAAGAGAATTGTGAAACAAAGAATGAATATTAAATAGGATATGTAGAAGTGAGATACACATATTTTGAACGTTGTTTAGAGAGGGTGGTATTTAGTCGGAGACCTTTATTTTTGCAGGTCGTTAACTACGAGACAAGGAAATGTTAATTTTTAGAAGGAATAAAAGGAGGATAGAAATACCACGTATTAACATAAATATAGTTGAGTAGGGCATTTTTGTCGGTTAAAAATGCACGTGGTTAACATTTAATAAAGAGGGGTTATTTTGAGCAGTATGAGTGGAAGAAAGAGAAACAGATGATGGGGTTCGTTCAGCTTAGGGTTCAGACAAGGTAGTAGAGTGAAAACAAATTGGTGGTTATTCGAAGTAAGGGATATGACATCGAGTGCTTATGTTAGAGGCAGACAGATATAGCAGTAGAGCCGTGTTTTAACGATAACTTTTGCAAATAGGGTTTGAAGTTCAAAAAAGTGAGTGTCGGTTGAGAAGCTAAGCTTGTGTTTTCTGAGAATATCGAGTCGGTTGGAAGTTGTAGTTCTTAATTTAAAAAAAATCCGCTTATAGGGGCCCGTGTGTCAGTGTTATCCGGGGCCCGATATAGTTAACAACGGCTCTGAGTATTACTTGAGTATGTTGCTATGCGTGTTGTAACTTAGTGCGCCATGTTAATGTAACTCAGTTTTATATTGCTGTACGAGTAGATGTAATGTCCGTTAAGCCAATAAATAAATAAATAAAGAAGAAATTTATGTAATTTGTATGTTATATTCTTACACGACAAAATGCTAAAACAAAAATACACAAAGGCGTGAAATATTTTAAATCTATATTTAATAGGTATACAATTGTACATAATTGTTCTTAATTTTATTAAGTTCGCCTGGATGTGATGCTTATATTGTAACCGTTTGTTGGTTTAAATACGGATATCATAGTTAATTTTACATCTTCAACGTTTTTATAACTCGTTGAAACTTTGTAGTTCAAGATAAATAAAGACAGCACTACCTTGATGTTTATTAGTGCATACTTTTCAGCTAAAAGAAGCGAATAGTATAAGCTACCAAATTTAGTTTTACATACCAATACAATTTCTTGGCCCTGCCAGGAATGGTATATAGCTATACGGATGTCTCTTGGCTTCCTCTTCCGGAACAAACCTATCAGGATTGAATTCGATAGGATTTGGCCAAATTTTGGGATCCCTGTGTAAAGCTACAAGTACAATTATGATGGAGGTATATGCAGGAATTGTATGGTGACCTAAAACCTATAATAGATACTAAAAAGAACTAACTTTTACTTTACTCAATTGAATTTCGTTGTTGCTGTAGCGCGCCACTGCTGCTATGGCGGGAAAGATTCGCCAGGCCTCCTTCATCACCCTTTCCATATACATAAGTTTTTTCAGGTCTTCGTATTCTAGTTGTCTTTTACTACCGATGGTTTGAGTAATCTCTAGAAATAGCTTCTCCTGCATAAAAGAATTATTTTTGAAATTTATCTTTTTGAGAGTGATAACTTGCTAAGAATCAAGAAAGTTTTGCAATTTATCGATAGAGTTCGATAACTCCGTTGAGATATTGTCATTTATTTTATGTTTTATAAATAGTATAGTTAGATATTAGACTTGTGTTCGAAAAAGTATTAAGAAACAAGTGCAGCAATTCATGATAAAATTTTCATTTTAAAATTTTGCTACCTATATCAAATGAACTTTATTTATATTTAGATTTTTTCTACCTATTGCTTTTCGAGAACTGTCGATGTAGAGTGTATAAACTTGTTTGAAAGATTTATCACCCTTCTCTGTCGGATTACCATCTAACTTCTCCTCTGCCCCTGATGTACAGTCATTTTAGTGTCATTCTACTAACAAATTCATTAACACGTTGGTTGTCTAAGACTCAGATCCGAGTTGGGTTAAGTGTTTGTGATATGTGCGAGCCTCTGTTCTGAGTCGCTTGTAGTAGTAACCATAGATAAATAAAAAGAGATCATCCGATACATAAGGAATAATCGGAACAAAATTATGCACATATCCATTAACGCATGCAGGCGCTACAGTATCATCGAATTATATTTAGCCTTCGTATGCCTCCTCTTCTAAATGAAGAAGTAGGATTAACCTAACCTCTATCCTACGTGTTTTGTTTGGGAATACATTCACTACCTTAAAGTTATTCTAGTCTATATGGTATCATGGTATTATTACAGAGTACATGTATTATTGTTCATTGCGAAATTTCAAAAATTTATGTCACTGTATTCCATTCTTTAAGTCAGTGTATAAAATACTAATTATATTACGGTTTTAGCATAGATTTTTTACAGTTATTAGTTGATTTGTTCAGTACCATTATTATTGACAAATTATTAAATTATAAGGATTGATTTAGCAGGTACGTTATTTTTTAAATTGGTGTTTAAAATTACTAATTACTCTTTTAGTGTAGTTCTCATTCTTTTATTTCTTTTATTATAAATATTGAAGCGGGCTACTACTACCGCGTTACTCTAATTTAAAACAAGTAATAACAAGAGTCTTTATTACTCACGTTTACAAGTCTAATTAACAGTATATGCCTTATTTGTAGATGTTTTCAGTCCACTTAACAATGAAGCACTATTACACTAATGAATTTACAAGCACTAATATCTTCTTAAACTAAGTTCTTAACCATAGGTTTATTAACAACACTAACACAACTATTTATTTATTACACTTCTATTTATGTATTGTACAAGCTGCATGCACATTAGACACGTGCACTTAATATAACATTTATGTATACTATTGAACTTCTAAAAGCTTAACTACTATATAACGTTAAACAATATAATTTGTATTAGACATTCTGGTATCGACTGACTCTTGCATTTATTAGCGGTCTTATATATACTCTGAGTTAAAGATATGACTCATCCTCTAGTAATTACGAGAAATTTCCGGTCCATTGAGAATAAACAGTGCTGGCGGCGTTTCGTGTGTTTGATTGCTAGAAGAATTCTCGAATCCTGGAGACTATGCAGAGCCTACAGCGCTTGTGTGTTTGACGGGTTGCCTAATAGTAGCTCGCAACAATATTATTTTTGTTATTGGAAAATTATTAAATTGAAACGATTGGCGTAATAGGTACATTATTTTATAAATTTGCGTTTCAAATTCTAATTAAATATTGTTTTAGCGTAATTCCCCTTATTGTCATTTTGTGTAATTATTATTATTATTGGAAAATTATCAGATTACACGGATTGACTTAACAGGTACGTTATTTTTTAAATCAGCTTTTAAAATTATTAATTAAATATTTTTGTAGTGTACATCAGCGTAACACTTTCCATTTAATAGAGGAACGCAATGCCTATTGGGAAATTGATTTACTATTATGTTGTCAAAGGTCGAAAAAATGCATATTATACCAACATAACTGATAACACTCCAGAAACAGAAAATGAATAGACGTGAACTCTTACAATACTTGTTCTACAAGTGGAAAATATTGTTACAATCATATTATTAGTTTGATCTCAATATGCCTGGAAGTGATCGTAGTCTAAGATCTGCTGCTTCACACAGTGATAAAGACGTTGATGCTGTTGTACTACGCGTTGTTGAAACTGTTGTAGCTTCACCTACATTTATCGAAGATATTTGCAACTAAATAACTAAACGAATTTCTGATGAAATTGAGGACATGTTTAAAGCTTTCGATAAAACAATTCAGGATCTACGATCAGAACTTTGTGCTGCACAAAAGGTTATTAGCATTCAAGAAGACAAACTTGACACCTTATAGCAATATGCAAGACTTAGTATTTTGCGTATTTACGGCCTGCCAGGATCTCCGGATAAAAATACTGATACTATACTTGTAAATATGTTTCAAGAAAAATTAGGCATTGTTGTATCCACGTGTTCCATTGATGGAAATCAACGAATATTTCAAAAAGTCGAGGGGTAAACCTAAACCGATTATTATAATAATTAATTCTTATAACAATCGAAATCTGGTTTACAAACAAAGATTCAAGTTCAAATGATGCGGCATAGTTATTAAACCGGATTTAACATTGGCTCGTCAAAATTTGTTACGAAAGGTACAACACAATTTTAATTATCGTAGTACTTCGAGTAATTATGATACTATTTTTCTTAAAGTTAACAATAAAATTCAAAAAGTAAACAGTATATCTGATTTCAATAACTTAACTAAAAAATAATATAATTATTAATATTGTTGATGTCTTTAAATTTTTTCATCTGTTACTATTTTAATTCCGAGCTTATAATAATGATTAGAGATTTACTAGTTCACCTGTTAACCTTGAGCACGTAATAACACCGACAATCATTTGAGCTTCTTTCTTCTCCTACCATTTCTAGTACCTCTTTGTTCATAATTTTGTCTGTCCATGATATCTTCATCATACGTAGCACCACATTTTAAAAACTTCTATTTTTTTCCTGTCCGCTTCTCCTACTCTCCAGGTATCACAGTCCTACAGTGCTGTGCTCTACACATATGTTTTAAGCCATCCTTTGGTTGTTTCTATGTTTGTAATCTTTGAAAACGGTAATTGCTTTTTCTTGTTAAATGTAGCACGACCTTGTGCTAATCTTTGATATCTTTTGCGCTCTTCCCATCTTGCGTTATTTGGCTTCCTAGGTAGTAGAAATCCTAACCTCTTGTAAGTTCTCGTTACCTATTTGTATTATAGGTTTTAATTTATTTTTCCCTCATTGGCATACTATTACTCTGATTTTATTTTTGTTAATTTTTACACCGTATCTTTCTGTTAGAACTGTTTCTATTTCATTATGAGCAGCTTCTAACTCTTACTTGCTAGATGCTAATACGCTATATCATCTGCAAATCTAAGCATATTAATGTTTTGTCCCAACATAATACAGTATTGCCCGAAATAAACAGTACTGAAATTGTAATTGTTTTGTATATTTAAAAAATACATATTATTGACACTTTATTATATGTTCTAAATGTGCACCTCCTCGTTCGAGACAGACTTCATAACGATGTTCTAAGTTTCTGGTCATGTTATTGAATAAGGGTTGTCTCAGGGCTGCGAAGAAGACTCTAACGGCATCCTTTAATTCATCGATGGTTTGTGGTGCCCGTTTGAAAACGGCATTTTTAGCCATGCCCCAAATGTATGCGTCTGGAGGTGTGAGGTCTGGAGAATGTGAAGGATAAGGGAAGTCAGTAAATCGTGATATGAATTTGCTTGGAAAATGTTCTTGAAGAAATTGACGAATTGCGGCAGCAGTATGGCAAGTTGCCCCGTCCTGCTGAAAAATTGGTTTCGAAATGCCAAGTTACGTGCACGACAGAATTGACGTAGATCAGGGATAAATCGTGTTAAAATTTGTCTGTACCTCTGTTGATTAAGTGTGACTTGCCTACCATTCTCTTCGATAAAGTACGGACCAATGATTCCGTGTCCGGAAACAGCACACCAGACACTCACTTTTTCACTATGTAAAGGAACCTCTTGAACCTCATCGGGTCTGGCAAAGCCCAGAAATCGATTTGTGCGACGATTCACATAGCCTGACAAGTGAAAATGTGCTTCGTCTGAAAACCAAACATTTTTCAAAAATTCAGGATTTTCATACTGTAACGCGAGAATTCTGGCGCAATATTCTACTCTACTGCGATAATCCGAGGATGTAGTTGTTGATGTACCTGAATCACATACGAAAATGTACCCAGCTCCTTCAGGATTCTTTGAAAGGAAGTTCTTTTAAATCAAGTTGTAACGCTGTCCTTACCTGGCTGACTTTCGGATTTTCTAAGATTTGCTCAAAAACACGTTCATGGTTATTGTTGTTGTTAACTGTCCTGGGACGCCCTGAGTTTCCTTTTCGTTGGCACAATACACTACCTGTATTTCTAAACTTTTCAATAACCTTCAAAATTACAGCATTACTTGGAGAACGTTTATTAAACCTTTGTGTGAATTGATCAGACACGTATAGCAAACTTGCACCATTACGTCGGCCGATTCCGTATGAACGAAAATAATGCTCTACCAAAACACTTTCTCCTCTGTACTTAACACCATTTTTAACAATTAGGCCCTACTAATTACTTGTTTGAGGTTTACTTAACAGGTCTATACTAGCTAACTTGAGTGTGACAGCGCACGCATAAAAACACCGCCAACTTAATTTCAGTACTGTTTATTTCGGGCAATACTGTAATACCAAATGTCTTCTTGCATTTGACAGAATTCATTGCTCCTAGGATATACAAGTTAAAAATTAATGGGGATAGGGCACATTCCTGTCTCACCAGTTTCCTATTATGTACTTCTTTACGCTCCTGCTCTAATTCTATTACCGCTGTTTGCTCTTTGTTTAAGCTATGTACCATCCATCTATCCTTAAAACTCATTCCAATCTTTTTGAAAATTTTGAACATCTTTTACATTTTACATTGTCGAATGCGTTTTCCAGATCTACAAACCCTATACACACGTTTTCCCCTTTTTCTTTGTTTTCTCCATTACCTCCCTCGGAGCTCAAAATAACTTCCCGTGCTTCCCTTCTCTACACTTGCTCTAATACTTGTCCGAACGTTGAACTCAGAAGTGTTCATGTACACTTTCAAATAGGTCTGACTTGAGAAATATTCAGAATGAGAACCAATTGCGAAACACGAACTGCTTATGACAAAATACTTAATCCTGTGGTAAATAACCTTAAATATTACATTAAAGAATGCCATGGGTCTGTGAAACCTATGCAAGTATTTTACAACATCATGCTTTAAACTAATTTTATTTTTAACAGAATGATTGAAACGAAGTATTAGAGGATCAACATATATTTATTTACTTACTTGCAACTAAGAAATTTAAAAAAGCATTGTTCAAAACATAAAATATATTTTTCAACTATATGAGTTTATATCCGTACAGTTTTTACAAAAAAAAGTAGGAGTGTTCCAAACAAATATAACAGTTACATTTCTGAGAGCAATATTTTGTTTTTCTGTCCTTGCAGAATTTACAACGCCCTCTTTTGTTGGCTTTGGTGCGAGCTGTTGCATTTTCCTCTGGTGGCATGCTCAAGAATTGTTTTGCAGCTTCACGAGTTTTTTTTTGGAAGAAATTTATTTTCAGTTCCATCTTTCAAATGTTCGTTTATTAGTTCGAATCCAAGTTTTTCAAAAGGCCTTGCGTTTTATATTATCAGCGTTCGGATTAGAGCGGTGGATAACAAATGCATTAATACCTGCAGGATAATTTTATAGCAATAAAAAATCAGTATAAATACTAACAAATTATTGATACCTGCAATATTGAGTACACCATACAGAATAGCCATAGGCCATCTACGAGTATTTCTAGTTACATTATATTTGTCAGAGAATTGATCTGTACTATCAACTCCGCCTTTGGTGGAGTTGTAAAATGTGATTATCTCGGGCTTCTTTTTGTCTGTGGTCTTGTCATCTAAATTGTTATCATGATGAGAAGATGATAACATCAATACGCATTTACCCTTTTTTGGAATATACGAAGCTAAGGTCAAGTTTTCGGTAAATTCAAACAGTGTCCTAAAAACTCCCCTGTTTTTTGTTTGTACCAATTCGGATGGAATTTGTCTTTTATTTTTGCGTGTTGTTTTAACTACAGTGAGCTTATGCTCATTTAGCAGTGTTTTGGCAACCACAGCACTAGTAAACCAATAGTCCATCGTTATGTTACGACTTGTTCCATGTTATGGCTCTGTTTTGCGTAACACTACGTCATTGGTTGAATTACTAACTGCATAAGGTCCATTATTTTGTGAGCCTGCGTAAATTTCCATATTTGCTGTATAATATGTTCTAGCGTCAGTTAGAGCAAATAATTTCAGGCCATACTTGGCAGGCTTATTTGCAATATACATTCTGATACTACACCGGCCACGAAATGCCCACAACATTTCGTCAAGTGTAGCATGTTTGCCAATTACATAACTCTTTTTGCAGTTGCTCACAAGCAATCGAAGAAATGTTTTACCGCAGTTAACCTGTCATTTGCACGCTTTTCTTCTCGTGTTTGAATGTTGTCTAGTTTAATACAAGCCAACAAAAATCGAAAACGCTTGTTTCTCATAGTGACCGGAAAAATGTTACAGCCAGTTCCATCGCTTGTCCAAAATTCATCTGCATTCATACGTCCGGCGTGTAAACCACCGGCTATATATAGCAAACCTAATACGGCCTTGATTTCGGTAGCAGTTGTATCTTTTGTTTTGTAGGTAGGTGCTATATCCCCACGTTATGTGGATATGTAAATATTTGTATTAATCACGATGATGTTAGTCATATATTCGTCTACTAAACAATCCCAACATTCTGTTTTAGATTTAACAATACGGGCTTTTCCTAGAGTACCAGACAAATGAGTTAGAATGTTGCAACTTCGAGTACGCACATTCTTAGGAGGATACACATATTTGCATTTCATACCATCTTTTCCTACAAAACTACCTGTTTTGCTGTCCGAAACTTGTATGTCAACATTCTCTAGTTCTTGATCACTCACACTGTCATGTTTGCTTACCCCTTTATACGCCGGGTCAGTGTCTGAGTCATCCCCATAATCGATGCATTCTTCATCCGTATCAACTTCTTCATAAAGTCTTAGAAAATGATTATTTTCTTTTTCAAAGAAGTCGTAGGATGTAGCCATAATACTATTGTTCGTAATTGCGGCGAAAAGCAAAATAAATTCACGACGCACAAACAAACAAGTACACAACTGCAACACACGAGCGTTGAGTTACATCTGCGAGGTGCGGCATGAGACTGGCGCGTTGAAGATTGAAATCAGAACTGCCTTGTCATTGGTGGATTAGTAACACGTGCTTACGATGACGATCGTCGGACGAACACGATTAAAACGACGGATGGCAATGCATCCATACGACTCACTATAACGAATGCCCTGGGTCTAATCTGGGTCAATGCATATTTGAACAGCATCAAATACCTATATATTTCCTTTGATTCCAGAAATCTATAATATAGGTCTATGTATGAAGAAACTTGTAATATGACCTGTCTGGAGTTAATAATTCACGAGAGATACTTATGCAAAATCATTGTGGACCTGTCAGATCCAAGGCTGTTAACGCAGGGTTAATAAGGGAGGATACCACAATGATGATAGAATTTACATTAAGTATTGGATACTTAAAACAAACTAAAATCATATTAGCATAATTTTAATGTAGGACAGCGTAATTATATACTAAAGTTTGCCCTTAGATTCTAACATGTTACAGCATTACATGTAAATTCAACGAATTCTTAAATGATATGAGTAACAAATTTGTTACGCTTTAAAATGAGGATCAATTTACTTTAGTCCAAAAGTTGATAGTTTTCAAGATACAGCGTGCTAAAGTTATTATTTTTAAGCTATTTTGTCAATAGGCAGCTTAATAATAGCAGGTTTTTCATGAAATATGGTATGTAAAGGTTTTTTAAGATGACAAATTCAGATTTGATAATATATATAATACACACGCGTGCAAGCACGCGCACGCACCCGCGCACGCACACACACGCTCCCTCCCCCGCCACACGTACGCATATACAATATATAATTCAACACTTCCAATATGATAGAAAAAATCTACTTTTTGCTACAATATTTTAGAATCGTTAGCCGTCCGACCTAACCCTCTCAAGGTTATCTTTCTGTCAGCGTTTAATCATTAGGTTCTTCTTGCTTTATTGATGTGCGAGTAAGTAGCCTTGTGATTGTTGCTACTATGCCTTAGTCGTCCAATATGCAACTAGGCTTTTTCTTTTTCCATTGTTGGATTTCTGCCAGGGCTACGGCTCTTATGGACGAATGCTCAGATATGTCTATAGTATGATTAGTTTTTGTAGCCAGTGTTGTGCAGTTTTCCGTGATTAACTCTATCTGTAGATTGTACCCGATGTTCTCGTTTCGGACAATCCATGAGGCTCCGGTGATCAGACGTAGAACAATGTTTTGGAATGTTTCCATCTTCCACAGGCTGCAGTTCTTGACGTGTGTGATCCATGCGACTTATGCATAAGTGATTGTCGGTCTTAGGTATGTATTTCTATATTCGTAGACTGGTTTTTGTTCGAAGTAAGTTGTTGTGGGTGATCATGGCGTGTAAATAGTCTTTGGTTTGTCTTGCCTTGTTAAGTATGGAGGTGATGTGCGTGTTAAAGGTTAGTCTGCGGTCGATTCTAATTTCCAGATATTTTGTGTGGTTGGTCGTTGATGAATTGGATTTGGCGCGGGATATAAATATGCTCTGTGTTTGGAAAACTTGATGACTTGAATCTTATATTTTCCAGAGGTATAACCACAAGAATGGCGTGTTAAGATGACGTTATAGGTTTGTTATTGGTTGTATTTAGGATCATAATTAAAATCTGTTATGTATTACGTCATAGGCGAGATTTCTTAATTTATTTAGTATGGCGGACACTCAGCGATAAGTGATATTGGTTTATAGAGATTATCTATTACAAAGCCTGCCATAATAAATAAATAAGGAAAGTACTAAACAATTTACCTGTACTTTTGGGTGCATTCCCAGCAGAATAAGAAGAAATCCCAATGCAGATGAAATCGTTTCAAATCCCTAAAACAAATATAATTGTGTAGTAATCCTACTATACAGTCAAAGGGTAAAAGACAAACGTACTTAACACAAATTTGGTTTACGATATATATTACTTATCCCAGTCTAAGCAATTTTTATTTATTTATTTATTTATTTATTTATTTATTTATTTATTTATTTATTTATTTATTTATTTATTTATTTATTTATTTATTTATTTATTTATTTATTTATTTATTTATTTATTTATTTATTTATTTATAATAAAACATGTGTGAATCACTTATATGAATAACAATTTGTCAAATACAATAATAGTATGTGTAACGTCTTAGGTGGGGTTATTGCTTATTAAGGGTGTAGGCTTTTAATGATACACGAGTAACATTAGTAATGTAATATGTAATTAAGAGGCCACACGCCGTGCGCTCTTATTGACATATTAAATACGACTGTGCTTTAGCAATAGCCAGGCGTGTGGCCTGATAACCACCTGCTATATTATTTATACATAATAGATAATGTAAACAAATGCGTACATTTTGTTTAGATATATCACAGTATGTTTACAATTTTAAAAAAAAATCATCAAAAAGATGGAAATTATGTTATAAATCTTCAGAGGACAACCTTAAAGAACCAACTGAAGCTAAAAACTCAGGTATTGTGTAGAAAGCATTTTCTAATAAGAATCTTTTTAATTCAATTTAAATTGATGAAGAGGCAAATCTTTTATGCAAGAATGAAGTGCATTATAAAAAATACAGTCAAAGTAGTTAGAACCATTTCTGCTCCTACTTAGCCTATGGTAAGGTACAACCAATTTTCCCTTGTTACGAGTGCCAAAGTGATGAATATCGGTGTTCTGTTGATATTGAAAGATTTTTTAACGTAAAGCAGACATTGTAAAATAAACAGACAAGGCAAAGTTAAAATTTTAAATTTAATAAAAGATTCACGGCAGTCATCACGGAACCCAAGGTTAGACATAATGCGAACAACTCTATGTTGAAGCTTGAAAACCCAAAGGGAGCCGCTACAATGACCCCACACAATTATAGCATACGAAATATAACAATGGAACATGCCATGATAACATGACAGTAGCACATTAGGTGAAAGTGATCTTACCAAAGAGTTTATGAAATAAATAGTTCGACAAAGTTTTTTGCATAGCAGATCACAGTGAGTGTCCCAACTTAATTTGCTATCCAGGGTGATACCGAGAAAAGTAACTGATTGCTCCTTTGAAAAAGAATCCCTTTTTAATGAAAAAATTATTTGTTTGGTTTTATCCCTATTCAGGGCAAACTTGTTATCATTAAACCATGATTCAGTGAGGCATAAAGATGTCATACTGTCAGCTACCAGTTGAGCCATATTATCACTCTTATTATATAGAGTGGTATCATCTGCATAAAGGACAACATCACACTTGTCTTTTAGAAAAAAAGGTAAGTCGTTAATGAAGCATAAGAAAAGGAGCGGACCGAGGATGGAACCTTGAGGAACACCAGAAAATACTTCACACATGCTGGACAATTTGCCTTTGTAAAAAACACGTTGTGACCTATCAGTCAAATATGAAGCAATTAGTTTAATACTATCATCATCAAAATTGAAACCTTTTAATTTGTTAATTAAGAGGGCATGATCAACACAATCGAAAGCCTTAGTCAAATCACAAAATTTAACGGCAAGATAACTACCCTCCTCAAAAACATCTGAAATTTTATTTACTAATTTGACTAATGCGTCACTAGTAGATAATTTTTTTCGAAAGCCGAATTGCTCAGCACAAAACAAACTATTATTTTCAAGATAAGAAGCAATCTGAGTATTTAATATACATTCAAAAACTTTCGAAAAAGTGGTTAAAAGAGAAATAGGACGATAGTTTTTAATATCATCAAACATACCCTTTTTATGAACAGGGATCACTTTTGCTAGTTTCAGAAAATCAGGGAAAACTGCTTTCTTTATGCAAATATTAAACAATTTGGTTAGCGGAATAAGAATACTGTTGATGACTGATTTAACTAAAGAGATGTTAATATTAAACAAATCTTTCGATCGGGAATTCCTCATCGCTAAGATAACAACTCGTACATAGTTGAAAGAAACTTCTTCAAAATGGAAAGAAGGTACCAAACCAGAGAAACAATGTGTATAAGTAGTTGTGGTACTGGTGTTAGTATTCGATAAATTGGATAAGATTTCTACAACAGAATCAATAAAAGAATAGTTGAAGTCATCAGCTGAGAAACGAGTGTTCATATCATTGGCTCTGTTTTTAGAATCTTTGCAATTATTAATCAAATCCCATTTTCTTTTATTATTATTTTTAGCTCTAAGAATGTAGTTGTCATAGGCATTAATTTTAGCATTTTTGAGTGCATGACGATAAGCATATTTTAATTTATTAAAATGCAGTTTGAATTCTGCACTAGGAAAAGCAGCATAGAATTCAACATAAAGTAAATAATTATCACGCATCTTTCGTAGGTCAGCCGTAAACCAATTGACAACTTTTTTGGAACAATTATTCAATATCCTTAAGTGTTTGATAGGAAAACATAGATCAGCTGCAAAGGCAATTATAGACATAAAGTTAGTAAATTTGTCATTAATGGACAGACTATTATCATCAATAAAGTTCTAGTTAACTAGTTGGAGATGATTAAAAAATTTATATTTCCCATATATTGTATAAGGTCGATAAGATTTACGATAATTAACAACTTTAACATTATCGTTAAGATTTAATTGAGTGGCAAGGCCAAAATGATCAGACAAGCCAGTCTTAACCACTCTACAAGAGAGAGATGGAATATTGGTAAAGATTGTATCAAGACAATGAGAAAGACGAGTAGCTATTTTATTAACAATGTTCAAGCCAAAGGAAACAAAAAAAATCAATCAGTGTTATGGCTGCTTTCTCAGTACATTCAAAATGAACATTAAAATCACGACAGACCAAGAGGCAAACCAAAAGGCAAACCAAGGTGCTTAAATACTCTGTGAAGAGTTTCACAAAATATGTCAATTGATCCCTTATTAGGGAATCTATAAATAGTAATAATAGTAAGATCGATACGATTAAAATGTATTGCACATAATTCTCAATTGAGTATTTATTGACTGACTCCAACACATTAGGAGTGGCGTAAAATTTCTCATCTACAAAAATAGTCACTCCTCCCCAAGAAAATTTAGATCTGACAAAGCTAGAGATAGGTACCAAATTATTAATTTTAACAAATTGTAGAGCATCATTCTTTATGTTCACTGCGGTTAAACATAACACGTCGCATATAATTTTATTAGAGATAAAAAATGCTTCCATGTCATTAATTTTATTGCTTAATGATTGAATATTCAAACAAAAAATATTCAAGGTTGAGACCCCTGGAGATTTACGAAACTTAACCTCATGTGTTTTATTAAAAACTGATTTGTCATAGTTTATTGAAAAACCCTACTCTGAGCCTGATTACTTTTGAATCTAAATGGTTTGACGATAACATGATTACCCCATAAGTTATTTGACAATATTTTACTTACATGTAAATTATTTACGCCAATTTGAAAAGACTTATAATTGTTAAATTTGGTAGTTAATTCAACACAAACTGAAGCTTCAATGTTGTTTTTACTAAGAAATCCCAAGATATCTTCTTTATTAAATTTAGGATGTACTCTAGATACAAAAATAAATCTGGATTTTTCAACTCCTTGAATGTTCGAGTCTGCATTATTATCGTAAATTAATAAGTTCTTATTATTTTTATTGAGGTTAAAATTTAAAGAGGTGTTCTTAAAAGTGGGCTTATTTAAGTTAGCAGGTCTAAATTTATTAACAGGAGCAGCAGAGCAAAGTGGTTTTTCCAAATTAGGCAATGTTATTGACAACAGCAGCTGTTTTGGCGGAATATGAGCCACCCACATGTTTATTATGTTAATTTTGCTTTTTAAATGTATCTATTCGGACTGCCATATTTGACAATTCGTCATTGCAAGTAGCTTTAGCGACGGCAACCGCATTAGTTGAATATGACGCATATATTTGCTTACTGTGTTTAAGATCAGAGTCAAAGTGCATTGAACTTGAACTTTCACTTGCACGAGATCTACGCGGCGCACATGTATTCGAAACCGGTTGATCATAGTTTAGCTGAGCCTTAAATGAATCATTCTGTAATTGTAGTATAACAATTTTCTCCTTTAATAGTGCAGCGTTTTCGTGCAGTAAACAAATTTCATTGCGAAGTGAAGATATCGGTTGTCTTTGAATATCACAAACCATATTAGGAGCCAAATTTTTATTGGCATCTAGAATGACGCAAAAAGCCGAAATAGGATCGATTATATTAATACAACAATTAACATTGGAATCATCAACAAAATGCAGCTTTTTTTGCTCAGCACAACTTCTGTGGAAAACTGCTTTGCACATTTTGCATAAAACACATTTAGGGCCACCGGAAGCTCCCCTAAAGCACACTTTACAAATAATTTTATTGGAGTCATCAACACGCGGGCCCGTCTTTGTCGGCCATTTCTGTACTTTAAGCAGTACTACCTCGACAATAGCATGTTTTTAAAAGAGGAGTTACGTGTCTTAAATAAGAATTCGTATGCATGATTTACAAGCGACCACAGATTTATTGTTATAGTCTCTACCTTCGATTGCAATTTTTTAGCAAGTTATGAAAACAATTTTATAAAAGATAAGTTTAAATCGGCAAAGTGCTGAGGGAATTTGGCAGCCACATGCTGCTTAGCCCCCTACACAACCACTTAATATCGGAGAAATAGGGTATATAATTGTAAAACAATAGAAAAGGACCGAACTGTATTTAACAAGAAAGAACAGCGCCTATGATGAAAGACAACAAACATAGAAACAAGAAGAAAATGGTTGAAAGCATATGTGTGGAGCAGAGCACAGTATGCCTATGAAATATGGGCAGTAGGAAAAGCAGATAGAAAAACCGATAGCAGATTTTTAAATGTTGTGCTCAGATGTAAAGAGGATGATAGCATGGACAGACAAAGTTAATAACAAATAGGTTATAGAAATAGTAGTGGAACAAAAAATATCTGTGGAAAAAAAATTAGGAAAAATAGACGGGCAGAATACGTTCTAAGGCATTTTTGGGGAATAGTACGGGATATATTACAAGCAGAGATAGGAAAAAGTAGGTAGATGTAGAACTAGATCAGATAGCGATAGATGCAGACTGTGTAAATTTCAGGGAAATGTGTAGGTTAGTTCAGAATAGGAAACAATAAGGGTACGCGTCTGAAGACATAATGATGATAAAACTTGTAGACCTAGATCAGACTATTGTACACAGATAGTGAAAGATGTAAGCTGTCGAAATTTGAGAAAATATATAGGTTAGTTCAGAATAGGAAACATTTCCAGGACTGATGACCTAATGATGATGAGGATGAGGCATTTCTACTTGTTTTTTTAAAGAGTATTTATTTAAAACCAAATCTAACCTTGAAGAGATTTTGTATTACGAATTTATTGAGACATATAGTTTTATACTTCCGACTTATGAATTTTCAGTACGCAAATCCTTCAAAGTGAAATTTGAGTTATTTTGTGTAAGATAGAAATTTCTTGATAAGTGATCTATTTATTGCTTCTGGAGGGTTCATAACTGGTGTTGGCACTTTCTTTGAAGTCGTCAAAGTGTAAACATGCCTCAAATGCAGCTGTTGTTATGCCTCAGGAGACTTTGAATGGTTAGTTGAAGAATTCCTAATAACAGCAGGACTAAAATGTTCAAGCAAGAGAATTTGCATGTGTTTTTATAAATAAACGCGTAGGTTAAAAGCAAAAGTTAATAATTGTTGAAAAGTCTCTACATATCAAACATTCATGATTATTATAGACCGAAGTAAGTATGGCAAGCATAATCATTTATCCTATATATTAATTTCCACGCATAATTTGAAACTTTCTGCAGGTTTACTTATAAATTTCGCAAACTAACAACCTAAATTTTCTGCTTATTAAGTAGAGATCGATTTATAACGCACTACCTACCCAAAAGTGTTCCCAGCTAGCTTTTGTGTGTGTGTTTTAAGGGTATTTCTAATTTTTAGACCCTATCTTTCTCGCATTCGATTTGTAAAACATTGTTCCTAACCTTAAAATTTTTTTCATATTTTTCGGAAACAGTAAGGAGTGTAGTATGCTGTCAGTAAAAATATATTTTATTAATATTTAGATAGTTTTCTTAATTTGCATTTCTTAAAGCAGTATTTTGTATAGTGCAAGTATATGCAACAATAGATCTACTTACCGCAGCTAAGATGCTTTCGCTTTCTTGACGCAATTCTTCAAGAGTAAATTTTCCAGTTCCTTCAAGTGCAGATGGTAGAAAATCTACAAGTCTTCTTGGTATGGATTCTGCACAAAAACATAATGGAATTAACGTATGTACTTATTTCTTAAGTATGGTGTGGTAATCTTATACTGGGGGGGTATTTGTACCCCTTAGGAGATGCCTTTTGAGTTTCAATTATCTATAACTACAATTTTCAATCAATGCTTATAAAATACTTCGTGTCGTTTAAGATTGTCTTATTTGATATATCTAAAATTAATTTAGCGTTTCAAACAGTGGCGTAACTACACCCCTGCCAGCCCCCGCTATGCGGGGGGGCCCCAAGTGCAAGAAGGCCCAAACGATAATAAACTCAACTTATTCATCTTCAACGTATTTGGCAGGTAAGAAACGGTCAAGAAAATATTGCAGATAATTCAGAAACCGCAGGTTAACGAACGTTTTCTTGATGTTACTACTAGGAACTGCTGAAATACAAGAAATAATAATTAAGATAAATACTGAACACCACCTGCAGCCTGCATCCTTTCTTCTTTCTATCCGTTCTGTCCTATTTTGTAAGGGTTAATAAACAGATGAAAGAGACTGTAAACTTTAATAACAAAGATGTCTATATTATTCTTAAGTGATAAGTTGTATAAAGTGGTAAAGCATTATTAAACGACGTATAGTAGGGTTAGTTTGGTTTGTGGGATTTTAAATAGGAATAAAAGGGCTATTGTCTGTACAGTACAGATTCACAGGATGGCAGGTAGCTTAGTAACCTTCGCTTTCTAGAAATATAATACTAGAAAGAAATTCATTTTGTGGTTTCTAGTCAGCTGGTTGCAACGTATTTGCATTAGCTGCATTATATATAACGGAAAGGAAGTAAAAAATCATTCCAGTACGTTTTACTCAATAGTGTTGTGTTCGTATTACAGGAGGTCTTTCATATTTAAACGTAAGTATTTATATCTATTTTTTATTAAACTACTATTGATTTGATCATAGTTGAAGTCGCGCTGAGAAATACATATAAATAAATCTTTAAGCATTCAATAAAAATCATTTATATTTTGTTAATTAAAGCATTTAAAGCAAAGTATGTATGTGTTATTTGTAATTTCAAAAGGCTTTTAAATAATTATTACTTATCTAATTACATTATAATTAATTTCATTCAAAATTGCAGGAAATAATATACAATGAGCACTACAAGCGGCGCTGCAAAAAACGAAAAAGGAAACTATTGGAAGAATCAAAGAGCAAGATTCCAAAAATAAGTTCCTTTTTACTTCTAAAGAGTCCGAAAACAAGAACAATCTATGAAAGAAATTGGGCTTTCGACAGTAGCATCTACTAGTTCCGCTACAGACGAACAGCAGTCGTCAACAATTTTAAAACTCTCACCCAGGGCGCAAGTACATCACATAATGACGGCCGCGATAGAAATTTGGAACTAGATACCACTACAATTACAGAGGTAAATGTGAGTAGTACTTTTTCACTTAATGAACTATCTATGGATCTGACGAAAGAATATCCAACCGATTTTGCACATTTTTAAAATCAATGTTTTACAACATGACAATTTAAGAAAAGAAATAATTAATTACGGATTGTGTAGACCAGATGGTGCGTTTCCTAAAGATAATAAAAATAGAAGTTTTTCAGTTCACTATTATTACTTAATAACTGCAAGCGAAAATAAAAGCAATACGTTAAACTTACCACACAATTCAAATGGGTGGTTGTGTTATTCTAAATTAAAAATTGTGTTTATTGTCAACCATGTTGGCTGTTTGCTTCAGTAAGGTCAAGTTGGACGACCGGAATTAATGATTGGCAGGGTTTATCAAAAAATTAAAGAGCATTTGCTTGCTCAATCTCATTTAACTTGTTGTTTTATTTACGATATGTGGAAAAAAATTATACCATAGATAAGAAAGATACTCTACTATTAAAACAAGAAACTGAATTTTGGAAAAATGTTTTACACAGACTTTTCAATGTTACTTTAACACTATCCCAGCGCATGCTGTCATTTCGAGGACATAGAGAAAGTTTTTCTGATTCAAAAGACAGTTACAACGGTAATTTCTTAAGTTTAGTTCATTTAATTAGTAACTATGATCCTATATTACAAAAAGTGCTTGAACGACCCAAAGGTTCAATTAAATATCTTTCCCCAAAAATTCAAAACGATATTATTAATACTTTAAGCGCACACTTAAAAATATTTTATTAAATAAAATTAGATCCGCTCCTTTTTCTCAATCATAATAGACACTACACAGGATATAACTAAGATTGATCAATTAAGTAAAATTGTAAGATATATTGATTTTAAAAAGACAGCTTGGGAGAGGTAACCAAATAGATATTTGTGAAACTTTTGTGGGTTTTACAAAGTAGAGTCCCAATCTGCTGAAGGACTATGTAATACTATATTAAGCAATTTAACCAACATGCAATTAGATATAAATAAATGTAGAGGGCAGGGCTACGATGGAGCTAACGTTATGAGCGGTACGTATTCTGGCGTGCAAAGAGAATTTTAAACATAGAGCCTGCAGCCTTATATATGCACTGTAGTGCCCATAACTTAAATCTAGTCATAAATGATGCCGTTAAAGGTATAAAAGAAATAGAATCGTTTTTCTACTTTTAGAAAACATATATACATTTTTGCTAATAGTATAGTAAGATGGAATTGGCTTTCTGTTTTAAAGAAAATTTCACACAATTGAAACGCTTAAATCCGACACGTTGGGCGGATCGAGTAAAATCTTTAGCTGCCATAAGAATTCGGTATAAAGATATAGTAATGTCTCTTAATAAAATTATTATGATATCAAAAAACAGATGAACGAAATGACGCAAAGCAAATATTAACTAGCATGGATAATTTTAATTTTATTTTTTAAGTGTTTTTAAGTCAAATTCTAGAAGAGCTTAACAAGCTCTCACAAACTGCTCAGAGTGAAAAGGCGAATATTAATCAGATAACTCTCTTATTACAAAAACTTTAAAATTTTTCAAGGAAACAAGAAATAACTATTCCAACATCAAGGAGGAAGCAGCGAAAGTTGCAGGGCAATGGAATATTAAACCGGAATTTATAAAAAAGGCAACCAAAATAAAAAGCATTACGATGAATTATCCAATGATTATCGATTTAATGATGAAGAATTTAAATTTAAAATAAATGTATTTTATCGCGTAATGGATATTATAATTTCACAGCTGTCGAATCGTTTTAAATCGCTTTTTCATGTAAACGAAAAGTTTAATTTCTTAGAACCTAATGTATTTTTGAATTTAACTGCAGACGATATTTTATCTAAGGCAAAACAATTGCAAAAATTTTACTACAAAGATTTAAATGATGCTATAGGTATAGAACTTACTACACTCAAAAATAATAGACTTATTTGTGATGAATTAAAAATGTTAACGGTATCTTACAATTTTTAGAATATCTAGTACTTTCCAAATCTACAGGTTCTAGCAGTTTTCCAAACACCATAACAGCCTTAATGTTATACCTAACTTTACCCGTTAGCGTTGCAAGTGCGGAGAGATCTTTCTCAAAATTAAAAATTATTAAAATTATCTTAGGAACCGCACTTCACAAGATAGATTAGACGATTTATCCCTCTTAGCAGTAGAACATGACACTGCCAAAAATATGAATATAGAGGATACAATAAACGCGTTTGCAGCAAAACATGCAAGAAAAACAAAATTTTGAATTTGATTTGGAATGTCTGCTAGCTCATAGGTTTTTACTGTATCAAATTTTTAGGTGTAAATAATTTTGTGCGGCGTATAAATATGTAGATTTAATATTAATTAACTTATAAGTTTGAATTTATGTAATTTGGTTTTATAATTAATAAAGCACTTGATTAATATAGTATATGTATTTAATTCTATACTGCTTCCTTCTCTACATGTACTATAATTTAAAAATATGGCTAAATATAAGCCAGTAAAAGTAATACATTTTAAAGAGAGCCCACTTTAAAATTTTTGCGGGGGGGCCCAAAAATCGTAGTTACGCCACTGGTTTCAAATAAACTTATAACCTTGTCAGTTGCGTGTAATAGTATAAAATCGCTTTAGAGTAAGTTCTTTTTCAAATAGGTGCTTATTAATGTAAAAAATGTAAAGGCTTGGAAGTCAAATCGTGTTTTGATTATATTTTACCGTTTGCTACATGCCATCCCTCCATGTAGATATTTTCGCGCGTACTTAATAAAAATTTCAGACTCTTTACTGAGTTAACACTCATTTACGTATTTATAAACGATTGCTGCACCCTGTAGGATTTTTATTAAAATATGTAGTAGTAATTAAAAAATGTTTCAATCTAGTTTATTTTGGAGATAGCGTTTAAATGTGGCATTCGATTATCGTAACATTTTCTTGCGGAATGGATTTATGTATGAGGTTATTTCTGGCTCGTTTGTCATTATCCCGTATCTAATATAAATTATACATTGGTTTATGCTACATTTTCTATAATTTTATGCTGTAAGTTAGACAAGTCCGCATACACGTCATTCAGATGTCTTTTTAAAGATATATTTCATATCGTGTATTTTATACACGTCTTGGTTTGAAGCGCTTAGGACAGGTTGTTATACGGAATGAGACGTTAATCAGGTTTGTCCTTTATCAAGAGTAGTTCGCTTGTTAGAATGAAATTATAAGTTGCTTGTAAGATGGATATATCTCATCAACTTCTTTTTAAAAAACCGTTTTAGTTTCGTTTGTGCAAAATTGGGAATATGTTATTTGAAAATGTCGTAAGGAAGTTGTCTTCGTTATTCCTTAGTATCATTAGTAGCATTAACTAATAAATGCGCCATTAAATGCAAGTGTAATTCGAGTTATGTCGTAGAAATTAAATCTGCTATAGTGTAGAATTAAGTGTCTCGTGTAAACAACGAATACCGAATATCTAACGCTAGAACTTTTGAAATTATAAGGCACTTATTGATGGCGTATTTTAGTACCGAATAGAATAATCCTGTATTATCGAAGTAACATAGATGCTAGTATGAGGCGCCATGTGTTCCATCAGATGCCGACCACAAAAAATGTTGTGCCCCAACAATGAATTAGCAGAGCTTACAAGATCACGATGTCAAGCTCTATTACTTGCTGTTTTTTCCCTCTTCATCTTTTGATTACCTGCATCAGTAAAATAAATTGAATTTGGATTTCCTTGGTCGAGGTTTTCAGGTTACTCATCGCGCACCTGCAGATGGTACAGGGTTTGAAATGGAAGTTACTTCCTTCCAATCGTCGGAAATGTTACGGGGACCGCTGTTATTGGTTGACTATTTATTCGATAAAGATCGACATTAACTGTCTTATAAATTCCGTTATTAAATTTTTTTAGAGTCACCCTACTGTTTAGGTGCGGTTTAGTACATCATTCTTAACCGCCTGCAGCGAAATGCATTTTGTTCTATAGATGGGTTTTTTTTTAGTTCTGTTGTCGATTATGTAAGTGTAGACTTTTTCTAATGAATATTTTACATATATAAAAATTTAAAAATCGTGATAACAACACGACTAAAAACAGTCCACTATACATATTTTTGCTTAATTTTTGCTTTATGTTCATGTTAGAATTATCGTGTAAAATTAGTTAAAGATAATTAGAAAAGAGTATACATTACTTTTGCATCGATTTTTGTATTGTATAAGTCCTCCCGAACGTTCCGGATAAATGTTTTTTTTATCTAGTTGGTTTTCCTTTTATGACATGTTTTCTTAAGTTCTTTTTAAATAAATGTTCTTTCTTGAGGTCCCGTTTTTTTCTTTGTGGCATATCCCACCCTACGACTTTTTAGCAAGCACGGCCTTCTTTAGATTCTTCCTTTTCTGTAGCGATACTCGATGTGGACGATTTTCTTTGCTTATTTTACTTTTCTTTCTTGTCCGCACGAAATACTGTAACACGGTTTTTCGTGCTTTTCAAAAATAAACAGTTGGTTGGTTAATTTTTATGTATTTTCAAAATATTCATTTCGGCCATTTGTCCTTAATTTCTATAATGGATTCGGCAATTCAGTTTCTAGCAGTCAGAAGCTCAAAGCTTTCTTTCTGCAAAAAAGCGGAATATCAAGTAATTCTAGCAGTGTCAGTCAGGGCAGTCCAATATTGTAAATTGCTTGAAGAACGCTTGAAGTGGTGAGCAAATAATAAATACAGGTGCTTGTCAAAAAAATTCTTTTTGGTTAAAAACACATATTGCAGACGCTAAGATTCTTAGAATTTTTTAAAAACATTCTTGCCAAAACAATTTTTGGATATTAAAAATACATGTTATCACATGCTGCAACCGAATGCCATCGTTATTCAAATATAAAAGCATCTTGTAAAATGCGGTAACAAAACTACGATAGCTAATTAGGAGAGAAAAGTGGACTGTATATTAAATTAAGTGATAATTAACAAACAACATATAATTAAAATTTTAATCAGATCAAGCGTTTACTAAAAGCATTCACCTGGTGGTTATGAAGCCGTGTCAACGAAAAAAAAACGATGTAACATCTACTCTGCTTTTGCAAGTGTAGCGAAGCACATTTATGACGATAGCGGTTCTGAAGAAAAGCTGTTCATAATTAGGAGTTTTACGCATACATGTAAACCAGCGATGCGAACTGTTCGAAAGACAAATCGATTCTGCCTTGCTTCGTAGATTTTCCAGTCACTACACTGTTCTTGCACATGCGGAATAACACAGAGTTTTATCACTCGCGGCACTTATTGGCGCGTGCTTCCAGTAAACCATGGAAATTTTACTAACAAATTTACATATACCGAGGCGAACGTAAATAATCAACAAACTCAATAGAAAATAAAAGTTAGCTAAAATTATTTACAATATAAACGGAACACATATAGTTTTACAAAAATTATTGAAGGAAAACGTCTATCATTTGCCTCTCAAATAAACGAAGCTGCGCGTGATTTGATTGAATCGAATCGGAAAAAGCTTAATATCCACCATTATATTTGCCGCTACGAGCTGAAGGTGATAAAAAAGGTAAATTTGAGGATTTTTTGCAATTCTGAATAGAAAGTAGGTATCAGATTCTAAACGAGCATCTAAAGTTTTCCAAAACTCAAAATACACCTCTCACAGAATACAAAATCAAATATTTTTAATTTGTAGAAAATTAATTAGGGAAAAAATTATGAAAGGTGTGAATTTAAGTGCAGCATTTTCAATTATAGCTGATGAAAGTGCGGATATTGCTAGAATGAACAGCTTGGAGTAAGATTTGTAGTAATAACAATTCGTTCTAACACGAACTTATAGACTTCACAATCCTTATATCGGCGAACGCAAAAGATATAGCTGTTGCAATTTTAGACCCATGTGATGAATATGGTCTTTACATAGATAAATTAGTTGGGCTAAGGTTTGATGATTGCTCCACGGTGGCAGGTCATGAGCAGGGGATACCGATACATATATATACAAAACAATATATTTTTACAGGGCGTCCCATAGATTAAATTTACTGATAAATGATTAAAGCGAGATTTTGAAGATTCAAAATTCAACAGGTACCATTAAAGAAATCGTTACTTTCTTTCGAGATAGTTAGTTAATAAATATATATGTTTCTAGTATTCCACTATTTTGTGAAATACGCGGATCTGCTAAATATAAATCAATAAGGTTGTTTGTGGAACATATTGCTGATTCTATGAACGTTTTGGAAAATATAGCTCATAGCTGCGAAACAAATACTCAGAGAAGATATAGGGCCAGTCACTTTTTAATTTCGTTTTTTTATCGAAATTTATCCTTTGTCTGCATATTATGGCCAAATATTCTAACAAATTCGAACCTGCTTATAATATACAGCAGTCTAAAAGTGTAAACCTATTTTCCCTTAAATTGTACATAGATGAACTACTCAAAATTTTTAAGACACACCGTAGTGATCCCGAACAATATTTTAAAGAGGTTTATAAAAAAAAGTATTGAACATGCCCATGGTTTTGCATTGGATATTACAATACTACGCACTGCACCAAGACAAACCCATAGTGTTTACTATATCAACGCACCCGAGCTGAACACAGAACAGAAAAAGAATTGCAGTTGACTATATCAAAGTACACGATCTGAAAACAGAACAAACTAAGAATCACGAGAATTTTCAGCTCATTCTTTGTGGTACGTTCATTGGTCAATCAAAATTTGGAGATTCGTTTACATTCAAAAACTGAAATACACAATTCCATTGGTTTAAGACATCATTAACTTTTTTCAACACACGAAGCATCAGAAATTGAAACGACACCCCCGTACAATTCCACAGCAACGCACTCGACAAGGCCTAAGCCACCACTACCACGACGCCTTCCAAAGAGTTCCGAAGATGACCGAAGACTTCTGAACCCTCTATACTTGTAAATATTGTCAATTAGTAGTTTTTAATGTCATTTCATAATTGTTTGTAACTTAACGTTGTTCCACAAGTAAAACACGAAGCCTTCCAAAGACCGCCGAAGACGTCTGGACCTCTTTAATCTGTAAATATTTTCTAACTACGGTTATTCAAGATCCTAATCGGCCTCACAAGCAAATTCGAAGCCTTCTGAAGAGATCCGAAGATTACGGAAGCCTTTTACACCGCATTTAAACTGTATATACATTCATTTAATAAGTGTTCAAGTTTATTTTGGTTCCACAAGCAACCATGAAGCCATCCCAATAGTTCCGAAGACTATTGAAGACTTCCGAACTGTTTCAAACGGCTAAAATCGTTGAATTTTGACTATTTCACTTTTGTTTTTATGTATTTATGAAACATATAATTATTTTTGCTTATACTTATTAAACAAATAATCAAATAAAGCGTACATGCTTTCAGACGCCGCCCACCCAAACGATAACAAGTAGCATCCAATGTGACTGGGCCGTCTTCACAAAAGATTTTGCAAACAGCTCGTTTGCAAGAATCACCAACATGCCAAAGACAAGGAGTCAAACCACATCACACGTCCAGCCTGACACCAACCAGCCGCCTTCAACCCAAGAGGTCACACAACTACCAACAGTTCTGAAATCAGTGGCTCTCAACAAATACAACCAGCAAAATGGTCACAATCAAAGCGCTCGTGAAAGACCTGTACCACGTCATCACGGCGACCTCCGAAGCAGGACACCTACATTTTCTGGCACCCGTTTGGAGGATCCCGCAAAATTCCTCCAACAGATGGAAGCGATGGACTCAGATGTACCTATAACAACCGCTCAATTCCGAGGCTAAGCAGCCACATGGTGGGAAGCATATGCAATCTTCCAACCCACCTACAGCGAATTCAAAAGTTCTTTCTGGACAAGTACGACAGTCTAACCATCAGAGCCAAAATAACCTCCGAGAACTATGGACAGAAGCAAATTACGTCTCAATCAGTAACCGCCTTCCTTGGCACTAAGGTACGACAAGCCCACCGCTCAAAACTAGACATCAATCGGGACATGGAGCTGTTCACGGATCTCCTCCTACCGACACTGTGAAATCCAATTCAGTGCCACATGCCAACAACAGCATGGAAAATAGTCTGCCGCCTCACAAAAATCGATGAAAACGTGAAAGAGGCAACAATAAGGACGACCAACCCCATACCAGCTGCCAGACGTCTACCCACAGCAGAAGAACTACCAATGTGCCGCTTCTGCCGTCATTAAGACTGGTACCGAGACTGTTTAACCAGGAACTCGGAAAACGACACCCCGGCCGAGCCACGCCAAACTACAGCCCGATCGGGCAAAACGAACTGGCGAGACTAAATATCAGCTACGATGACCCACTGCCAAGGATCTTTGTCACCATACAAAAGATAACTTTCGACGCATTACTAGATACAGGAGCATCGACGTGCATGATTACGGAAGATCGAATACCCGCAGGTTCACGGGTAGAACCCTACCATGTCTTCGCCTATCTTGCCGAAGCAGGGACAGAAATGGCATTCAAAGGCAAGTACCGCACGCCATTCACTCTAGGAAAAGTGACGGATCACGAAATATTCTTGATAGTAGCAAACCTCGCTGAGGTGATGGATTACGAACAAGCCTCCATACATTTCGGAGCACATATCCGTAAGACGCTCCACTGGAACGAAACGGTGACGCCCGTTACCTTACATGTGATTTTTCAATGCTCCACCGGAAGGAACTACATTGGCCAGGAAGCGAGTTTCTTTTTTACCTGAAAAATTTCGAATTTTGCCGAAGCCTTGCTGTTCCAAGCAAGGTAGGGATCTTTAGCGTGTGTGACAACACTCACACACGGGACCTCCATTTTATCTCTCATCCGAACGAGGGTGAATTTTTGTGAAAAATGCTCGCCTAACATTTTTTAAGCGGACTGTGTCGGGATTTGAACCCGGAACTTTGGGCGTAGTAGTCACAAATATACCACTACGCCACGGAGCCGTGTTACCTGTTGCCGCCAACAAACCACACGCCAACTGACACTCACCAGTTTCCAGTTCAATTTTTGCCCAGCAACCTTCGGGAAGAATTCCAACCAGTAATCGATATATCAGCACAACCTACTACTACAGCCAACACTAGCCTATTGTCACTGGACACCAAAACATGCAGACCACTCAGCCCGTATTGTTCTACCCAATTATGTGCAAGGCGCACAACCAGAAAGGCATACCTGTAGATGGATGTCCCAAAAACAGGTACCCTTTCGACGACAATTATCGCACCCAGCAGCAGGCGATCATGGAGTAGCCCGACGCCGCCGCACAAAGCAAAAAGCAAAAAGCAAACGCAGGCACAGGTTTAAATATTTTGACTACAATGACCCTGCCGCTTCCTCGCAACAACCTAGCTACGCTACACTCTTCAGCAGGGAGGAATGTTGACTATATCACCGCGCCCGAGCTGAACACAGAACAGACTAATGAATTGCAGTTGACTTTATGAAAGTACATGAGCTGAAAACAGAACAACTAAAAATCGCCAGAATTTTCAGCTTATTGTTTGTGGTACCCAAAAATCAGCACGTTCATTGGTCAATCAAAATTTGAAGATTATTTTACATTCATAAACTGAAATACATAATTCCATTGATTAAAGACATCATTAACGTTTTTCAACACAGGAAGCATAGGAAATGTAAGTGTATAAATATAATTGCAAATTTTTCGGAAGACATTCCTTAGTGCTTACCATTGCCTAAGGAATCACCTTTCAGTGCTCCCCATAGCCTGCAAAACCTGCAGCAGGCAGTGCTCCCCATAGCCTGTTGTACTTCAGCGCGCAGTGCTCTTTCTAGTCTGCGTATTCTCCGACGGTGACGCTGTCCGCCGCCGTACCAAGGGCACGTCACTACTATTCATCACTCAATAGCTAATAAACTACGTATGGGCATTAAGCTCCGTTCCATACTTCACCGACAAGTCGTTATTGTGATTACGTCTGTCAATTCTACCACCGAGACGACACCCCCGTGCAATTCTACGACGAAGCACTCGACAAGGCCTAAGCCACCACTACCACGACGCCTTCCGAAGAGTTCCGAAGACGACCGAAGGCTTTTGAACCCTCTATACTTGTATATATTGTCAATTAGTAGTTTTTAATTTCATATCATAATTGTTTGTAACTTAACGTTGTCCCACAAGTAAAACACGAAGCCCTCCGAAGAGTTCTAAAGACATCTGGATCTCTTCAAACTGTAAATAGTTTCTAACTACCGTTATTCAAGTTGCTTCTCATTTTCACAAGCAAATTTCGAGGCCTTCCGAAGAGATCCGAAGACTACCGAGACCTTTCACACCGCCTTTAAACTGTATATACATTTATTTAATAAGTGTTTAAGTTTATTTTGGTTCCACAATCAACCTTGAAGTTTTCCGAAGAGTTCCCAAAATTACCGAAGACTTCCGGACTGCTTTAAACTGTTAAAATCATTCAATTTTAACTATTTCATTTTTATTTTCATGTATTTATGAAACTTATAATAATTTTTGCTTATGCTTATTAAACAAATAATCAAGCCAAGCCTACATGCTTTCAGACGCCGCCCACTCGAACGATAACAATAGGTCGAATTATTATATCAGTAGTGTTGAAGATTACTTTCGAATAAGTCCTTTTATTCCATATTTGGATTCTCTAATACAGTATATTCCCTTAAGGTTTTTTGAAGATGCTACGTCTTCTGTTTTACTCTCTGGATTAGATTTAAATAACTTAAGAGACAACAATATAAAAGAGCATCGTTAAATAAAAAGAAAAAATAGCCAGTGTTACAACATTGATAACTTTCCACAACAGTTGCAAACATGGGTTGAACTTTGGCAAAATAGAGAGATTCAACAAAATATAGACTTTGTAGATTTACGTGAATGAAGTTTCTTTTTTTCCGGCCATCACAACTGCGCTGAATATTTTGTTGACACTATCCCAACTATTGCAGCAATAGAAAGATCATTTTAGTACACTAAGAAGGGTAAAATCGTGACTTAGATCAAGCATGTTACAGGATAGATTATCAGGTTTATGTATGCTTGATGTACATGTGGACATGGTAGGAAATGAAAAGCAAACATTTATAAGTGGTACCCTAAATAGATTTGGTCGACAGGAAACGATTGATATTTTAATTCAAAAATAATGACGATGAATAAAACGCAAGCACAGTATTATTCAACAGTTTGAGTTATAATAGTTTTGTACCTTTCTTATTCGTACTTGCAACAAATATTAAAAACACTATTTAATGTGCTGCTCGTGTGTTTATTAATTAATATCTATGGACATTTTATTGCCAGTGTGGCTTTTCTATTTCCGTTAAACAAGGTCGTGTCGTGTTTGTGTTTTTACATTTTCTTACGGGCGGCCAATTCAATTTTCAATTAGTGTGTGTTAATGTAAAATCCAATTCTTTCTATTTGCTACCCTGTGTTTCAGCAAGCCAAAAACATTGCCTGCTTTAGCAATTTACCAGATTGGTAAGTGACTACACTTTCATGAAACTTAGATTAATCATAGTATGCTACGCTTATTAAGAAACTATCAATGCTATGCATTTCTTTCAATTTCGTATACTATTAAAAACACTACATTATCGGTGGCCCCAACTGCATTTGAGCTACTCGAAGGGAAAGAGATTTAATGACTTAACATTACTTTCCATTACGTCCGGTAACGTACGGGGCTGCATTAACAGTGTTCATCCTTTCCATAACTAATAACAAATAATTAATCTTTTTTGAAAGTAGCCTAACACCCCTCCTCTCTACCCACCACAAATTATTTTGTAGGCGGCCTTGGAAGCAGCCTGAATAAGATTTTGGTAAAGTCCTAAACTTTCATATATATTAGTCCTTCACTCTTGGATTCTGTTATTAACCGTTGAAGCAAAAAGAGTCTGATGAAAAAAAAGTTGAAAAGAATTAGCAATGAAAATTCACCAAGCTCGATAATAGACAACCTAACAATGTATTGTTCTTTCCATATAAATTACTATTGGAATTACCATACAAATTGATTTGTCAGTTATGTGTCGAAGAGCTAACCAAAAACACACTCTTCTGTCGTTGATTATTATTTATAAAGAATTACTTGTACCAATTAGTCTTAGATAACGACGGCCATAGGGTGCTTTAGCGTTCTGTCAGTTATGTGTCGAAGAGCTAACCAAAAACACACTCTTCTGTCGTTGATTATTATTTATAAAGAATTACTTGTACCAATTAGTCTTAGATAACGACGGCCAGAGGGTGCTTTAGCGTTCTGAAGATTGTTTTAAATATTTATAAATTCATAAACCGAACTTTTGCCGATTTATAAAAAGACCTGAACTCATCTGTTGAGCTTTAATTACTGCAATACAAGTCGAGGGTTTTTCTTGTTGCACAAGTCGCTAATATCCTTATCAACCTGTTGAATAACTGGCAATTTATGTTGAAGTTAAATCTAACCTTTTTCATTTTCATTGCAACCATTTGCTTTCAGCTTTTTGATTGAATTTTCTTCCCATTGTTTAATAAACTGCAAGTAATTTTATATTTAGTCAGTTTGAAAAGCAAATACTTACCAAAGACATAAATGTATCATATTTGGCTTTGGCTTGTGTTAGAGTCGTATTTAATGCAGACATCTTATATATAAAATCAGAAAAGTACCACACTGATGTCATTCTTGTTGTTACAACAATCCACATACTGTATGTATCATACGAGTAAAATAAAAACGAATCAGTTACAGTTACAATTCCTACCTTTTAAGCCACGTTAGCATTTCATTAATATTAGTGTGTGTACTACCCTCGTGGTGGGTAACATCCAAAATAGCACCTAAAATTGTATTGAGTGTCTTTGTAAAATTTGGTATTTGTATTGATGTTATAAAAATATAGCAAACTCAAATCTGTTATAAGTACTTACATGTAAAAATTTTACCATAAAAACAAGCAATGTTAGTAAAAATAGATGGAATTAGCATAATTTGCTTCTCTGTCCAGTACTTATACTTCTGTTCATGACTTTCGAATCCAATACTGATTTAAAATAATATGTTTTTCTAAATTTTTCCCAACATCCGCTAATGTTCATTTGTTATTGAACTTGTAACATTTTCAAATGTTTCGTTTGTCAAAATAACCCCAATAAATACTTTTATTATGTAGTCATACGTAAACCCTAATATATGCAACACACTTTACAATACCTACTACACAGTTGGTATATTTAACCAGCTATGATTAATACGTTTGGACAAAATAATTATATCCCAACAATTGATCCAGTTGTTGTTTACAACATTATATTTATATTCTAAAGTGATTTAATAAAAATTTATTATTACATTTATGATGTAGATAAAATAAATACATTTCTAAAGTACATCTTTATGAAATATTTAGTAATATGTACAGCCATCTGCCGTAAATATACGAAGACGAAGATGTCGAGTAAATGTCAACTTGTTCTGAATCGAAGAGGAGTCTAAGGTCGCTGCTTATCAAACCAACATGGCTCGTTTAGCGTCCTCGGACCTGAGAATCGCAATAGTATGAAGAGAATTGAAAAAAGCGTCGAGAATGATCGACGTGATGTTTCTTTAGGGAGTTAACAATGAAAAGAAATTTTTGGGTACGTTAATTCAACATCTAATATTACAATTCGTTTAAGGTGCACACTCAAGATTGTTAGTTTTGGTTTTTGAAGGATCGCCGTGTTATTTACTTACGTTTATCTAAGATGCTTGTAATTTCAAAACACTACAATTGCTTGGTACAAGATTTCAAGATTTCACTTTATTTAAATTAAATAAATGATTTAATTATCTGCGAAGAGGCCTGGTCAAAGTTCGATCAGCAATAATTCGTTAAGTAAACAGCACGACATCAATACATGTATCTGGTTGGTATAACAGGTGTTAAACTAGATATTCAAGGTGCGTACTATTTATAATTTTATTCGACAGATGCCACTTGTCAACTACGTTTGTTTACGTTATAACAATGGTATTATAAAACCTAATTTGGCTATGAATATTTCATAAAATTAAAGTGAATTTAAAACTTAGGAACAGGGCGTATTTCGCATTGATTAAGTAATTAGATAATATTGATCAATACATTTAAACCTAACCCTAGTTCTAACTTAAATAATCATAACTTGCTATAACAGCTATCAAGTAAAGTTTCATATTGTCCACCTCTTATTATGATTAAAGAAGGACATTTTAATACTTTTATGAGTTTATAGAAAAGTCTTTTTTTGATTATCAACATTCTATACTTTAACTTACTTAGATATGTAACTTGTATAAATCATACAACTGATTTAACTTTTTGACTAAGTATATTTTTGCTTCTTTTATCATCTGATTAGGAAACGTTGTTCAATTTACTTCCTATATTAATGAATTTAAAATCTATACCTTCCAATTGTAAGTAGTTAACGGATCCGATTTCTACATAATATAATAATTGTTGCATTTTTATTAAAATCAAACGTTAAGGTTGAGTAATAACATGAAATTTAAAATCAAGGGAGTTATATTTTCAATTTATATATATATATATATATATATATATATATATTACTCATATTTAGACCAGGGTAGAAAATTAAATAATCACATCAAATAATTTTAATCACCGTGTATAATGAATATTATTAGATAATACGCGTTATTAAAACCATGAAGCATAAAAATTTATTAGTTTCAGTAAAAATAAGAGATTTAAACCATGTACAAGACGCTTTATATCAAAAGAAACAGTATTAAAAAAGCTCTGCGTGTAATGTAATTATTCCTAAACAAATGGAAATTACGTGCAAAATTTATCTTAATTAACTCCATTTCAAGTAACCGGTACTGAACAAAACGTACAGATAATATCTATAGAAACTTGTAAAAACCCAATGAAATGCAAATCCTAGAAGTGTTAGTTAGAAGTAGGATGTTTGAACACACCTGCGTATTTTAAAAGGCAATTTCAGTTTAATTTGTTTAGATAAACATGTCGATTCTAAGAATATTGGAAACGGTCAGATGCTTTAGCACGAAATACAAAACAGGGTTTATTTAAAAGCTCTGAGAATTAATATTATTTTGAACACCTGCGTAGTTTAAATATCACGTACGGCAAAAATTGTGTAGATAACAAATGGTTTCAAAGAATCTTGGAGAAACCGGGGCTTAATATTCACGAGAAGGTGCGATACGGGGTTATTAAACCCAGATAGTCCAAATGGACTAAAATATAATCGATAATAAAGAATATCAATTTGCACCAATACGAACAGGTTAGAAAAGGAAAGAGAAAATGCGTCAAGCAAAGACACATATAGTAAAAGGCGTGATTTAAGCAACGTCACGAGGGTCACAATTGGTTGAAAATAGGATGCAAATATCAGAGGTAGAAACAACAATTTCTGTACAAAATTAATTAGTTTTCTCGGACATGTTTGCGTGCCGTGTGAGAATTTCTGAGATTTAAATGGGGCGAGTGAAAATTCGTAAAACCGACGCGCGAGCGACGGACTGGGAACATAGAATGAGAAATTCTTAAGAATTGTCTGTTTTGAGGACAAAAGCGACGTGCCGGCTATTCGCTATATATACCGGTGGTAATATGAATTTCGTCCTCTTAGACTTTTGACTATTCGATGCGTTAAAAGCTCTTACATCCGCGACTTGATTCAAGATGTTAAACAGTGCATTTTAGTTTGATAAAATAATTTAAAATTTTGCTCGTATATACTAGTGATTCAAAATAGTTTGTTATTTACGTGCTAACATGAATGTACTTCAGTGCACTTAGATACAAGGTAATAAAATTTAGTATCACTGTACCAATTAGCAAAATTTACAACGACAAATGTATACACAGAAGTAGGCAGTTTTGGCGTATATTGGTGAAAGAAGTATGAATTTCTTTGTTATTTTTCGGGGGTGTTAATAATTAAATGGTTCAAATACGTGTCTGGATCCACAAAACCAGGGTCAGATATACACAGATGAGTTCCGGAAAAGCCCAGAAACAACTTTAAATAAAGGGTGATGGAGAAAATTTTAAAAGCGTTGAGAATTAGAAGCCGTAAATATAATCCTGTTGGAATGGTGTGATTAACTAAAGGGACGATGTACATTGAAGCTACGAGGACAGTAACCTTCAGGTAAATTATACTATTTTGTTTGACATTTTTGTGTGTGTTGAATAACTTTATAATTGATTTACTTTAAATGGACATTAGTGAAATTGTACTAACCATAAAATTTTAATTTTAAGATGAAATTTGCTTGTTTAAGTAGAAAGGGTATTTAGTATTGATGTTCTGAATTATGATGAAATTTTGGGTATGTCTTTGAGCTCAATTAGACGAACCTGGTTAATTAACGTAAAGGGTGGTAGATGCTCCTTTATACTCAGACTGCGGTCTGCTTATATTGTTATATTAATTAGTAGGCATCCAACAAGGACTTTAATTCTGGATGCACGTTAAAGTGATAATAAAATTAATCTTGAAATTCTTTTAAAACTGCAATGTAGATAGCAATTTTTGGTTTGAATCTAACGTCCTTAATTAACAATAATGGTCTGTTTGAAATTGCTAGTATGAATTTACAAGTAACTATGTGAATAACTACACGAAGATAATTATTTTGGTAACGATTTACATATAGTGGTACATCGAAGTTTTGCATATTTGTGATAACCGTTGTAATGGATTTTGGTTTGTCCCGTTGTTGCGTATAAGAAATACGCTTTAAGCTCATATGGTCAGGTACAAGAATCACGCAGCTGGTTATTAGTAATACAACACGTGAAGGCAACGTCACTTGTTTGTCCAAGGACCGTATGTATAAACATCTATTCTAACATGATGTAGCGCTGTCACACAAACAACACCTGTTGAAACGAAGTAAAAAATTTATATTATTTTTACATCACGTTCGCACTTGGCAAACTTTGATACAAGGCTACACCAGAAAATAACTTTGTGAGGACCTATAACTATTATTTTGTTTAAACTAGAAAGGACTTTCATAAATTATTATTGCCAATATAAATGCAGTTTAATAACAGTTATTATTATTATTAGTGGGATTAAGCAACTCCATTGAGTTCTGACTAAAGTTTCATTTATGCATAATTTTAGTTACAGCTTTTGAACATTGAATTATTAGACATTTTAGATATTTTCATATACATTTGTGATCCGAATAACAAATCTGGTATTTTTGGTATTGATTTGAGTTAATTGTTAAGTAAAAGAAACGCTTAAAGTTCTTGATATTTCTTTCAAATTTATAGTCCTACCTCAGAGTAGAAGAAATCATATTAAACTTTTTAAACGTAAATTTTGTACATACATTTTTTTATGAAGAAACAACTTTTAATTAAAGAATCAACATTTAATTCTCTTAATTAATTGTTTTATTTTAAACAAGCGAGTTCAGAAATAGTATAACCAGGTCAATAAACAAAAGGCATAAATATCTTAGAGCTAATGATAGTGGTAACTCCGATTTAACAAAGATGCTTTAATTGCTCTTTCAGAATCTGAAGCCTAATATTTGAGTTTATAAAATTGTGTGCAGCATTAATCTTTTCAGTTTTTTATGAGGTAGCAAGAATATACCTTTTGTGTCCTCACTTTGTTAATTTAATTAAATTTTCTTTACAGCTCCTGCATAAGCAGATAATACGATATTCCTCTCTAAGGACTTCTAAGTCCCCTTTAGGAAAACCCTGTGTTTAAAATTTAATGACTTGGTGGCGCCCTCCCTAAACCCCTGTTTTGGTATGAGTCAAGCCTTAGTAAGCAAATAATGTTTTGTTAAAAAAACCACGACCAATCCTTATAAGCTCTACCCGAGGAATGGACCCCTAGCATAGCCGGAAGATATTTGCGTTCCATCATTTTAAGGAAATCCTTCCTTAAAGTTCACTGGTGCCATTTGAGAATATTAAAGAAACCACGGGTTACTTTAATTATTCAATCAACCCCTACAGTAAGTTATAAATTTTATTAGAACATATTTTGAGTGGGTTTTTTTTGTAGGTTTGGCATGCAAGTGGTTAACTAAACAAAGAGAAATTAATTTGGCGGAAGGAGTAAGAGTAAAGAAGACATAATACAAAGTTTGTTAAGTTTGGGTTCAGACCAAAAAGTGGGATAACAACAGATTGGGGGTTAGACTAGATAAGAAATAGTAGATTGAGGGAATATGTCGAAAGGAGATGGATATAATATGGGAATTATGGAGGGCGTGTTTTTAACATTAACTTGTTAGTAAGGACCAAATTTCCGAGAAGCAAGTGTCCGTTGCAAAAGATATAGGTAAAATAACTAGGTGAGAGTGTTTGTGCCGGCGCAAAATTCTGAAATTTGGATTGTAGTTGATATTTGTTGTGAAAATTTCCGAGAAACAAGGTATCGTTAGTTTGTGGGGTTTTTAGAATTGAGTAACCGTTTGAAATTTACCAAAAAAACTTTGTTTGTTTGTATCGACAGATTTTGAGAATTTAGGAGCTTTAGAGGGGCACAAAAGCTTATATAAAAACAAGAAGTTGATGGTAGGGCTTTCTTACCTTCGCTTCTCTTTACGCGCTAACTACTTTAGTAATAGTGAACGAGATTACAGCCGACTTGTCTGCAAGTAATAACAGTCTTCGAGTTTTGAAAGATAACTAACACCAATGGTGTTGAGTTTCATACTGCTGTCAGCATAAGTATTGTAAAAAGTTTTAAAGAATGCAAATGGTAGCAGACGAAAATAAGTAAGTGCCGACTGCGTGATATTTCGTTGGGTGCATAGTTGGCACTTTAAATGGGGTAGAGGTTGATGGTAGAACGACGTGATTGCTCACCTACCGTAAAGGGGATCTGTAGCTGCAGTAGAGAGATTTGCAAGTCTCTTGTAATCGAAAAGATGGAGTCGCAGGTAGCAGTTATCGCTGATGCAGTTTTGATTGGGGGACATTTCGGAAGGCGTAGCTATTGGTAAAGGCCGCAGACATCGATGGTGTGAAAGCAGATCCATTGGCAGTAGAAATTTAGGTAACGGATGTATTTTAAAATTTTTGCTTTTGTGTTTAATTGATGCAATGACTTTTATACTTAATGGGCATGTGCTATGGAACTAAAAATAACTGAATCGAAACCGTATCGACTGAACTTTTTTATGATATTATTTTTCTATATTTTACTTAGGGTAATTTAGGTTATTAAAATGATTGTTGCACTATAGTATTATTATGTGCAAGGTAAGAGGGACTTTTTGTAATTTGTTGTGCTGAAATTAGCACGAGTAATTAAAAGTTTTACTATGAGCTCGTATTAAGCCAGGGTAACGTAAGGTTGGTGGTAAAGCCCTGCTACTTTTTATGATTATTGATCTGGGAATGTGTATTAAAATGTGTTACTTAAAAAGAGGATAACTGGTAATAGAATTAATCTGACAACTTGATTTTGGATGATGATTTTTGGTGTATAACTTTTCGCTGCATAAATTGAAGAGATTTACCGTTACAGAGTCTTTCTTTTTGTGGCGTAGTTAGTTGTATTTTTTTTTCAGACAGGAGCAGAGCAGCCGTGGCAAACTTCATTGTTGAGTTATTACACAGGTAACTTCGCATTAATTTATGACGGACCAATTGTGGAACCTTAGTACAAAGATTACTACGCAACATTTATGGCACCCAGATCGTGGAGATTTATTATTACAAGGTAAACTACGCAGGAATAATTAATTAATTAATTAACTACCTAATATATATATATATATATATATATATATATATATATATATGGTTCCGGCAAAACCAGGATACAGGTTCAAGTCCTGTCCAAGACTTTATATTTTCCATCTTTCAATTACTAGCTCGATTTGAAATGATCATTTGGGCTTTGCATAAAAGTCGAAGTTATTATTTCATCTTATTCACTATAATACAATGTATTTATCAACTTACCTTGTGTAATTAACTAGCTAAAATATTTATATATTTAATACTTGGCTTATAGCCATAATTTTGAGCGTAGCTTCCTGTCTATAACTGACATAAGTCAAAAATTGACAATGTCAGATATGATTGACAAAAATGCCGAACGTAATTGAAAGTTAGGTTGATGTATCGTCGTGTACACGATTTAAATTTGTAAATTTTTCAATTGTGTCATCGGTCTCGGTGGCGTAATTGGTAAACGCATGGTTCCGGCAAAACCAGGATGCAGGTTCAAGTCCTGTCCAAGACCTTATATTTTCCATCTTTCAATTACTAGCTCGATTTGAAATGATCACTTGGGCTTTGCATAAAAGTCTAAGTTATTATTACATCTTATTCACTATAATACGATAGTATTTATCAACTTATCTTGTGTAATTAACTACCTAAAATATTTATATATATATATATATATATATATATATATATATATATATATATATATATGTATGTATTTATTTTCTGGATAAAAATTTTATTTTCAAATATTTATGTTTATACTGTATTATATATATATATATATATATATATATATATATATATATATATTTGACGCTTAGTTTTTACATCGCGTTATAACGAACGATTACGTAAATGTGTTTTTGACGTGTAAATATTCTTTTGGGACTGTACGTTCGTAATATCTTTTACTGAGGTTTCCAATTTTTCTATCTATATCACTCATCCCACTCTACGACTTTGTTGAGCTAGCCTTAAATTCAATGCTTTTGGATTTCGATTCTACTATTCTGTCCCTGTATTGTTGCGGTATTCGGTGTAAACGATTTTATTTACTTACTTTACTGCGTTCTTTCTTGACTGCACGGAATTCCGTAACACATTGATAATTCCAAATAAATAAAAACAGCAGAAAAGTGTTGAGTATGTTTGTACAGCTTTTTATAACATCCAAATAAAGTAATAATGTAATTAGTTTTTACCTGAAACACTGTTTAGAGCATACTTTACTGCTAACTCATGTATATCAAAACTGCCTTTATCCACATTACTCTCGATATTTTTGACAAGCTTCATTGAATGAATCACGATGACATCAAAAAATCTCTCAAAATTTTTAGTGTTAAAAATAGGAGCTATTAATTTTCTGTGTCGCTTCCATTCGTTTACTAAAGACAGACAATTAAAACTCGCTGTGCATCAAGAACTTACCTGGTAAAGTAGGTAAACCGCGTCCTGCTACAATTTCGAACATTCTGTTTAAGTGTGGTTCTTTTTCTAACGCATGTGGACTGTTAAGAACAATTCTAACATTTTCTGGATCCCATATTTGAACGGATAACTTTGGTCCGAACCAAAACCTGGTCGGTGACTTGTAATACAAACAACCGTCAAGAATTTTTTAGGTAATCTCTAAAAAGTAAATGTATAAATGTTAGCTTAAAGAAAAGAGTAGTAACCTGTGAGAGGTGTTTTAAAATAGTTTCCAATAATAGGATATGGGCGTGGACCATTGTATTGCGCTGCTAATTTGTACAAGCGTCTTCGTTTTACACGGAATTGAATGAACCATAATATGAGAATAAGAATCAGCCCTAAAAACAGGGTGTCGATGGAAGGAACGACGCTCATGTTTTAGAGAGTTAATTCAACTGTAAATAAAGGTGGCCATTAGGCTTCTATAAATTTATTTGCACTAAAATCGTAACTAAAAAATCTCAGTAGTTTGTTGTAAATTCGTAAGTAGTAAGTTTCTAAAATATCGTAACAAAGGTGCCGACAAGTCTAGAATCAGAAGGGATAATGCGTTAACCGAATAATAGGTTAATTGACAATCAGAAAGCGTACAAAAAGAATGATCTGGAGCAGGGGTAGCCAACTTCTTTATATATAGGGTCGCCTTAATTTCTTAATGTGTCGCGATCTACCTACTAAAATTTTGACATTAAAACATTCAAACTTATGTACTAGTAAATGACGATGGCAGCAAGGATCTTAAACCAACATATCTAATTTTATATTTCACCTCGTTATAATTTAGTCATAACACCTAGGATACGAGATATGTAAACATATCCATAATAACCGGGTCGTAATGGAGGGCGTAATGGTTTCATAGCGTCCGCTCATTATGTCCTCAGAAACAAATTAATTTTTTAGCTATATATGCACCAAGTGTGATATTACCCTATCTCATAGCTCCGTTTAGATTTAATGGGTAGCAAACTTTCAGTTGCTTTTAGAGTTTGCTTTGTAATTATTGCTGGCAACACAAATGTGACAAATGTCCAAAACATAGGGACGTCAAACTGTTTATTGTCACCATGGAAAATATTATGTAGGTGTGTTTAATAGTTATACAGTAAAATCCGAGGTAAATTCTAAAATAGAAAACTTACCCATCACCTATTTTTTATTTTATATATGAGGTGAAATATAAAATCTTGTATGCACCACTTGTGTTACTAGATGATAACGTTCATCGGGCGACTCAATCCATCCCTCGAGCCATTTGCCCTCGGGCTGGATGAGTTGCCTTCCGGGCGTTATCATCTTATAACACACACAAATACATTACAACCTTTTTAATGTGCGTGACTTAATGAACGTACTGTATTTTATGGATCGGTTAGAATCGTCACTTGCCCAGGGAATGTCAGTTTCTGAAACTTTATATTGCCTTGGTGATTTAAATATTGAAGTAAGATGCTTCAAATTACTCGGTAATTACTTAAGGAATATGATGCTTTTCTTCAAACTACATCGCTTAATAATAAATACAACCTACTAGAATTACTCAAAACAAAGTTAGCCTAATCGACCTAATTTTTACTAGTGACCTGTCTACAGTGATCGATTACAGCATATGTAACCTAAACATTTTTGATCATGACCTTCTTTATTGTCAACTACGGTTTCACAGGAAAATAGCAAATCCAATTTTTCTTAATTACCGATCCTACAAAAATTTCAATTTTGATGAGTTTCTTAACGATTTACAGAGTTTACCGCTTGAGCAAATGTTTTAAATGCCCAACATTGATAATAAAGTTGAATACCTCAATGCATTATTAATACACATGGTTGATGTTTACGCTCCCTTAATAACGGCAAGAAATTCTAAACTACGTCAACCTTGGATTACTGCTAATCTTAAATTACTAATGGAATTGAGGGACAAGGTCAAGTGTAGATTTAGGAAAACCAAACGTTTGGATCACTGGAAATATTACAAAATGGTTCGTAATTATACTAATGCCATGGATAATGACAAAAAGAAGATATTTTAAACAACACCTAAGTAATAGTTTAAATCCAAAAAACATTTGGGAAGAACTTGAAACTTTGCAAATTGCATCTTCCGCTATTTCTGTTGTCCCTGCTCACCTGTTGAAGACTAACAAAATCAACGATCACTTTAGAAAGTATACCTAAGGAAAGATTTGACATTGATCTATATAATTATTATAACTCGAACACAATGAATAACATAGGAGGTCAATTAAGGTTTAGTACAGTGGGTCCTGAAACTGTTAAGAAGATTTTACTTAATATTAAATCGAATTCTCTGGGCTTGGATGGGCTGAACATGTGTATGATCAAATTGTGTTTACCCTTTTTGTTAAATTTTATTACTCATATGATAAATAGCTGTATAATTGAAAGTTATTTCCCGAATGTATAGAAGAAAGCCTTAGTTGGCCCCATCCCTAAATGCAGTCAACCCGAAATTACAAGGATTTTAAACCAATTAGTATTTATCAGTCTTTTTTAAAATTTTCGAAAAAACTATCAATAGTCAATTACGTGATTATTTAACTTCAAATAGAATATTACCCGAACATCAATCGTGATTTAGGCGTAACCATAGCTGCGTGTTAACCCTGCTGAATGTAACCGATGATATAATAACAACAACAGATTCTGGAAAAGTCACATTATTGATTTTACTTGATTTTAGCAAAGCATTTGACACTATAGGTCACAAAATCTTGTTAGCTGTTCTTTAATACATTGGCTCATTTGACGATGCATTGACCTTTATTAATAGTTATTTAAGTGATCGTTACCAGTGTGTTAAGTTATCCCAGCAAGTATCAGAGTTCGTGTCGACTACTGGTATTCCTCAAGGTTCTATCTTTGGACCACTACTATTTATTATCTACACATGTGATATTATTAAGAATATTAAACATTGCGCTATTGATATGTATGCTGGTGACACACAGCTTCGATATTCTTTGCACCAGACAATCTACACCAGGCTTTAACTACCATTAACAATGATCTTAAATTCATTAGAGCTACATCTATTAGGCATTCACTTCTTTTTAATTCGGCTAAAACTGTCTCTCATCTATTCAGTTCAAAAACAAATTGTGAAAGGATCTAAAATCAAATAAAACTTACAATTAATAATTCTGAAATCACTTTAAAATATCATCATCGTCATCATTAGATCTTCAGTCCTGGAACTGGTTAGACGCGTACCATCATTGTTTTCTATTCTGAACTAACCTACACATTTCCCTGAAATTTGCACAGCCTGCATCTATTACTATCTGATCTAGGTCTACATCTACCTCCTTTTTCCTATGTCTGCATGTAATATATCCCATTCTATTCCCGAAACATGCCTTAGAACGTATTCTGTTCTTCCATGTCGCCTATTTATTTTCACAGATATCCTTCTTCCTCTACTATTTCTATAACCTATTTGTTATTAACCTTGTCTGTCCATGCTATCTGTTGGATATTGTTCTAATAATTTTAAATACTTTAAATTATGTACGTTTTCATACTGGCCTTGCTATCTAGCGTAAGTTTCTGGTTACCAACTACCCTCTTTAATTTTATGACGCGCTCTCGGCAGTTCCTAATCAGACGTTTTACTGTAAGCAGCATAATGTAGCGCTGTTCAATTTCTCTACAATTAATAAAATGTACAACACTTTGTAAATAGATTCAAGTTTTTAATTATTAATATACTCTGAAAGTGCCTCGTGTTTAATTATATTTCAGCAACCAGCTACAAATTTTATTTGCTACAGTCCTCAAATAATTATCATGAAGGAGGAATAATAAGTCAAGAATTTGTTCTAAAATAGGCATTATTCACCTTCCCAACAATATCATCCTCATACATCTGACGCACAGCATTCCAAAAAGTTGCTACCGTTTTTTTGTATGCTTTTTTTACTGCCCATATTTTATAGGCATACTGTGCTGTGCTCCACACATATGCTTTCAACAATTTTCTTCTTGTTTCTATGTTTGTTGTCTTTCATCATAAGCGCTGTTTTTTCTTGTTAGATGCAGTTCGGTCCCCTTCAATTGTTTTACAATTATATACCCTATTTCTCCAACATTCAGTGATTGTAAAGGGGGGTAAGTAGCCTATGGCTGCCAAATTCCTCCAGCATTTGAACATTTACTGATTTAATATTTTTTCCAATATATCTTTTCGCACAGTCAACATTAGTTGCAGATATTTCACAACCAACACCTGTAGTTGTTTATAATAATCAACAGATTTTTCTGCGCTTATTTTTTTGTCATTAGGTTTTCCGTCTGGTTGGACACGTACCTGCATTTATTTATATTCTGAGCTAACCTACACAGTTACCTGAAGTTTTCACACAGCCTGTATACGGCTCGATTCCCCTTCTAATGTTTTTTAATTTTATGTCCCATTTCACCGAGATTCAGTGGTATGTGAAGGGGGTTAAGCAGCCTGTGGCTACCAAGATCCCCCAACACTTAAATATTTGCCGAATTAATAGTTTTCCGGTAAATTTTTTTACACAATTAACGTTACTCGAGAATATTGCCCGACCAATACTTGTAGTTGCTTATAATAATCATCATGTTTAAGTACAGTGACTATTTTCGTCATTAATTTATCCATCTTGAACTGATTGGATGCGTACCTCCATTGATTTCTATTCTGAGCTAGTCTACACATTCCCCTGAAATTCCTACAGCCTACATCTTTCACTATCTGTGTGCAGTAGTCTAACCTAGGTCAATCTCTACTTCTCTTTTTTCCTATCTCTGCTTTTAATATATTCCGCACTATTCCCTCATGCCGTAGTATGTGGCCTATCATCCAATCTCTCCTAATTCTTAACGTTTCCCTCGTATTTCTTTCTTCCCCTAACATTTTTAGTACTTCTTCGTTTTTAACTTTGTCTATGAAATCTTCATCATACGTCTGTAGCACCACATTTCAAAGGCTTTTACCTTTTTCTTGTCCGCTTTTCCTATTGTCCAGGCTTTACAGCCGTACAGTGCTGTGATCTACATATATGTTTTAAGCAATGTTTTCCTTGTTTCTATGTTTGTTGTCTTTGAACACAGTAATTGCTTTTTCTTGTTAAATATAGCAGACCTTATGCTAGTCTTTGTTTTATATATTTTGCGCTTTTCCATTTTGCGTTATTTGGCTTCTTAGGTAGCAGAAATCCATAACCTCTTGTAAGTTCGTGCTACATATTTGTATTCTTGTTTTTGCTTTATTTTTCTCTCCTTTGCATATTAGCACTTTAGTTTTAGGTTTGTTCACTTTCATACCGTAGCTTTCTGTTCCATTTCAACAAGAGCAGCTTCTAACTCTTTCTTTCTAGGTGCCAATACCGCTATATCATCTGGAAATCTAAGCATATCAATGTGGTGTCCCTGCATAGTAATTCCAAATGTCTTCCTGCATTTGACAGTATTCATTGCCTCTTCTATGCTCAAGTTAAAAATTAATGGGGATAGAGCACATTCCTGTCTCATTCCTTTCCAAATGTTTATTTTTCTACGTTGCTGCTTATTTCTATTTCTGTTGTTTGCTCTTTGTATAATCTATGTACTATTCGTCTATCCCTATAACTCCCTCCATTTTTTGAGTGTTTCCAACATTTTTTCCATTTCACATTGTCGAATGCTTTTGCCAGATCTACAAACCCTATATACACGCTTTCTCCTTTTTCTATTGTTTTCTCCATTATCACTCTCAAAGCTAAAATAGCCTTCCGTGTTCCCCTGTTTCGCCTAAACCCAAATTGGTCTTCTCCTAGTATTTTTTCAGCTCGTTTTTCCATTCGTCTTTGTACAATCTAGTTAATATTTTTGGTACGTGTGCCGTCAAACTTATTGTTTGAAAATTCTCACATCTATCCGCGCCTTTCTTTTTTGGTATAGTTACTATGATGTTACGTTTGAAATCTTTGGGTATCTCGCCTGTCTCATTCATATAGCTTACAAGTCGGAAGAGGCGTTTTGTTACTGCTTGTCCAGCGGCTTTTAGAGTTTCTGCTTGCACCTTATCTGTACCCGGCGCCTTACCATTTTTCAGACCCTGTAATGCAAATTCAAAATCCCAAGTCATCATTTTCAATGTTTGATTCCTGTTCTAATGCAGTTAGTTCTTCTCCTGCTTGTAAATTCCCTATATATTCTTGCCATCTACCCACTTTCTTTACATTTTCTATAATGAAGTTTCCTCCCGCGTCCCTTATATTTTTGCTATACGGTTTTATATCCCTATTATTGATTCTAATTAGTTCGTATGCTTCATCCGTCTTTCCTACTTCCATCTTAGTTTGTACTTCCTTGCACTTTTCACTTTAGCTTTCCTGCATTTGCGAATAATTTCCCATTTTATGGCTTTGTATCCCTGTTTTCCGGTTTCGTTTGATTTATTTTTGTATCTTCGTCTTTCATCTATTAAATTCAGGATATTCTTTTTTATCCATGGTTTCTTATTGTCTTTTTGTGTATACTTCAGAATATATCTCGCCGCCATGTCTAAGCTGGATTTAATGTTATTCAATTCTGTTTCTACTTCTTGAGTATCATATATATTCCCGATATCTTTCAGCAATTCATTTGACTTTTTTTAATCTTTCTTGAATATCTTTATCTTTTAGTTTCTCTATGTCAAAGTGCCTTTTCTATTTATTTTTTTCAAATTTTTAAATTTAAGTGCGACCATCATAATTACCATGTTGTGGTCAGTGTCTATATCTACATCTGGATAGCTTCTACAGTCTTTTATTTGATTCCTAAACCGTTGTCTAACAAGAATGTAGTGTATTTAATATCTTTCTATATCTCCTGGCATCTTCCATGTATATCGTCTTCTAGCATGGTGTTGAAATGTTTTAACTTCCCTCGTAAATATCAGATAGCAAATTGGGCCACCATATATCATAAACCCTTACCTGATATCACAAGGTGGAGAATTTTTTATTAATGATGGAAGCCCAAGGTAAAGTTGGATGGAAAACGGCTTGAGGAAAAGAAAAACTCTTTAGAGATAAACGGCTAGTAAAGTGTTAGTTCTGGGTAGATCATGAGCTTGGGTCATGGGTTGTCTATTGACCCAAAATATAGATAAAGAGCGCCACCGTATTTTTCAATACAACAGCATACAAAAATACATGTACTTGTATTAGGGGAATGCGGAAATCTGAATCCACCGCTTATATAGCCACAAAACCTGTATATCAATCTTGCAAAGCACTTACCAAAATCTCAATTACCATATGTGTTACAGATGTCTCGACTTAACCTGTAAACAAACAAATGCACAACATGGACACCGTTTGTGTCCTTAAAAATATACATCAAAAATAATATCATTTAATTTAAGTTCCAAAAAGATATACACCCAGGGTATTTGTTATCATTAGACGCAATTTTTGCTCATTAAGGACCTATAAATTTTACTTGAAATTTTAATAATAAAAGAGTTAAGCAAAAATGGATTCTATTCAATTAAATTCTCTTGGTTTGTTTTAACATTAACTTTTTCAACAAAAAATTACATAAAAGGAACTAGTATGGTTCTGTTTTCAAAAGAAAACATAAAGATCTCAAAATTGGATATTTCTACATAAGTTTACTATAAAGTTTATGTTTTCTCAATAATTCATATTTCATATTTTAATTATAGTCATCTGTAGTACTACGTCGACTTCTCAAAAAAAAAATTAATTATTTAACGTCTTATAAAATTGCGTCATTCAACAAAGGGTTAGTTTTACTTAATATCTTATAAAAAAAATTTATCATGTTTTTTAAGAATCAAATTACATGACCTCAAAATAACTAAAGATATTTTTTAAAATAACGCAGAACAGCATGTGATATTTATAATGGATAGCTAGATCTTTTCGACATCATATGTCAATAACAACTTTTTCAGTGTAGTTAACGCTATCTGCTTGTGAAACAATTACGATAAGCAAACTACATAGTCATCTTTAAAATTTTGCAAAGTTACAAGTTTAGTACGGAATCTTTCTTTTTCTAAGTGAATTTTAATATATCTAAATCAAGATAAAATTTCAACCTTCTATCCTTCGTAAAGCATTAAATAAGTATAACTAGAATTAAAAATTAAACGTCACTCACGTGTCGAAGTACAGTGCAATCAAAAAAATTTTAACTTCTAGACTATAATCATATGACTCCAGATGTGGACTATTCTATATACATCTGCGATGCACGCAATAGGAAACATACCATTACGAATGAATTTAACGCTGGAATTATAAAAAAACTTCTGAACAAAATATTATTTAACCAAACCAAATCTTCATTAAGTACGTCCTATTATTTTCTTGTATTTTAAATCTCAAACTAAATTTTCGTTTCAGCAGTATTTATGGTATATATTGCACTACGAGGAAAGCATTAATTAAATTTATCTAATTAATTATACCAACTGTTTTAATGATGGGGGACTTCTATTTCTTTGGCCAGCAGGAATCAACTGAGCTGCTAAAGGTGGAATACAAAATAAAACCATCATTGAACAGCTGCCAGGAACCACATCCCGACACGAAGGCTAAATTCGTTAAAACTTTCTTACGGACCGAATTACAGGCCATATAGCTGGATACCATTTTTGACCTTTCTACGCTGCAGATTGCAGCTTACCTGTTCAAACGCTGATAGAAAAGTGACACGAAATGACAGACTGACGATTCTTAATATAGAAACTTAGACCTCTAAAGCGAAGGAGCGCATATGCTATTATATACTTTATGAATTATTTTAAGTGATCAGATATTTATAAATTATATTTTTATTTTATTGTGACATTATATTAAATTAATAAGGAAAGTGTAACTGAATAAAAAAATACATTACAGTGTTGAAATAATGTGTTTGTGATAATTACTTTGTTCTTGTCGCAAAATCCTACCAGCCTATTTCCCCTGTCGTTTCTCGTGCCTAAACCAAATAAACTTACTATTGTTCCTTCCCTACCCTCCCTACCACTGCATTAAAATCCCCCGTAATTATTAAATTTTCATGTGCTTTTACGTATCTTAATATGTCTTCGATATCTTTGTAGATCGTTTCTACCTCTTCGTCACTGTAGCTAGAGGTGGCATGTGTACTTGTATTATTACTGTGTTTACCAGTTTAGGTTCTAATATGACCATGGGTACTCTTTCGTTGTTTTGTAAGTAATTTTCTACACAGTATCCTATCTTTTTCGCATAACTATCTCTACACCCAAATTTCCTTTCTTGTTCCTGTATGAATTACCTTGAAGTCTCCACTCCAAAAATCCTCTGCCTCTGGCCACCGAACTTCGCTGGTACCTACTATGTCTAGTGCTAACCTATTCATATCGATTTTTAGGTACTGTAGCTTACCTACTTCCTTCAAGCCTTCAACATTCCACGCTCCGACTCGCAAAATGTTCCCGACTCTTATTCTGAACTTTCCGATCGCTTCCTCTAAAGTAGAACCCTCCCTAAGATCCGAATGGGCACTATTTTAACTCCGGAGTATTTTACCACAGAGAATGCCATCATTTTATTATAATTTACTTACGCTGTGTACTTGGGAGGTAATGTAGTGGTTTCCTGTTGCCTTCCACATCGCGGTAGCGTATCTTAGACTGCCATACCAACCCCTATAGTCTCTGCCAATCTAAGTACCGAAAGAGCCGCTGTCCTTTTTCGGGGACCTGTCTTAGTCTGGTTCCTCACTAGCGACCATATTGCTTTGGTTGTACCTGTAGTTTGGCTCTTTAGCTCATTAGAACACGCAAGCCATTTCACCTGTTCTAATAATCTGGAGCTTTGGTAAGGTGCAGGTCCATTCGAAATAGCACTTTAAAGCAAGTGAGTAAAAAATCTAGGGCTGATTATGGATAACAGCTTCAGGTACACTTCACATTTAAACTGCTTAATTCAGCAGGCATACGCCAAATTGAAAGTTATGTATCCACATCGTCATGAAATACTTAAGTCCACAAAAATTCTGTTATGTAACGTTCTGATACGTTCACAGTTTATGTATTGCTTCCGGCCATGTCTTTGATACACATGACCAAAATCGAATACAACTCGTACAAAATTCTTGTATTAGATTTATTTTTGGTATACGAAAATATGATCACATTTCACAGAAATATACTGAATTACATTAGCTGAATATGAAAAATCGTCGAATTCTTCAAATGGTTAGTTTGTTTCATAAGATAATAATCCTGAAAAGTCCACAATACCTTGAAAGACGTATAAGTTTTAGATCTGACGTTCATAATATTAATATTAGAAACAAGGAACTTATTAGTCCTCTAATTTATAAGACTACTTTATTTGAAAGATCATTTACTTTTCAAATTTACAAATTATATAACCTTGTTCCTGATTCATATAAAAACCTCGGTATAAACACATTTAAAAGAAAAATCAAGGATAATCTTTTTAGGAGTCAGTCTGGTTCAGTTATTTAAAGTCAAGTTGAACTACCTAGGTTGCGTTCTCTTTCTTTGTCTATTAACAGTTTTTATAAATATTACTTTTTTCTGTTTTCAATATATTTACATATTATAGATATGTGCATATAAATACATATATACTTAGCTATTTTTCTTCTTTTATCGAAACTCGTAGTGTTAAGTTTTACACTGTACCATAACCTGTTGTCTATATTCTTTAAAATTTAGTTTAGTTAGTTTATTCAAGGTTTGAGTGGTAGAGCAGATAGTAGCTCGCACTAATCTGAACTCCGTCTTGCGATTTCCATCTGTTATTATTATTAAATTAAGTGTGTGCTTTTGTTATACTATTTTTCTTTTTTTTCTTAGAAATAAATACATTAAATTAAAAAAAATATTAAAAACTAATGAAGTGAACATTTTACCCATTTTCGTGAGAGCTATTTTTAATAATTTTGGTACCAATACTATAAAATTCCACGACTTTAGTTACGAAGAATCTCAGAAATAGAAGTTTTATTTATTAAACTAAACGTTGATTTTTTATAATGGGTTTAAGATTAATTGACAGAAACATAACCAAGATATAATTCTACATTTTTAGACAGTATTATTTTAATTAAACTGTCGCGTTGACGTTGTACTAATACCACCACTTGAGTCTGAGGCACGCAGGTTTTGTATTTGGGCGAATCTGCATACGCCTCTTAAATAAAATTTTGTCATTTTTAAACATATTTCTCTTTTTCCAGGCAACAAAATTTTTATTTTTACATTTAGCTATGTAATTTTTACTTCATTAATGTAATGAATAGCAATATTTTGGTTTAAGTAGCTTCAGAAATCGACTTTGTCGACGACCCTTGGCAGCCAAAATACTATTTCGCACAAAAGAAGGCAATTTTAAAAATAATAATAGTACAATATTTGGCTTGCCAAGAGTATTTTTAGAAATTCTGCGTGTCAATTCTCATCTAATTATGATACAAAAGGAATTAGAACAGGAAACAATACACAAAAAAGTTACAGCGATTTAGAAAACATTCTAAATTGTATTATAAGTAGATAATTAATTATTATTTTTGCTGGTTAGATAGAGGCAATTCAATTTTTTTCCCAAAGTGCATTCAAAACTAGGCGTGGCGATAACTAAATACAACTTGTTTTTGAAAACAAATTTATTTTCAATCTCTGAAGATTCCTCAATAGCTTTACAATAATAGTCACGTATTGAAATTGGCACGATTAACTTCTTTTTGGACTCGACCTGTCATTGTACCACTATTTGATTTTCGTTCAATTTTTACAGTTGTATTAATTCTGGATTACACAATAATGCACATTAAATAAGTATACACCTATATATTTTATTCCGATGTTCCACTCGGAGGTACTACATTGGCCAAGAAGCGAGATATTTTTACCCGAAAATTTTTGAATTTTGCTGAATCCTTGCTGTTCCAAGCAAAACAGGGATCTTTAACGTGCGTGGAAACACACACACACACACACACACACACACATACACACACACATACACACACACATACACACGCACGCACGCACGCACGCACGCACGCACGCACGCACACGCATATACACACACATACACACACACACACTCGCACACACGCACGCACGCACGCACGCACGCACACACGCACGAACACACGCACACACACACAGACACACACACACGTGATATAGTAGATAACACGCGTTTGATTGTTGGCTCCAGTGTTTTGAAGTTTTAGTGGTGATTTTAGTACTTTAATACCTAGTGTTTAGTGTTAAAAAGACAATAGTTATATGCTGAATAGTTTTTTTTAACAGTAAGTGTTTGAACTTTAAGTTATTGTTTTAAAAGCTGAAAATTTGAATCTAAAAAAGAAGTCATAATTACGTGTTATTTTGCATATGTCAAGCTGACATTTTTACTTAGTTTGTAATATATTTGGTTGAATTGTTTATTGGCGCCGTAGTCAATATGCAAAATAAGGCGGCGTTTGCCGCGGAGGAAGAGGGAGATGTTTCTGACCACAGGAATGTCTCCAAGGATGAATCACCTACTGAAGAGTACCAAACACCATCAACATCTGGCTCTAACCCTAAACCGTTAACTAACCCTGACACAGCTACGTTTTCAAATATTGTTAAAATTTCATCGTTTCCTAAAAAAGACCAGGCTATTATATTTCCTGCCATTGAAGGTTTTCAAGTAAAAGACTACGTCGTTGCCACAGGTTCACGAGTGGAACCTCAGAACATCCTATTTGCTTCTCGTATGTCTAACAACAGGATATGCATCTACTTACGAAATAAAGATATGGTTAACACGTTCGTAGATTCAGAAGGAGGTATCAACATTAGAGACGTTTTTGTGCCAGCAACAAAATTAGTACTTCTCGCTAAACGTATCTTACTTTCAAATGTATCTCCAATCATCCCTTACCATATCATAGAAGAAGCCTTAAAATATTTAAATTTGAAAATAGTTTCACCTATCTCTTTTATTGGTGCTGGCATAGGGCTGGAGGAGTCAAACATGTATGTAGTTTTCGCCGACAAGTGTTTATTGCGATTGACGAAACAGCTTCGTTACCATCATCAATGCTACTTAGTTATGAAGATGAGGAATATAGAATTTTTCTAAGCGACCAAAAACTACGTTGCTGTAAGTGTAAGGAGTATGGACACATTGCATCTAAATGTCCCGTAATAGAAGAAACTTTAAATGTCATTACTGACAGGCCGAACATAATACAAATGTCAAATAAACGAGTACATACGTCAACTGCAGAATCAATATCCAAACGAATTTAGAAACTAAGCAAAATATTTTAAACATTCAAGACTCGCCTGAATGTTCTGCAGCTACCCAGGATGCGGGATTTCAAACACCTAGACTCACTACAAAGGTCAACTGTAATAATAAGCGTAGTAAAATAGCAAACCCCCAAACGCAAGACTACTACGATGGTGTAGAAATGTTGTGGGAAGAAAACCCAAATCAAATTTTAGATTGTATAAATTTAATACAATTCCTAAGGGAAGTAAAAGGTAAAGACGAACCACTAAAAATAGTTAAAAAGTACACCAACGATGTGCCAAGTTTCATCGCCCTAATAAAATCTGTAACCCCCTTTATTCCACAACGAGCATTAAAGGAACGACTAAAGAGGCTCGTTATAAACTTAACTAAAACTGCTTCTGAAGTTGAAGCTATACACCAACCCCCACCAGAATCATTGAGATCATCATCTATCTCAGTATCCATGCGTTTGTCTGAATGCAGTATAGAAAACGATCAAGATTTCTAAACATCTACTGAGCACACACAACAAAAACTTCTTTCCAATAAAAAAAAATGCAACGTCAAAATTTAATCAAAATTACAACACTAAACGCAAATAGCGTTAAAAGCGATTTTAAATGGATTCAAATGGAAACTTTTCTTGCAAATAGCAATCCTGATGTATTTCTCTTGCAAGAGGCCAATATTACAGAAATACCCAGTTTTTCTCAATGCAAAAACTATACAACCCTTTTGAACCCTGCAATATCCAACTATTCAGGGACCTTAATATGTGTGAAAAACACGGCATCTATAAAACTAATTTCCCACGAAATAGTGTACAACTCGTACCTGCAGAAAGTGGTTTTAGAAATAAACAAACAAAAGTTTCAAATCTTAAACATATATTTACCGTTCATTTACATTTCCAATGCTCCACCCGTAGGTACTACATTGGCCAGGAGGCGAGTTTTTTGTTGCCTGGAAATTTAGAATTTTGCCGAACCCTTGCCGTTTCAGGCAAGGTAGGGATCTTTAACGTGCGTGACAACACTCACACACGGGACCTCCATTTAACCTCTCATCCGAACGAGGGCGTAATTTTTGTGAAAAATGCTCACCTGCCATTTTTCAAGCAGTCGGCCGTGTCGGGATTTGAACCCGGGACCTTGGGATCCGTAGTCTTACGCTTACTACATTGATCCACGGTGACGCTAACATATATTTACCGTTCATTTACATTTCCAATGCTCCACCCGAAGGTACTACATTGGCCAGGAGGCGAGTTTTTTTTTGTTGCCTGGAAATTTAGAATTTTGCCGAACCCTTGCCGTTCCAGGCAAGGTAGGGATCTTTAACGTGCGTGACAACACTCACGCACGGGACCTCCATTTAACCACTCATCCGAACGAGGGCGTAATATTTGTGAAAAATGCTCACCTGCCATTTTTCAAGCAGTCGGCCGTGTCGGGATTTGAACCCGGGACCTTGGGATCCGTAGTCTTACGCTTACTACATTGATCCACGGCGACGCCTAACATATATTTACCACAAGATACCCAGATAGCTCTAGAGGTGCTGGTCTTTCTAAAAATCTTAGTAAATATATACTCAAATTTCAAAAAAAAACCATAATTGGAGGTGATTTCAATTGTATTCTAGACCCAAAAACAGATCGATGCAATTCGGCCAAGAGAAGTACAACATTAGTAGATAAGCTCCAATCCGTAGTAGACCTGTTTAACTTACGAGATTGCTGGCGTTCTTTCAACAAACTAAAGGGAGGATACACCTTCTTTTCTCAAAACGTTCCACAATCAGCATCAAGACTGGACCGTCTATATTGCACAGAAAAATCACTACCAAATATTACTTCAACATTTGTCCAAGGTTCGTTTTCTGATCATTTGGCATTTACTGTGACTTTAAAAAACGAGATAGGTCAAAAAATATCAGCACCCTATTGGAAATTTGATAATTTTCTCTTAGAAGACAAGAATTACGTAGATATAATGCACACCTTCTTTAGTAATGAAATTACACATAAACCAAATGACGTTGAATTATGCACCTGGTGGGGCAATTTTAAAACTAACATAAAGACAATAACTGTTTTATATAGTAGACAAAAAAGACCGCCAAAACTCCTCCAACTTAAAAGCCTTGAAACCGCCATTAAGAAAATGTCACACCACGATCGAACCGCTGTCGACCTGGAAACATATTCAAAAACGATCAAAGAAGTTAAAAATCTGTATTACCGCGTGAGTGTAAAACAACTCTTAAAAATACGGTATGAGCAACTTATAGATAATGACCGGCCAACAATGAATAAATTTAATCCCATAAGTTTTCGACCGTTTTCAAAATTATTAGATGATAACAACTGCATGGTAACGGAACCCACCAACTTATGCTCGATTGTTGTCAAGCATTTTTCTCAATTGTACGCAATAGACAATAACGCTTCTATAGATGAAGCTGCGGAAATATATAAAGACTGCAAGAAAATTTCGGAAAGTGACAAGGACGATCTTAACAAACCTATTTCTTTTGGTGAATTTACTAAGGCCCTTAATTCTTTAAACAAAAATAAAGCCCCAGGAATCGATGGACTCACCGTAGAATTTTATAAACATTTCTGGAATACAATAGGCGAAACTTTTTACATAGTTTTCAGCAGCTCTATGACTCAAAATAAAATTCCAAATTCAATTTCAAAAGCCGTAGGGTGCTTGTTACCAAAACGCGGAGACTCCTTGAAAATAAACAATTGGAGACCAATTTCACTATTAACGACCGACTACAAAATAGTAGCAAAAGCTCTATCTTCCAGACTGACATCAGCAATATCCTCTATAGTCAAACCTGATCAAAGCTACTCGATACCAAACCGAACAATCTTCGACAGCTTACATTTATACCGAGATGTAATTTGCCATGCTAATCGTGAAAACAGACCACTTGCAATTCTAAATTTAGACTAAAAATTAGCTTTCGACAAAATAAACCATAATTATATGTTCCACATTTTGAAGCTCATGAATTTTGGAGACACGTTCATCAATTCAGTGAAATTATTGTATTCAAATGCACAAAGTTTTTTTTTTTAGAATTGGTTCTTTACTAACAAGAAGAATTAATTTTTCAAAGGGAATTAGACAAGGCTGTCCCCTCTCTGGGCCTTTGTATTCATTAATGATTGAACCATTCTTGGTAACATGTTGACGCTTACTTTATGTCTATCCTCTTCCATCGGACCCCATAACAAGGTTAACTGTTAGTGCATATGCAGATGACATTTCCATCTTCACTTCTACCAACAACGATTTTCAGGTTTTAAAGAAAATATACGCCAGTTATGCTAAAGAATCTGGATCTCAGCTTAATACCGAAAAGTCAAAAGGATTCTGGTGTGGTAGTTGGAAAGAAAGAAATGATAAACCATTAAAGTTTTTATGGGATCCGTCAGGTATAACCGTACTCGGAATTAAGCTGTCCAATAACATAGAAGAAGATATAAACAACACTTATGAAAAATTAGTAGAAAATATTGATCAATCATTGATAAAATGGTCTCAAAGATGTCCATCGGCTTCACTTAAAGGAAAAAAAATAATAATCAATCAGTTTGTAGTTTCAAAACTATGGTATTTTTTACAAATTTTGTCACTCTCTGAACACTATCTGAATGTTCTGCAGCAAAAATTAGTCAATTTCGTTTGGAAAAGAAAACATTGGACCTCCCAAAAGCACTTATGTTTATTATTAAGTCGGGGTGGCTTGGGAATAGTACATTTACCATAAAAAGTAAAGACCATTAGAATCTATACAGCAAACAGATTATTAGATACGCAGGAAAGGCAGCATTGGAAAACGATGCTGGAAAATCTAATAAGACACTCCAACAAGTTGAAGGTTTTATGGCAGTGTTTATTTGTGTCAGACCCAAACTTAATCGAAGCAAGCTCTCCCCCCATTCATTATTTCTTTAATAAATGCAATGCAATCTTTGAACTATGGAATCGCCGATTTTCCGCGAAACTTTCACGACATAATGAATGTACCAACAACTGGCAGCATTTTAATTAAAAGCTGTATTCCACCGCTTTTTAACGAGCTATGGGTAAAAACAAATATTAATACAATCCGAGACTTAACACATCATAATGTTTGGGCTACAGAAGATCAAGTCCGATATCTTTTACGGAAACTGTCGCACATTAAACAGCAAGAGCTTTTGATACATTACAACAGAATAAAAGCTTTTTTTCGTTCGCAACATAAGAATGTTGAGCAGCTTGGAGATGAAACATCTAAAACGATAATAACATTTGAAATGAAGGGAAATTGTATCGAAGTAAATAAAAGAAATCCTTACTTCAAGGAGTTTTTCGACTAAACCATCCCAAATACTTGATAACCATTGGATGACAGAAAAAGTACTATGGTGTACATACTTCTACAACCTAACACCTGGTTATATTTCAGAGATCGCCTGGAGGTTAGCAAAAAATTGTCTAGCTGACTCGGTTTTTCTGATGCATCCAGGTTTTAGAGACTCCAACAACTGCCCCTTTTGTGCAAATGTTATTGGCACATCTTGGCATATCATCATTGAGTGTCCAGTAGCGTAACCATTATGGTCATATGTATTAATATTACTTAAAAGGTTTCTGAATACTAAAAGCTTTTTACTCAAGTACATATACACTGGATATCGCGGGAAAACTGACACCAGTAATTTAGCAAACCTACTAATAAACTTAGCAAAATGATCAATTTACAAATCAACAACAGCTTTAATGAGATATGGAAACTTAATACAAACATATAAGGAAACATTTATTCGAAAACTGAAGCAACTAATTTTCCACCATTTCTCGTGGGCGCTAGGTAAAGATACAATAGAAGAATTTGAGAAAAAATGGTGTATTGAAAACGCATTGTGTAAGATAGATACAGAAACTCTAATTTTTAATGACATCCTTAATGTCTAGTTACAGAATTTCTTTTTGTTTCAAGTATGTAAAACGTTTTTATGTATTCAATAAGTTAATTACTGAACTGATGGATAAAAAAACACCAGTTCATTTTATATTGACAAGTATGCTGTCAGTAACACATACATCATAATTCATAGTGTACATTGTAAGCCAATGATGTAATTTTAAAACTGCTGAGATGTATATAACAAAACTGTTTTAAATAAATAATAATAATAATAATAATAATAACAGACACACACAACACACACACACACGCACGCACGCACACACCACACACACCACACACACTCACACACACACACACACACACACACACACACACACACACACACACACACACACACAACACACACACACACACACACATACACACACACACACACACACACGTACACACACAAACACAGGACCTACATTTTATTTTCATCCGACCGAGGGTGTATTTTTGTGACAAATGCTTGCCTAACATTTTTCAAACGATGTAATGGAAATCGAACGCGGGACAATGGAATCAACATTCATTTGCGAACCTTTCTGATACACGGAGTCGCCTGAATAAATATACCACTGGATGTATCGGAGAACAACTCTCATTGTTATATTTTGGAAGTTAAAGTTTAAGCTAAGAATACTAATGAGTTAAAGAGAGTCCGAATTTATGCAACTCGGTTTATATCGCATCGGCACTACAAATTGCGATTTATCAAATCGCTATTCCTTGACATTATTTCCAATAATTAAATACCGTGCAGTTAAGTTTCTAACAAAATATTAACTCACAGTACGGTTTCTACTGTCCTTCTAACTATCGTCTTTCACATTAGTTTAGCACCACATTCTGGTTACTCCTAATAAACTATAAACCGGTTGCTCAGGTTTTTGTTGAAATTTAATTACAATAATGTTTTATATACTTTATCTGTAATTTTATGATTTTATACATCGATGCAATGTAATATAATACACTTTTGTTTTTAATAATTTGAGCCCCAGTACGAATCCTTTAAAATGTCGTTAATCTCAGGATTCAACACTTTATTTCTAAAATTAAGTATGAATTCTCTATAATGAATTTGAAGTTAATCGATAGAAACAGAAGTGAGCTATAATTATACGCTATTAAACACTATTAAGCTTACATCCAATTTAAATTAAAATAAGACGAATTGGCTTCATTCAAGCAACTTTTGGCACCCTTCTATGAACGCCCTTCACTCCAACCCTTCATTTCAACTGACGCCACGTACTCCACCTATATTGCTTAATGTGTCCATTTCAACTACTTGAAAACGTGTACTTATATGCCCAATTAAGCTGAATTAGTTTCTATTGCAAAATGGTGTCAAGCGCAGTTACTTATGCACAAGAAGACTACTTCATATTGTCTAACTTGTTACGGTATTCCGTGAGATAGATTTTGGGCCTTTGGGAGCTTCTTTTTAAAATCATTTATTTTCAAAAACATTTCTATCAAATTTATTTTAATACCGTAACTACAAAAATGGTTTATTTCTTCTATAACAACTTGTACGTTATGTTCATTAACGTGACTTAATTTAGTCGACAAAAAAATAATCAAAGTTAATGTTTTAACAATCAATAATTATCAATGAGTAGCTTGAACTACCAACAATGTTAAAGTTATGAAGTTCAAAGTTTGACTGGCGATCAGGAGCTTCTTACAGCATTTATGAAGTTTCTGACCTCACTTCATCTTGTGGGAAAGTGCAGACATTGCTATGTACAGTTTCTCGATAATCATACAATGTTTTATTTTAAGCAATTTTAATAAAGACTGCGTTATTGCAGTTCACTGTTTCTGCACCTGAAGTATCAGGTTGCGTGTAGAAACAAAGTGATTGTTTTTTTTCTTATTTCTGATATGAACTCTGATTAACTTTTAATTATTACAACCTTCATTTAATATAGTATAACATGCTATTGCAAAGACATAATAATTACATTTATTCTTACATGTATTTTAAGATGGGGGATATGTATCTCCTCCCAACCTAGATGAAAATTAAGGGCTGATACTTCACTTTTAAAACTCATTGTTCTTAAAGTTCGTTTGTGGTTTCTTTGTTCACTGTTGTTTCTTTGATCTTATATCTAATATTCATTTTGTATAATAAGTATACAGCTAATAAAAATAATGCAATAATTAATAGAATTGTCCAAGCACTGATATTGTCATAGCGTAACTTTGGAACTTTTAACTCGTTTAAATGTTCTTTACATTTATTCATTAATTTGACTACGTGGCTGAGATCGTCGAGATCAAGGTGTTCTAGTTGCATTGGCTTCTGGATAGTTCCGCTGTCTTCGGTTTGAATCTTGAATTGTAGTTTGGGTAGATTAGCAAGTTTCTCCGTCACTGCTGGGTTTTGATATAGACGAATAATTTCATTTTTTAATTTCAAATAACAAGTTTCCTTTATGGTAATCACTTTGTTTCCAATTAGGGCTGAACTGTTTTTGTCTTTGTTGCAAATGGCAGTTGCTATCATTTCTTGAGGAAATACAGCAATCCATTTGTTGTCCGTAACTTTCTGAATTTTCATGTCCGTAATTTGTACTGGTTTTGACAAATAATTCTCATAGTGATTAGAGAATCGTAATAATTGCGCTTCACAAGCGCTATCTGTTTGAATAGCCCTTGTAGGGATAATATCTTGATATTGACTATTAATTTTAACAGGGAAAGCAAGTAAATGATAATAATTGTAAGTACTAATTTTTACAATTGGAATTTCTATTATAAATGTAATTTCATGATTCTTTACATAACCTTTTACTATGTCTGTTTTTCAAATACAAGTATGTTAGATTCTGTTACTTCAAACGGTAATATACTATGAGTCATACATGATTTGATTCCTAATAATTCGTTCAATAAATCAATTGGCTCGTTAATACTAGTATGTAAAGTATTTAATTTAGCAAATTTTACAGCATTCTCTAATGTAGTTAAAATTTGTTGAATTACAGTGAGAGTTGCTATTATTTGATTAAATATCGTGTTAATTCTTATTAAATCTCGTATGTTGTGGTTTGTATGCTATTTTCAAGAGTTAGTAACCAATTTGTTATACTGCCCTGGTTCTTTACTAATTTTCGAAGTGTATCGTTAAATTTTACTATAGTTGATTGAGTTAAGGAAATTTGGTTTCTAACAACAGTTTTTATTTCATTCTGGTAGTTGATCAATTCTTGTATTGCTTTGTCATATCGTTCAGCATCTTGGCTGTGTAAATTACTTGTGATAGCTTTTATATTATTACCTAATCCATTAATAATTCCTCTTTTCTGTCTTGTGGTTTGATCTACCGCTATTAATCAATTGAATTTGTCGTCTGTGTTCTTTAGGATATTTTCCATGATACTTTTGTAATTAAGCATTTCTATCGCATAATCTTTTCCAAATCTGGCTTTATTCATTGATTCTTTCTGTCTGTCATGATTGTCTCTGATTATATAAAATTCTCGTTTTGCTTCAGTTAAATCAAATTTTTGTGCGCAAATCCAATAGTTTACTGTGTTTTGCATGCTTCTCAACTTTACTGGTAGTAATCGGGGTTGTTTTTTATATTTTCTATTACTATTTTGTTGTCGTCTGTTCCACCTGGGTGGAGTTTGACGGCAAGGGTGATGGCTCCCATCTGAAGTTACAGGGTGTCTTAAATTCTTTAAATGTATGTATCTTACGGGTTTTCCGATGTCTACTACGCTACATTTTTGTCCGAAATCTTTTTGATTTTAAACAGACCTAAATTTATGGATGCCGTTTGTGTCGTTTACCTTTAAAACTTTTTTCATAAACAGTCTGTCCTACTGCGAATCTATTTATATTGGTGTTTCTATTGCGGGTTTTTGTAATACGTGCCCTATCATTATCTAGTTTATTTTTGACGTTATTATAAGTGATGTTTAGTTTTTCTTTATGATCTTTGGCGTATTGTTGATATACTTCTTTATTATAATGTATATCATAAGGCTTGAGAAAATCTGAATGTCCTAATGTTAATTCTAGGAGTGTAAAGTTAGTTGAATAATGAATTGTACTGTTATAAGCAATTAGGGCATATGACATTAAATTGGCGATGGGTTCATTCTTGTATGTTAGTCTTACAAGTCTGATTTGTTCTAATAAGGTTAAATGTAATTGTTCAATTAATCCGTTTGAGTCCGGGTGATTTTCTGTTATGAAATGAATATTTATTGTATGAAGTTCTGGGGTAATTTGTATAGTCTCGTTTTTGAATTCATTCCTATTATCTTAAGTTATTGATTCAGGTGTACCGTAAAATGCAAAATACCGTAAAAAACCTTGGATTACATCAATACTGTTTTTCGAAGTAATGGGTACCACTTGTTCTACCTTTGTGAATGCATATATGATTGATAAAAAATTCTCCTACTACCAAAGTGTCTGTATGTAATTTTTGAAAAGGTTTGTCGGGTGTTTTAGTTAACATTAAGGGTACTTTCGGTGGTGATCTGTCGTATTTTGCTATGCCATATTGTTCGCATTGATTAATAAAATCTGTAGTTAGTTCTTTTGATGTCTTTAAAATAATATCTCCTTGTGAACTGTTTTAGGGTTTCGTTTATTCCACGATGATTTGTTTTACCTTCGTGTTGGTTGCGAATTACGTCGTTTCTTTCATCTATGTCATCTAAAGTAGTTAGTTTTTGTGTACATCTGATTATCTCGGATCCTGAGTTATTAAACAATCGAATATATAATTCTGCAGTTAGAATTAAAAATATAAGTGGACATAGCTGTTTTATTAGAAGACGTACGCCACTGAAATATGAAGCACTAAAGAGCACTAACGAACCACTAACGTTCAGCTGCAATAGTTTTAGAAATTGAAACAAACCGTGGCTAGAATTAAAATTAAAAGTGGCCATAACTTTTTGTTAGAAGTTGCATGCCGCTGAAATGTGATGCACTAACTAAGCACTAGCTTTCGGCTAACACAAATTTTTGACTTTGAAATAAACCCCGGCCAGTTGTAAAGTTAGCCGCAGAAATGTTGTTACAGGCGGAAAAGCTACTACGTATGTATTTTCCAGTAAAATTATAAAATGGGGGCGGCCTGTAAAACAAAAATTAAAAGGAGGTCACCGGCACTAGCTAGCGGAAGGTCGTGGATCATATAGAGGGTTAAAATTTTGCAGAAAGGGTTAAATTAATATCTAATATACTACAAAAAAATTTGGCACTTACCTTTCATAAATATTGTGGCTTAATGACAATTGCCAAAAGCGCCAGACAAGTCGAGAATGTCCAAATGTTCGTGCAACACCTTGAGAGACTTGTCATCCCAAGGAGGACAATTGTTTCTTTTAATCAACCCTTATCTTTTTTTACTACTTATGCAACTTCCATGATAAAAAAATAATAAAAACTTATTGACTTAATCAACGGCAAACAAAACTATTTAATTAACAGAGCAATAAACGTGAACCTCTTACATTCATTGATTTTAGTTTAGAAATTTAATTGAGTAGGTAAATATGTAATTATGAAAATTTTGCGTACATAGGTAATTCCCAAACACTAGTATATGAAGGAAAACTGATATTATAAGTCTAATACTAAATTAATCCTACGGTTTATGGCCAAAACGTCCTAACAAATAAATTAACTAAAAATTGGTCATGCTACTTAATAATCTATAGGAACACTGTGGCACGATTTAAATAAAATTAAATAAAAACCCTTAACCACAAAAAATATTTAAATTACTAAATACGTATTTCGACCACTATGTGGTCATCATCAGTAGAAAACCTATAATTTAAAAAAAAAAAATTAGCTGTTGTTCTGGAACACTTCAGAGGATATTCTCCTCACCACTTAGGCTGAAGTGAACCTTCCCAACCTATAATTTACTATATTGTTGCTTTAAACACTATCGAGGATATTCTCCTCACCCGCAGGCTGGTGTCCTTAACAACAAACAAGTGAATTGTGACATTATAACTTAAATCTACTTAATTTATACTAATTCTAAATCTACTGAAGCGGAACCAATTTAATCTTGCTTTCTCATTGGTTGTTGACAAATAGGGAAAGCAAAGCAGATGACTCTATTGGCCCTTTATCGGTGTTTAAGAGGGGTCCTTTATGTTTAACAATTTTAATTGATTCATAAGCATTTAAGTAAGAAAACGTTGGTACCGCTTTTAACAATTTGACATTTTCTAGTTTAACGGGGTGGCTGGTTTCAAATATATGTTTGGCGACCTGAGACCTTTCATATTTACCATATTTGAAGTGAGCAATGTGTTCTTTAAATCTTGTTATATTCCTCTTGGTCTGACCAATATATTTTTGAAAACACCCTGGCCCTGCACAACTAATTTCATAAATCCCCGACTTTTCAAATTTTTCCACCTTGTCTTTTGGATTACCTAGCAAATCTTTAATTTTATTAGTATTAGTGAAAGCTATTTTGAAATTACACTGTTTGAATATTTTATCAAGACCCTTTGTGGTTTTGTGAAACGGAAGTTTAACATATTTAACATTATCGTTAGAGGTGGTTGATTGCAAAGTCGTTGATTTACGGATGTTGATCCTATTTTTACACTTTCTAAAAATATTATCTATAATATCAGAAGAGAAACCATTGTAATTTGCTATTTGTTTAATAAGAGCAAATTCCTTATTAAATCTGTTTTTATTTAAAGGAAATTCAATAATCTATTAATTAAAAGTTAAATGAAGCCAACTTATGTTGTATGCTATGATTAGAGGAAGACAAAATAAAGCGATTTACATTGGTTTCTTTTCTATAAATGTCAAATTCTAATTTATTACCATTTCTAATTACTAATGTATCTAAAAGGGTAATTGTCCTTTATTCTCTAGTTCATACGTAAATTTTATGCTTTGAAATTTTGAATTCATTTCTTTAAGAAAATCATCAACATTTGATTTAGAAGTGTCAAAACTGCAATAATATCATCCACGTACCTTAACCATTTTCTTGGGAAGTATTTGGGTTTTCTTTTAACTCGGTTTCAAAACGAGACATAAATAAATTTGCTATGAAGGTGATAAGCTATTTCCCATTGCTGTGCCTTCATGTTGTTCGTACAACTTGTTGTTGAATTGAAAACAGTTCTGGGACATGCAATGCGAAACAAGCTTGATATAGTCCTCAACTTTATCATCATCAATATCACTATCTATAAGAACATCCTTTAAATATGTTAAAGTACGTGGTATTGGAACACTAAGGAATAATGAACTGACATCAAATGAAATTAAGATTTCGTTCTCTTCTAATGTGATATTTTTAATTTTATTAATGAACTCTAAAGAGTTTTGTACAGACAAACTATTAGACTTTAAATTCTTAAATTCATTTGACAGCCATCGTGATAAATAGTAAGTCGGTGAGTTGATACCTGAAACTATTGGTCTCATCGATTTATTATTTTTGTGAATCTTTGGTAAACAGTAAAGTTTTGGCATTTCGGGATTTGAAATTGTTAATTTTAATTTTAGTGTGGGCGAAATTAGGTTTGGACATTCTTTCAAAACTGACTCTGTTGATTTAATCATTTTATTTAAAGGAACTTCATTTTTACGTTTTTTGACTATTGGTCTGTAAGGACCCTCAGACAGCAAAGTCTCTACTCTATCAACATAGTCTTGTTTATCCAGAATAACCAACCTATTCCCCTTATCAGCCTTTAAATAATAACAATTCTTTTGTCGCAAATCTTTAATAATCAGATGATCTTTCCTTATTTGTTCTGAGGCATTTGTTGCGCAAGTGCGTAAGTTGTTCGAAAGTTGAATTTTGCACGCGTTTCTAATAAAGGTTTTTGAATTGTCATCTAATTTTGAAATAGATTTTTCAATGCCAGCAATAATGTCTTCCAAAGGAGTTTTCAAGTGATCTACTCTAAATTTTAGGCCTCGATCAAGGAAAGTCAACTCTTCATTATTGAAGATTTTCGACGATTCGTTAACAACTATTGACTCTAGTGAAGGTGAAGTAATTTCCAGTTTTTTAGGAGGTACATTGACATTGTGTTTCTTTAAAAGAAACTTCAACTTAGTGTTTTGTCTATTAATTTTGTCTAACAATTTATGATTGTTGATTTCAAAAACAAATCTCTGGAAATTACTCCGTTCCTGAAAACCGGACTCGGATAAATTGCACGTTAGTGTTGATGATTTTCTTAAAGAAATGAATTCAAAATTTCAAAGCATAAAATTTACGTATGAACTAGAGAATAATGGACAATTACCCTTTTTAGAAACATTAGTAATTAGAAATGGTAATAAATTAGAATTTGACATTTATAGAAAAGAAACCTATGTAAATCGCTTTATTTTGTCTTCCTCTAATCATAGCATACAACATAAGTTGGCTTCATTTAACTTTTTAATTAATAGATTATTGAATTTCCCTTTAAATAAAAACAGATTTAATAAGGAATTTGCTCTTATTAAACAAATAGCAAATTACAATGGTTTCTCTTCTGATATTATAAATAATATTTTTAGAAAGTGTAAAAATAGGATCAACATCCGTAAATCAACGACTTTGCAATCAACCACCTCTAACGATAATGTTAAATATGTTAAACTTCCGTTTCACAAAACCACAAAGGGTCTTGATAAAATATTCAAACAGTGTAATTTCAAAATTGCTTTCACTAATACTAATAAAATTAAAGATTTGCTAGGTAATCCAAAAGACAAGGTGGAGAAATTGCAAAAGTCGGGATTTATGAAATTAGTTGTGCAGGGCCAGGGTGTTTTCAAAATATATTGGTCAGACCAAGAGGAATATAACAACAAGATTTAAAGAACACATTGCTCACTTCAAATATGGTAAATATGAAAGGTCTCAGGTCGCCAAACATATATTTGAAACCAGCCACCCCGTTAAACTAGAAAATGTCAAATTGTTAAAAGCGGTACCAACGTTTTCCTACTTAAATGCCTATGAATCAATTAAAATTGTTAAACATAAAGGACCCCTCTTAAACACCGATAAAGGGCCAATAGAGTCATCTGCTTTGCTTTCCCTATTTGTCAACAACCAATGAGAAAGCAAGATTAAACTGGTTCCGCTTCAGTAGATTTAGAATTAGTATAAATTAAATAGATTTAAGTTATAATGTCACAATTCACTTGTTTGTTGTTAAGGACACCAGCCTGCGGGTGAGGAGAATATCCTCGATAGTGTTTAAAGCAACAATATAGTACACTTCAGCCTAAGTGGTGAGGAGAATATCCTTTGAAGTGTTCCAGAACAACAGCTAATTTTTTTTTTTTTTAAATTATAGGTTTTCTACTGATGATGACCACATAGTGGTCGAAATACGTATTTAGTAATTTAAATATTTTTTGTGGTTAAGGGTTTTTATTTAATTTTATTCATGCTACTTAACTATAAAAACTTACTAAAAATCGACCATTGTTTGATGGCTTGCCTTCCAACGTAGAACAGCTCTTAAATTGGGGGAGAGAATCTCGCTTGTTGCTCTTGTTTGTAATTTTTAAATATTTGAATGGCACACGAACCCGGCAGGATCTTATTGACAATATCACTTAACTCGTGCGTCACACGCCTACAAGCTTTTTACTATTTACCTTGTATCACTATAAATCCGCGAACATACAGGCATAACCCTCGCGAACTGGTAGAGTAATCACTCATTTCCAAATTTTTACTATCGTGATACTAAGTGAAATATTATATCTGTGATGCCGGAGAACGCTACCCGCGAACTACGTTTCTTTCTACTTTTTGACCACGGATAGCCCCATTGGAAAAACTCCCTATCTTTTGGCTAAAGCCTTAAGTTATATAGAATAATTCGTACGATAACCATTATTAACGTCATTTTTTGTTATCCAATGACTGAACAGAACCTCCCACAAAACAAGATTTTAGTAACCAAATCAACCCCTTTTTAGATGAGGGTCACGGAAGCAATTATTTTTCTAAGGGTTTAAATATATTGTACATTCTAAGAATATCTTAATTATTGAAATGTGGACCATACCTATGGCGACAGTGGTCTGCCATTAACAAAAGACCGGTTAACGCACTTTAGCCGAAATGGATTTTAAATACAATGGATGTCTCCAGACTACTTAAAATTACTTGCAATCTTTGAACAAATCAAATTGGAAATAGCTTTCGCTATTTATAATGTTTCGTTTTCTATAACCCGCTGTCAATCAAAGAAATTATTAAGCAAATTAAGCTTTTCAAACAGAAAATTGCTTTCCTTTATTTACGTTAAAAGGTACTATTCCATTTTAATTTTATCAGAGACCGACCTAAACTTTAAGAGGTTTATTGTATTTGATTTACAAGGGTAGAGGTTTAAATGATGACCTGCCGCTGGAATTTCTAATAGTTTAGTAGCCTGAAGCTATCTGTAAAGCTGGTCTTTTATTATATGGGAGCCTAACTAAAATATGAAGTAATTTATTGTGGAATTTTTGTCTATACTTTATGCAAGTGACTGAATTTTAATTAATTAATTAATTTGTTTATTAGTTAACATTACAAAATAATGTGACAATGTAACTGGCCACAACTTATTTATTAATAGTCGTACGTCGCTGAGATATAAAGCACTAAAGAGCACTAACGAAGCACTAACCTTCGGCTGTAAAAAGTTTTTTTAATTAAAGAAAACCCCTGCTAAGTGTGAAGTTCTGCCGAAAAATTATAAATTGACATTTTCGTGGAGACGATTATTTGTCGATTTTCTTTTATCAGTACTAAAGAGCACTAACGAAGCAGTAACTTTCGGCACATATAAGAACATTAGTGCTTACATAGTCACGGTTAACTTTATGAATCTAAGAGTTTGATTCATTTATCTAGACGAAGATGTGAATATCTTTTTAAAAAATTCAAATATCAGAAAGGGAGAGTTTATGATAACTATTTTTCAATCCTTTGACCATTATTTCTATCATCATCATCATTTTGTTTTCGACCTTACTTAAGGTCGGTTAGACACAGCTCTAACTTCTTTTCTATTCTGTGCTAATCTAAAAAGTTCTACATACCCTTCATAAGCTAAATTTCTAATAATTTGACTAATAAAGCTTGGTTTAGATCTTCCTATACTCTTCTATCTTTTTCCTATCTACCTGGCTCTACATAGATATTAGCTACCTGATGGCTGTTAAAGAACTCCAACATGTATACATGATTCCCATATATAAAAAAATGAAATATTACCTGGTTACCCCTCCAAAAAAGGAAAAGTGTTAAATTATATATTATGGAAAGGCTTAAGCAACGAATCGCTACCAACATACCAAACCGTTAACTAATTGTGAGTTACGTTATGGCGACATTTATTTAACTGATTTTTTTTGTTTTGTTTTCGAACTTACTTAAAGTCGGTTTGACGCAGCTCTAAGTTCATTTCTATTCTGAGCTAGTCTGAAAAGGTCTTTCACAACCTAAATCCCTAATAATTTGACTAATATAGCTTTGTATTACCTATTTTTAATTTTGGTTTAGAACTAGGCTGTAACTCACTTGTCGTTATCTTTGTCTTTCGTGAGTTAATTCTCATACCATAGTTACTTTGTAGTATCTCATCTAAAACATTTAAAACTCTCCTAACTCTTTTTTAGACTCTGTTATAATGACTATATCATTTGCAAAACGTAACATGTCTATTTTCTGTCCCTGTACACTAATACCTATCTCTTTTCTCTCTCTGGCTAAGTTTAAAGCTTCCTCAATATAAACATTAAAAATCAAGGGAGACAGTATACAACCCTGTCTAACACCATTTCTAATCTTAGCTGTCTTTTCTATTTCATCAAATCTAATTACAACGCTTTGGTTTTTATATAGACTGTAGATAAGTTTTCTATCCCTATGAGAGATTCCTATTTTTAGCAAAACTCTGAACATAAGAATCCAATTAATTCTATCTAATGCATTTTCTAAATCTTCAAGCGCGAAAGTGTTTTTATTTTTTGTAACTTTTTTTCGATAATTACCCTAATGTTTGGTTTCGGTTCTCTAGTCCCTCTGTCTTTACGAAAATCATATTGGTCTTCGCCTAGATAAGTCTCAGTCAAAGCTTCTACTCTATTTATAATTATTATTGTTAGTATTTTGTAAGCGTAAGAAGTTAAGCTAACCGTTCTAAAATTCTCACACCTATAAGCTCCTGTTTATTTGGAATTGGGATAATAATATTTTTTTCGAAATCTATTAGGACCTCACCTGTGTCATATATTACTTTTACTAGTTCACATCATCTGTCTAAAGTTTTCCGACTTGCATATTTTATTCATTCTGCGGGTATATAGTCTATCCCCGGCGCTTTATTTAGTTTAAGATCCCTAACAGCTTTATCAAATTCCCCTCTTAATATTGAGAATCCTATTTCTATATCCTCTTCTTGGTCGTTCTGTAACTCATCCGTATCGTCTCCCTTATACAAATTTTCTAAATATCTTTTCCATCTATCTGCTACCTCAACTTTATTTATTAAAAGCTGATTATTCTCATCTTGAATGCCATTATATTTTTTCTTACCTTCCCCGAAAAACTTTTTAACTGCCCTGTAAGCCCTGTCTGTCTTACCTACTCTCAAATCATCGTGTATTCCCGTGCAATTCTCCTCAATCCATTTATTTCTAGCTTTCCTACACTCATGTACTATCTTATTTCTATCTCTATTAGAATTTTGCTTACTTTCACTATCCAATTCTCTGAAATGTTTAAGTTATCTTCTATTCTCTATTAAATCTAGTATCTCCTTTGTTACCCAAGGTTTTATCGCTTCTACTTTTTTCTTACCTATAGTCTGTGTTGCTGCACCATGTACAGCCCTTTATATTTCTTTCCATCTATCTTCTACGTTCCCTTCTATAGCTATGTAACCTTGCTTAACTTGGTTTTTGAAACACGAGTTCATGATACATAGAACCGTTTTGTTTCAAGGTCCAAACTATGGCCAAGTCTGGATTGATATTTACAACTAGCGAAAAATATTTACTCTAATTATCAAATACGTATTATACAGTAAGTAGATACTAGTTTTTAATGTAAACAAATTTATGCACACGATTTAATTACAAAAAGATTTAAATTTCTTTTTTAATAAAAATTGGTTAGTAAACTACATTCTTGTGTAATATTTTAAGGTATTCTACACCGTTGACGTTAAGAAACTTTTTCGACCTTATTCGTTATTCGCAGTTTGTATTATGTTTAGCAATTAAACTATGCGATAACAATCTTAATTATTATGTAGTAATTTATGATTGCGCACTATAAGCTTAACAGTTTGACTGCGGTCGTATACGTCCGCTGCGATGTTCTGCTCAAATTTAGTGTATAATATTCCAGGGTCGTTTGTTGCAGAGCCTAATGCACGTTAAACGACCGCAGGAAAAATTGATCAATTTTTCCTGCTATCTAACCTAAATCCACACAAGTCCAACTAACCTAACCTAACTCCAAACAACACTAGCTAACCTAACTCCTAGCAACATAAACTAACCTAAACCCTCTTCACTCCACCCTACTTTGCTCTTCTCTCTCCTCTAGCATCCGACATACATTCAAACAATATCCAATATACATTCGACATATGTCCAGTATACATCCTACATATATCCGACATATATCCGGACATATGTCGATGCGCACCCCTGCCCAGTCCGACCTAGGTCGGATAGCAAAACTGTTCCTAAACAAATGAATGTAAGCTATATGGCGGTGTCCGACATATGTCCGACATGTCTGACATAGTAAAGTATATAAAGGGGCATATTTTCCATTTGGAAGCAGCTGTTATACAGCATTCTTAAAAAAAAATGCAAGCACAAAGTGAACGCTACACTAAAGAATACATGATAAAAGCCGTAAATGAAATTTTACATGGTGCGTCAAGTTTCTACGCTGCTAGTAAAAAATATAATATACCTAGAACTACGCTATACAATCACGTCAAAATATTACAGAACGAGAAGAAATTATATATTATCTGTTCCTGTTCCTAAACAAGAGAGTGTAAAGCGATATGGACGATGATAAACATGATCTTGTAATACCCATACAGAACTTTGACGCATTTTTGGTATCTTCAACCAACATTGTGCGTAAACATGGGCTTTTGTTCCCGTGTAACTTACGAGCTATATTTGCTGGGCCATCAAACTGCGGAAAAACCAACCCTTTAATATCTTTAATCTTATACGAGAATGGACCAGAACATCTATGTGTTTTCAAAAAGCCTCTATCAACCTAAATATGAACTGTTAAGAAGGGTATTTGAATCTTTAAGAGATGAAATTGATTACCATGAATTTGGAAACTACGACGATTTGATTGAATCTAAAGATACCAAAGCATATTTAATTATTGTCTTTGATGATATATCTGCAAACGAACAAAACAAGATTACCCACTTTTTCTCTTTTGGTATACATAAGAGCATTGATTCTTTTCACTTATGTCAAACGTATGCCAACGCAGTAAAGCAGGGGCTTAGAGATAACGCTAATGTTATTGCAATCTGGAAGCAGAATGAAACCAACTTCAGACATATATTTAAAGATCATATAAGTGGTGACATGACATATCCAAAATTTAAACAAATTTGTCAGCGATGCTGGAATGGTGGTGACTAGAAACATAGTTTTATTACTATTGTAAAAGATTTTGATTTGGATAAAGGGCGATATAGGAAAAATTTTGATGAGTATATAAATATAGAAGAAGACGTTTAATGGTTAATTCCAATCCGAAGTTTTATGACGACGGACGTTAAAGATTTTATTGCAAATAAACGTAAACTTCATTTTACGCAGGATGCCGTACGAAAGAAGTTTGTGAAGTACGAGAAAAGTTACATTACTTCTCAACAAGAATTCAAAGAGGCTCATAAACAATTGCTTAAGCCTTTGAAAATTACCGCGGGGGGGTGGTAAAAGTTGGATTAAAAAAATAGAGTTGCTTTAGTATGTATTGATGGAGTTTAAGTATATTTTTGCAAGAAATAGTACCTGTATATGGGACCGTTTAATGTAAAAGAGTTGTTAAAGGAAAGCATTATCACCCGCTACCTTCCAGCTAACGAAGTTGTGAATCTCGAACAGTTTGGTATTGCAAATTTAAAGCAGTTCCGAAAAGATTGTTTATTGCATTTGAAAAACTTTCTGAACTGCGCCAAGCAGAATGTTTGTATTTTAAACAATTCTATTTTTTGAAATTTTATATTAATTTGATTCTTTATCTAAAATGGTTTTATAGTATCTTTTTAAATAAGTTTTTTATATAGATTTGATTTATTTAATTAAATGGAAATGTTAGACTACGTTATAACATTTCTATAAATACATTAGCTAAAAATTTGGGCGAAGTGATTGTAAATACTAAAAATGAGATACAGCACTTTAAAATAAACTGTTTGTATACTTACTCATAATTGAATTGAACAATTGCTCCAATTTTTTTGGCTGTAATGTAGATTATATACCCAACCTCGTTATCTGTCACGCTTTTACTATCGTAATAATAAAATGGCATTGGAAACATCGAGCGAGTAGC